>OZ010677.1:16913920-17138920 GCA_963932185.1 Troglohyphantes excavatus | reverse complement strand
TGAAATATGGTAAAGACAAGGGAAATAAGTATTAAAACTTTAATTTTGACATTCAAAGTCCATTTTATTTCAGGAAAAATATTTTAAAATTACAATTGTTTCACAAAAATGTTTACTTCTTTAATGGAAACATAATCGTATAATTTTATTTAATTCTGAAGTTTATTTATATTTTTAATAATTATTTTTCTAAGATTCCCGACTACGATTTATAGGTAGGGTAATCTGTGTCCCCAGTGAAAATTATGGATTTTTCATATAAAAACGCATTATTATAACACAGTTTCAAGTCAAATTAGTATCTCGAATAAAATAAATTAGAATGAACAAGAACCTTCGAATTTTTGCAGTTTATTTGACTATTAATGGAATGTTTTATAACATTCTTGTAAAAGCAAGTTGTAATGCGCCATTTTGCAAACAAAAATCGATTTTTTTTATCAATCATTATATTCAATAATGAAAATCTGCTACTATAACTTGGTTTATTTTATACAGAAATCTATGTTGTATTTACGTTATTTTTAATTTGTTCGGCAGACGATTTTTTGTATTTCATTTAAAACATTCTGTTTATAAAAGAAGCAAAGCGACCATTTTTTTTATCAAAATATACTCTTTTGTTGACATTATATTTGGATAAAATACAGGTATGTTACTTTATTATATTAACATATAAACAGTGTGAAATATATTTCAATTCTTGTCCTTTATAAGTTTCGAAATTCACATTTTTGTAGAATGATTGAACTTTCTACGAAGATTTTTAAATTTTTACGAATTTTCCATTCTTTAAGATTATTAATTTAAAAACCCATTTTCTCATTTCGCAAAGCATTAAGAGTAAATATAGTAGTACTTTTATATATTTTTCATTGGAATGTATTAAAAACATTCTTTTCTATAAAAATCCCAGGAATATTCGTAAATAATTCGACTTTTCTAGTTCACATACAGAAGTTTTCATGTATCAAACTATCATTTTTTTTATTTTGCATACTCAAACAAATAGATATTTGGACTTGAATTGAAACACCCAAAACTGTAATTTTTCTGCTAAACTGTACTTCATTAACGAATTAAATTAACATCAACAAAAACGAAATCAAAATATAAGTTTAACATTGTGTAATTCAATATTTAATTTCAAAGACCCATTTTAATCCATGACCCACTTTTCCCTACCTTACCCAATAACTTAAAAATAAGTAAAACTATGTTTTTTCAATTATTTTATTTTGCTAAAACACTTATTAACATTATTTTATTAAATAATTATTTTGTCAGTTATTTAAAGCAATAAATATATATAATAAATTTACTTTAAAGTATTGTATGATCGACAATATATTATGATTTTAAAACAATTTTGATACCGAATCTTCTTAAATGGGAAAATAGATATTAAATGGACTAAAAAAATGGCTAAAACCCTTACAAATTCATTTAAAAAGCTAAACAGAATTTTAAAATTATGAGACTCAGATGCTAAACTTAAGAATAAATAGTATTTATATATACATTTTCATCCTTCTATACTCAGAGGAAGTATATGTTTTACGTGCCGCAAGCACAAAGTTTCTTTTATTGTTATAGACTTGCTGTTACCCGCGGTTTCACACGCACTACAATTTTTTACTTCTTTGGTTCATTCTCCCCGTTTATTCCTTCTCTTGAAGGTAAACTAACTGGTGTATTGTTTAGACATATCAGGGTACATCTCAGAATGTTAGCTTTTCAGTTAATTTTCCCGTTGAATCCTTTGAGGCTTCCGTGGCCGAGCGGTTAAAGGCTTCAGCTGGGAATCGAGGATTCCTGGTTCGATCTTAGGCGATAGACTTGACAAGGAAAAGTAAACAAAAGTAGTGATGTTGTGATCGGAGGGTTGCCAGCTTCGCTACAAAAAATACTAGAAAAGTCATCCAGAACATCCGCAAAAATTAACGGCGTGTATACGGGACTGGTGCACGATACATCTGATTGGGGTCCAAAGTCCTGACGTCTATTGAAGGCGTTGGGTGCCAGTACAGGTGTTTCCTCGTCATCTGACCATGGTTCTAAAATAACGAGGTGCATGTATGAATGTGTATGTGTTCCCGGGTCTTTCCTTTTTTCGAGATAGACCCCGAACCGTCGCCAATAGCCCACTGTGCAGCTCTAGTGCGACGTTATTTAACCAAACCCGTTGAAGCCTTATTGTCAGAAAGAGTTATTTCACAAAATCAATTTTTCATTTGAAAAAAAAAATCAGTAAAATCCTCATTTTATAAGTATCTTACAGGGTAATGTCGAAAAAGTTACAATACTTTCCAATTTGCATACATTATATTCTCAACCAAAGTAAAATTCGTTTTTTTACTAAAAAAAAACCTCTAACCTTCTTGTAAATAATCCAATTATCCGGATATTTGATTATCCGGATGAGAACAGGCTAATGTTTAGTAAAAAATGGAGTTATTTGAAAAAAACTACACGTTTTGCCCCTAATATTTATTGAAAATTTCTTCGAATAAAAATAATTTTTAAAAATTTAAAATAAATTTTGACAGCAAAAAAACCTCTACACACATTTTTTTTTGTCCACTAACGATAATTTAACTCCAGCGGTTTCATTTTTTTTTTTTGCGCAGACGATAACACATTAATCATTTTTCTGTAAAATTCTCTGCGTAAACACTTTTTAGAACCTCACAAAAAAGAATGTTTGAGTACTATCCTGATAAAGCAAACATGTTCCATTTTTTTTAATCGTTCTATCCGGTCCTGGAAAGGGTGTCGTTCGTTTATCATCGCTTTAAATGGATGTCTATTATTCGAGAGGAATAATAGGTGCTGGAACCCAGAAACTGAATAATTGATGTCGTTTTACGAACAGTTAGTAAATTAGTTTTAAAAAAAGGTTTTGTTATACTTTGTCATGAATGCTGTGCTGCAGTAATGGAGATATTGATGATAGATATATTTATGAGAAAGAGTTGAACGTTGTTTGTCTAACGGTCACGGACGGAATATCACGTTCGGGGATTACCCGTTTTTTTAAATAGGGTACTCAATTCTTAAATTTATAAAAATGTTCTATTTTTCTATATTTTTTCAATTCTAATGGTTTGGGGTGAAACATAAAACATGTCACTTTAAAATGAAAAAAAAAAACAGTTTTGAAGAAATATAAAAAGTTAAGGAATATAAAAATTATTTAAAGTTTCATGCGAAAAAGCAATTTTTCAATTGCAAAAATCGAGAGAGCGTCAGTGGGTTAATTTATCACGAAAGACTTATAGATTTTTAACCGACTGAACAGCGCACTAACCGAAATTCCAAATTAAAACCGCCAGAAACTTTTAAATAAAACAGCCAAATCGCGCGCCAAGAAGAGAGGTTATCAATTCGAGTGTTAAGTATTTTTTTTTTAAATATGTATGTTCGCGCAACATTTCTGTTATAATTCAGATATTTAGAAAAAAAATTTGTTGGATAGGGGATGTTTCGCTTGGGAGCCATTTGAAAAAAATATCCGGTTATCCGCATTTAACAGTCCGGAATTCTAAATTACCGTTTAAAAAAAACCGGACCGTTAAAAAAAATATTGTCCGATTTCGAAAATTCTTTTTTTTGTTGGATAGAGAAAAATCCACTTAGGTGAAATTTGCAAAAAAAATCGGTTATCCAGCTGTTATATATTCGGAAATGTCGATTAACCGGAGTTTTACAAATGTCGATTCATCTGCGCTTTGATTAAGTTACTTTGAAAGTTTATAGTCGTTTTCGTTACCTCCTTAAAGATATTTTTTTTGTTATTTTTAAAATTAATATAAGTAATATAATTAAAATAATAAATTAATTAAAAACTACATATTAAAAAAAGAAAATAATCTTTTTTAAATAAAGGAAAATTGATTTTAGAAAATTGCGCTAAAAAGTAAAAAAAATAATTTTTAATTATTTTTTGTAGAAAGGTTAGTTTATTTTAAAGTAATTAAGGGTTTATAACAATTATTTTTGTGTGTCTTATAATCGACATTAACTCTATATTTTTTGTACTTATCTTGAAAAAAAAATAATGCATACAAATATGTAACCAAAACAAATTATAAATACTGTATTTATTTTTAATAAAATGTTATATGGAACTCAACACAACAACTTTCTATTACACGCTTTCCTAACTCATACGACAGAATGAGATTTATTTGATTTTGATAATACATTGATAATCTTCCATATCAATATGATAAAGTGTTCTTCAAACCTATACCGAATAGAGATTTTGTGTTTTTCTTGTAAACATATATTTGTTGTGTTGAGTCTAGGTCATAATTATGACCACTGAGCTAGAATAATTTAACTATACAAGCATTTTAGCGAGGACTAAGCATTACCGACCACTTTACTCCTGTTTGAGCGACGGTAGAAAAAATAGTCCCTTCACATAGGTTTTTATAATTTAAAACCAAATTTATACCTTTCAAAAATACATTTAATGTTTTCCATACTTACTTACAAGAAAGAGAAGACTAAAGACACCGAAGAAACCATTTTTAAACGTTTGTATGACGTTATGTTAGACTCCGGCATAGCGAAGGATGAATGTTTTCTCAGGCTTTCTTCCGAATTGTATGCATCCGCGCGGTACGATAAAGTACATTGTCTTTCAAGGAGAGTCCTTGCTCCAATACTTGTATTATATTTCTGCTTAGTGATCCCAATAAACAGAATCCAGATAACAAAAATCCGGATATGGCCATTATTCCGACAGACTGAAATACACCGAAAAAGAAAAAAAAAATCCCCAAAAAATCCATCATCCATACAAGTCAGAATTCCGACTAACTCGACTTGCATCTTAAAATTTTTTTTAATTTTAGGTAACAATTTAAAAATTCATATTATATCTCCTTATCTAAAGTTATGCAGTTCGTACTCGCGAAAATATGTAGGATTCTGTAGTGTTCATTGTATATTACAAATAGTGTCGTGTGAGGAAAATATAATTAAAACCATTTATTTATAGTGGTCCACCAATAAGAATTTCAAAAGAAAAAAACTTCTACCATTAATACTAATATTTAAAATTTGGGTTATCGAAATTTCGGGCTTGTCAGGATTTTGGTCATGGCGAGTTTTCGGTTGTAGGGATTGTGGCTTATCGGAATCGTGACCGGATCCCTGATATCTAAGATAGAAACGTTTAACGAATTTTTGTTTCTGCTCAGTCATAACTGAACAAGTGAATTTTTCTTCGGCGGAAATATATTACTCGAACTTTCCATTCCATTTCTAGAAAACTTAAGGACATGCAGATAAGTCTATTTAAAAAACAATTTATGCAAATCCGAAAATACTTTAATATTTTGGCCAAGATATCCTAGTGATCACGATAGCTATTCGGAATTTCTTGTTCAAGATTTGGTATGACCAACCAAATACTTACTAGGTGCATGTTATATTTGACATAGCCCAATTATCTTCACATTATTGGGCAAGGTTTGGAGGGTGGGGTACCAGTTCAGGTTTTGCCTTGTTATATGAGTATGATTCGAAATTTCGGGGCAATATTACAAGTTTTTGTTTCCCAGAAAGATACCAAACCGTCGCCAATAGCTCATTGTGTAGCTCTTATGATACGTTAATTTAACTAACTAACTTTAAATTTCCATGTAATATTCATTTGGGCTACTTAAGTGTACAAGTTATTCGGGGGCCTAGGACTGCAGTCATAAGTCATAAGTGTACAAGTTATAAAAATTCGAAAAATGAACCAACACCATTTTTCTTTAAAAGGCAGTTAGATCTATAATTTGGCAAAGTGGATTGTGTCCTATTTTTAGTAATTGCCTAAAAAATAGTTGATTTCTATTCCATTTAACGTTATAGCCAATGAAAGTTTCAAGCTTAAAACGCTCTTATCTCGAAAATCTATTTGTGGACTTATATCATTTGACCTTCGAGCATAGATCTCTCATAGTAGAGATATCATAAGGTTATAATCCCGCTAACATCAAAGTGAGACCAACATGTATGGCGTCAGGCACTTGGTTTACTACGTCATCCATTCATAATTTTTTTCTAGTTCATTCATAAAAATATCCTGTTCTTCATGAAGTAACACATTTACTATTATTTCTAAATCACAAGTCAATCGCCAACGTGTTTTTTTTCATTCATAAATTTTGAAAGAAAGTCACGTGTCTGGTGCCATCAGGTCTGAGACTTCGAGCATGGATCCCTCATATTAGAGAAATCATAATGTTATAATCTCGCTAACATCAAAGTGCGGCCAACATGTATGGCCTCAGACACGTGGTTAACGACGTAATTCCATTCATAATTTTTCACTGTTACACATTTCTCAATGCATCAGCCAATCGCGGGTATTTTTTTATTCATAATTTTGAAAAGAAGTCACGTGTCTGAGGCCATTCGGTCTGAGATGTTGATTTCGCGATTATGACATCATATTCGCTCTACTACAGTCCATTCATGCTCGAAGCATTTGACAGCCAAGCCGCTCATCCGTTGCCAAAAACTACAACTTTAACAAGACTTCTTTCAATCTAGGATTAGCATTTCCGTCTTATTAAGAAATGAATTCAGGTTGAAAACATTTAAATATTAATTTAATGTGGAGCTCAATTTACGTGATCGGCCAAGCCGGGGACTACTTGTTCTCTGATTATAGTGAATAGGTTTACAAACATTTACATTTCGCGGAAGGATACATTTAGTTATGTTCTAATAAAATGAAAGGGGTGGAAGACAGTTCCATTTGGGAAGAGTTCCTTTGGAGGGAATTATATCTGTTACACAACTTTATTAGAAACTTGTTTATTTTCCATACGAATAATACTTTACTATTTATTAATAACATCTATAAATATTTCCATCACAGCCTTTACAAATTCATATTGCTTCCCATAATTGCCAATTTCCATTACATTAGACGTTGTAAATTGAAACTTAATGTTCTACCTGTATGATGGAATATCCCAATTTAACCAACGAATTGTTTATGTTTCGAAGGAAATACTCCATGTCTTCGTTTCATTCTCGCTTTAATTAAAACGACGATGATACTGTAAGGATTAATTAGGACCTCTCATTAGACGCGCCGTGTTAATCAAAGGTTTCAATGAGCATGAAATTCCGCAAACACTTAACAAATGGAATTCTTTCCCGTTCTTCGAATTCTAGTCGTATTCCTGTTCCAAGTCTTTAAAGAATTGATTAGATTGTTGTTTATTAGAGTTTCCTTCGAAATACCTGGGCGTGGAATTTCAGTTCGTCTCAAATTCATTTGAAAATCGAGTTTTGGAAGTTTCCTTTTTCGGTATGGAACTTCCATTAAATCTGGAATCACTCAATTGGAATGTTGGAATTCTTTTGTGTTGTTTTGCTTTTGTGGATGTATTGTTCCAAAAATAGGCAATAAAATGTTAATTTAACAGTTATATTAACGTTTATTTCTTGTTTGTCTGACTCTTTCTAATTCGAAATAGTTATTGCTGTTTTAATCGGTTTACGATTGACATTATTTGTTTAAAAATATATATATATTTATCAGTTACGGATGAAACTGTATGATATTTTATATGCCTCAATTTTAATAATCAATGATCCTTTGATTAAGGAGGCCTCCGTGGCCGAGCGATTAAAGGCGTCAGCTGGGAATAAATACGAAGATTCCTGGTTCAATACTAGGCTCTGTAATTGACAACGAAAAGTAAAAAAAAGTAGTGATCTTGTGATCGGAGGGTTGCCAGCTTCGCTACAAAATACCAGATAAGTCGTCCTGAACATCCCCAAAATTTAACGGCGTGTATACGGGACTGGTCACGATACATCTGATCGGGGTTCAAAGTCCCGACGTCTATTGAAGGTGTTGGGTTCCAGTTCAGGTGTTTCCCCGTCATGTGACCATGGTTCTAAAATAACGAGGTGCATGTATGAATGTGTGTATGAATGTGTGCGAACAACGAACCGTCGCCAATAGCCCACTGTGCAGCTCTAGTGCGACGTTAATTAACCAAACCTTTGAATAAGAGTAATTCCGGACGACTGATCTAATAATAAATAACTGAAGTGATCACGAAGCGTGCGCAATCGCAATACACCCTTTCGAGACAGGAAGGCAAAATATAACCATTACGATTGGCCTCACCACTAAGCTAATTAAGAACTGGAGAGTAGACTAAGCGTGGACCACATGACGATGCTAGCCTTAAAATATTTTTTTCCTTATAGGCTTCAGAACTGTATTCATCCGCGGGTACGGTAAAGTCCATTTCCCCATGGGGAGTACACTTTCCAGTTATTATTTTAGCTCAGTAATAAGGGAATGACCGCATTTATGAATTAATAACCATATATATTATTTATGTAATAAAGATCCCTTTTACGCCCCTTAACGCAAACGAATCTTAACACATGAGGTGTCAAAAGAAAGAAAATTTCATGGACCAGTGACGAATCGTACTTTTATTTAAAAAATATATACATATTTTAAATGAGTTTAAATTAACAATTATTAAATTAATAATAATCACACGGCAATACTAGTATGATTTTATTCCACAAACTACATTTGAGCCTTTTCTGAGTGATAACGCAAACATTCCACGCACTCTCGGATCTTTATAGCCCTAAAAAACAGCTGTTTGCTTTTGTTGAAAATACCCCTGTCCTATAAATATCATAAATACTAATGTTAAAAAATATCAATATATTTCAAAGGAACTCCATTTCCAGAGTTCCAGAGTCCACCGAGGTTATGTTGAATTGTTTTGGTGGAGCTCCTATTTTCTCCCGAGAAATTGTGTAAACTCACGAACCTGGAATATACGTCAATTGTTATCCCCACGCAGAAACGGCTGTTGACATGAATGCCCTCTTTGCGTAGAGCATTAAACTGCTAGAGAAATAAACTGCCCACAAACGCTGCTACGAACAGTTTAAGTGGTGACGGGTATTTACATTGGGGAAAGGTCTCAATACATCTGGTTTTAAAACCTAAACACCCAGAGAGATACCATGTTTGGTCATGAACTGAGTCTTCTTAGAATCTGAAATGTTCATGGGTCATTCTAAATTTACATGTAGATTTCAAGTTCTTTTTTGTCCTTTCACTTATACTGAAGTGATTTTTTTAAAATTTCCTTTACAGTTATGGTTTCCAATTGTGGTAAAATAGGTCTAACATGACATAAGCTATGATGATGAAGTAACTTCCAGAACCTTTGTGTTAATTTCCCTTACAGTTATAGTTACAATTTTGGTAAAATAGGCCTAACACAACAAACGCAATGATGATGAAGTAACTTCTAAAACCGTTTGTGTTAATTTCTTTTATAGTTATAGTTACAATTCTGGTAATAATAAAATAGACCTAACATGTCATAAGCTATGATGATGAAGTAACTTCTGAAACCCTTTGTGTTGACTTCGTTTACAGGTATAGTTACAATTGTGGTAAAATAGGCCTAACACGAAATACGCAATGATGATAAAGTAAGTTCTAAAACCCGTCGTGTTAATTTCCCTTCCCTTACAGTTATAGTTACAATTTTCATAAAATAGGCCTAACACGACAAACGCAATGATGATGAAGTAACTTCTAAAATCCTTTCTGTTGACTTCATTTACAGTTATAGTTACAATTGTGGTAAAATAGGCCTAATATGACATAATCAATGATGATGAAGTAACATCTAAAATCCTTTTGTTAATTTCCCTTACAGTTACAGTTACAATTCTGATAAAACAGACCTAACACGACAAACGCAATGATGATGAAGTAACTTCTAAAACCACCTTTGTGTTGACTTTCTTCTTTTTATAGAGAAAGTGCACCCACTTTCTGTGTTTTTTATCAATGTTAAAGACATTCAGGACCGTCGCACCGGGATTTGGGGGGGGGGGGGATTTCAACTTCTAAATACTTCAAATTATATTTCAACATCTCCTCTCTTCCCCCCTTCCCCCAATAATTTGAAAACCCAGAAAGTTGGGAATTTCAACTTCTAAAAACACCGGGTTGGAAAAATGTATGCCTGAAGAAAATTAATATTATTAACAAATGAAAGCTGGAGAAGATTAGAAATTGACCAACTTGTAAGATGAAACTTAAATTAGACACTACATTGGAATATGGGGCAACAAATCAATGCTTGTGAGAGAACTGTTTAATATTACCTAAAACATATATTGAAAAAAAGATTAAAAATGTCGATAAGTTGGAACTTTGAGTTTTCAGCACTGTTGAGTTGGGAATTTCGAATCGTTGGAAAATTTCTTGTTTCAACCAATTGGTTTCAATTTTAGGGTAGACGCATATGTCTTTAAAGCTTTCATCTACATCAAAATTAGTTTTTTTTCTTCAAAATTATAAGTTAACCCTTTTTCCACTTACCCCTTTAATTATCACATAACCAAAATTAACGCCATTGTTAAAAATATTTTACTACATTCAATAAAATATTCTGCACTATTAGTTGAGTATTGATATTACTGCATTATCAATACACAATATCTATTTATATAATTGTAAAAGTTACAAATGCAAAGAGAATTTCAATTCTGTTACAATGAATAACAAATTGCCTATAAAGTCAATTTCATTGGAACTCCTACGCACACGGCCCTATTGGGCATATCACATAAATTTTCGTCTTTGAAATAAAAGCACACAACAATAGGCATTGTTCTGGAAATAAGCGCTGAACTACGATTCAATTTTGATACAGGTGCTTGGAAGTTTATTTAAATTTTAAATAACTGGATAGCTTTTTCTATCATTTTCAATAGGGCTCGCATTACCTTCTTAAAACACTTTTGCTACTTTGTGTGGTGTAATAAAGTTTCCATTATTGGAATAACCAAATATATTACAAACATTGTTAGGATAGCCGCGCACTAGCAACTACCGGCAATGCGACTGAACTTTTTAGTTGCAATAGATTAAAAATCTCAAATTTTATCCGGTCACTCAGCAATTATCGGACATGCTACTATCGGACAAAACATCCTTTCGCTCGCTACTGCGACAAACTTTGGCGATGTATCGACAATTTGGCGATTTTGAACGGATAATTTGGCGATTTTGAACGGATAATGCTTTTAACTGATTTTCGAAACAGAATAATATTAGAATTTAGATTAAATTCTAAAATGTTTTATTTTGTATTACTTTTTACACAAAGATTTTATTTACTTCTATATGAACCTTTAAAAACATAAATAATAGTTGTGTGCTGATTCTGTGTTTTATTTAAAGAACATAAATACGGACTTGCATTTAGGGCAGACGATATTCTAATAAATATGAATATTCTTCTTTTTTATATATTTTACTGACATTTACTCGATTAAAATTGAGGGGTTTGCTGTAAAAAAGAGGTAGATCCAATTATTCAAATTTGCAGAAAGTCATAAAAGACCTTTTTAAATTCAAAAATCCAAGTTGTGTGAAGATATTCGTTTTTATCAATCTTCTTAATTGTTCCTACATATTATGACAGTATTTTCACTCAAAAATATATATTCCAGATGACGCGGCACATGTTGGATTGTTGGAGCTACCTCTTTCTTGAAACCAAATTCATGCTCTGTCTACCTCTATGAAAAATATTTCACAAAAAAATACAATTTACTGTAATATATCATTTAAAAAAAACTTCAATTGAAATATATTATATAACTTGGCTTTAAACACAGAAAATTACATTTTTAATCATCCCCCTCTGTAACGTCCGGCTCATCTGTTGCGTTGTCATCTATTGAGTAACGCGAGAACCAACAATTGGAGCTACATCTTTCTGGCACCAAACGAACAAGTTTTTTTTACCACAAGATAGTACATGTAACTCCAAATTCACCTAGGGGTTGGAGCTACATCCTTTTTGCAGCAAACTCTTCAATTGTAAAAATATTATATTAGAAACAATTTAAATATATTTATAAACATAAACTAATATAAAAAAATCAGCGTCTATTTTTATTATTTCATCCGAGCCTCTATGACATAGCCATACGATTTTTTTTATCGCAATAACTGATATCGCGTCAAAAAATAATAGCTTGAGAAACCTTGACATTTCAAATTTTACATTTTTTATGATAGTTTTAAATTCAATATGTAGTGCAACCGTGTGGCTTCGACCGAAACGGGCTCTATACACAGAAAGCTATTAACAAATATGTAAACTATTGCAAATTTGCATGAATAATAAAAACATGTACATGAATAATGGAGCAGGAGTGCAACAAATATTCCTTTAGGATAAATTACTAACTACCCTTCAGACAATAACACTGCATCCTTCCATGTTTGCATTGTTATGGCGCCTACGTCACGGAGATAATCGATTCCGACAATATAATTAATCCATTACCAAAAGCAAAGAGCGAAGAACCCATTTTTTTTTTGGTCCCTTCGGTTTCTTTTTGTCGCCCGAGTGACAAGCTTGTGACAAAGACACGATTACGGCGATCGATCATTGAGAACTCGCGTGATGGCAGACAATACGCTTTGAGTGTGTGTGTACCTGGTGAAATGGTTTCGTGTGCATTGTTTGGAAGTATTAGCTTGTGGGTGTAGTCGGTTCGTAATTATATTCT
This sequence comes from Troglohyphantes excavatus, assembly GCA_963932185.1. Classification (NCBI taxonomy): domain Eukaryota; kingdom Metazoa; phylum Arthropoda; class Arachnida; order Araneae; family Linyphiidae; genus Troglohyphantes; species Troglohyphantes excavatus. Next base: position 17,126,308 of record OZ010677.1, on the reverse strand, counting down.
TAAAAGGATCCGAGTGCATAATTATTGGTTTCTTTGTACTTTGGATGTGTATAGTAGAGAAAAATCATTTGTAGTGAAACATTTGCTTTTAAGAACTTTGTGCTGATTCATGACAGCAATTTATTTAAAATTACAATTATTGTAATCTGAAATATTTTTTATTATAATAGATAATAATATCTAAATATATAAATTGAATATCTAATACAGAATATCTAATATAGAATATCTCATATAGAATATCTCATATAGAAGATCTAATGTAAATATCTAACATAGAATGTCTAATATACGATTTCTAATGAATATTTAATTAAAAATGTCTAATACAGAATTTATAATATAGAATATCTAATTTAGAATATCTAATATAAAATATCTAATATGGAATATCTAATATAGAGTATCTAATATAGAATATCTAATATAGAATATCTAATATAGAATATCTAATATAGAATATCTAATATAGAATATCTAATATAGAATATCTAATATAGAATATCTAATATAGAATATCTAATATAGAATATCTAATATAGAATATCTAATATAAAATAACTATTTTAGAATATCTAATTTAGAATATCTAATTTGGATATCTAACATAGAATGTCTATATACGATGTCTAATGACTATTTAATACAAAATGTCTAATACAGAATTTATAATATAGAATATCTAATATAGAATATCTAATTTTGAATATCTAACATCTAATTTAGAATATCTAATATCTAATTTAGAATATCTTATTTAGAATATTTAATTTAGAATATCTAATTTAGAATATCTAATTTAGAATATCTAATTTAGAATATCTAACATAGAATGTCTATATACGATGTCTAATGACTATTTAATACAAAATGTCTAATACAGAATTTATAATATAGAACATCTAATTTAGAATATATAAAATAGAATGTCTAATATACGACGTCTAATGAATATTTAATACAAAATGTCTAATACAGAATTTATAATATAGAATATTTAATTTAAAATATCTAATATAGAATGTCTAATATAGAATATCTAATATAGAATATCTAATATGGAATATCTGACATGGAATATTTAACATAGAATATCTAATATAGATTTCTTAATATAAATTTCTAATATAGAATATGTTATATAAATTGACTTCGGTTTTTTATCTTTGGTTTTGTAATTTACTGGAAAAAATAGAGCGATTTACATACGTTTTTTATATATATTTAAACAAAAAAAATCTGCAATTGGGGGGGGGGATTACTATAATATCGTATCATATATTTGGCTACTTATAAAAGGTTTGCACTACTATACGCTTCTAAGGCATGATATAAAGAACTTCATGAATTGATATAAATTTCCCGAAACCTCAGATAAAAAAAAAATAGATAGTTTTGTGACTTTATAGAGATGTTACGCATTTTGTGGATTGAAAAGTCAATTCTTGAAGTGCTTTTTTACTGTATCTTTGACGGCTAGTCGCTCAGTGGCATTTCTTCAAAAACTCACTTACTGTCACTTCTTGAATTTATATTATGTACATCACTGTGCAGCTCCAATGCGATTTAATTTCAACTTACCAACTATATAATTGAACAACATTATCTATTAGCCAAATGGGCTATACTTTATTTCAAGAAACTATCTATAACTTGACAGTAAATTCGTTATTTTAAGTTAAAAGGAAAGCGTTTCCCGAAAAAAAACATCAAATCTCTACACTTTCTTTCGAAATATCTTAGTGCGTTTTCCTGAAAAAAAAACTTTTAACAACTGTGTTGTATTTTTACAACGTAACATTTTATGGTCGTGTTACATCATAAGCAATGATTCATGGTTTAAAAACACCATCACATGTAAAAGAATAACACCGCAAAATACAATACTCCTCAAAGTTGGCTATTGTAACACAACAATAAAGCTTTCAATATCATGGACGGATTTATAGATTTTGACCTTTTATAACAACACATTAAACACTAAAATGAAATATGTGTCTGTAAATCAAGTCTCTAAAATCTACAAAAACGCGATTTTTAAAAAAATATTTTTAAAACGTCGGTCATTTTTTTGGAAGGCTTGTACACTGATGAAGTTTTGAGATGCCGTTACATGCCATAGTGATTTCGGAGGCTGCCATAGGCTACATTTTTAGGATGATTCGAGTCCGTAAGTAGTTTTTTGATTTATTGGGGATTTTGATTTATTTTGAAAAGTTTTAAATTTGTTTGCTGGTCAGCTTGTTAGTCATCTCAATAATTTATGGTTTATCTCTATTTATTTCCATTAAATGCCAAACGTTCCGAAGGGGCAATTTTGTTCCAAATGAATCTGCATAATAGTATAATAATTAGTGTAACATCATTTAGTAATATATAAGGAGCTATCAAATTTTTGAAAGAGACTAACTAAATTAAATTTAAGGTGACCGTTAAGATTGCGATGAACAACAATGGGTAATTTTTTGTGTTTATAAAAAGCAGGGTAACAACTATACTATTAATTCAATTGGTATAAAATTTTGAATGCATGTGGCGAAAAAATATTTAAATGGTGCTACTTTCGTACACGCCTGAGCATTGAGCAAGTTCTCTCTGCTGAGTAGAAAACAATACATACTTAATACGAATTTTTTTAAAGATTATTTTACAAATAATGTAATGTGTTTATTTCCAATATCTATAATTTTTTTATATTTTTAAAAAATGTAATCAATAGATTGTAATAATCAGAATAAAACTGTTTCTAACTTGATACTTTTTTTTCCGCTATTTTAAGTTTGAATCTTAATCAACTAATTATGTAATATATCCTTAGTCACTAACCCACTTTGATATGGCCGCAACATACTTCGTAAAACAAAACGCGATTGGAATACCTATTTATTTCAGTAAAATGAAAACACACGTTATATTTAAAAAAACATTTAAATATTTTATTTCCATTATTGTTTATATTATTAACATTTGAATATAAGTATACATAGCGAGGGATTTTTTCCGTGTCTAATACTATGAGTCAAGAAAATTGTACTTTATTTATACATCTCTTAGTAAGACTCTAATTTTAAAGATATCCAATTTTTTTTGTAATGTTATCTATAGTCATAAATATAAATTCAGAGTTATCCCTGGTTATTGTTTAACTACTCATAGTAAACCATTATTTTTACTATGCTTTAACTACAGCAGAACTGCAATTATCCGAACTTCAGTTATCCGAAATCGCTTTGAGAGAGAAAAAAATTTAGCAATATCCCATTTTAAAAGTTTCCTATCGGTGAATTATATTGTTTTCAATAAACCATTTCCTTAGGTGTACATACACATTATAAAAAAACGAAAATCGGCCAAAAATTCCAAAATAATTTTTTGGTTCTATAGTATTCCCCAATTCATTATCTTTCAGATGATACCAGGATTGAATAAATATTCCAAAAACTTTTTTTATTTACAAAGAGTTATTCTATGTCCCCGTTTGCAATGGCAATATGTTTTGTATACTTTACACTAAATTTCTGAAGAATTGTGTTTTTCCATATACCATACCATTTACCATAGGTCTTCATTCGAGTCATGATAACTCAAGTTTGCTATAACTTCTTGAAAAAATTATTTTTTCATTCAACTTTAGAGTAGTTGTAAGATGTTATGACCGTCCAACATAACGATTCGTTAAAAAAATAATTTTTAATGGAATTTGAAAGTTGAAAATTTGAATAAAAAAGTGTTTTTTTACGGACTCTTGAGGTAAAAAAATTATTTAAAAAAACTTTAAATGCTATAAACTTATTGGAGGGTCATAACTTTAAGAAAGATACTGCGAGTAATTTCCAACAAAAATTATGCTTCTAGATTAATTACAACTTGTGTAATCAAGTTTGACAAAACATGCTGTTTAGCATATTAAATGCTAATTAGCTAATTAATATTTGATTTTATTAAGTTTTTTTTTATAATCAATCATCACTATTTAAAGTGTTTTCATACATGAGAAAACTGGATTTTTAAGTATATAATTAAAAAAAAAATTTCAAGTGTGTACGCACACCTTATTAATATGTAATGTAGTTTAATTATAATCATTAAACTATATTACATATTAAAGGAAAATTCATTTTTTTACTAAAAAATAACTTTTTTTCGCGAACTATCCAATTATCCGGATATTCGATTATCCGGATGGGATTTGGTCTCAATTGATCCGGATAATTGGAGTTCTACTGTACTTAGTTTGCTTTTCCAAAACTAAGCAACTTGTCTAACAATCTGGCGCTAATGGGCGTGTTATCACGTCCAGGGTTTTTCAGTTTTTCTAGCATTACAAACAATTTTCAAATTCATAAAAATACACCATTGCGCAATATTTTTTTTCAATTTAATTGTTTGCGCAAGCTATATCTTTACAATTAATTTTTTAAAAAAATCCAAATCGGCTTGAGGATGAAAAATTATTTAAATTACCAAGCGGAAAAAAACAACTATAGAATTGAGGGGTTTGCTGTAAAAAGGAGGTAGCTCCAAATATTCAAGTTTGCAGAAAGCCGTAAAAAACGTTTGAAAATTCAAAATTCCGAGTTGTGTGAAAATATTCTTTTTGATCAATCTTCTTAATTGTTCCTACATATTATGCAAGTATTTTCACTCAAAAATATATCTTCCAGATGACATGGCACATGTTGGAGCTACCTCTTTCTTGCAACCAAATTGTACCGCTGTGTACATGTTTGTATCCCAAAATCAAGAGACTTATTCACAGAATCATCTTTTATTTGTCCGGAATTCTTTCTTAGAATTACTTAAAGAAATTAACCAACATCCACACTCAGGACGAAGAACACCAAGCGAAAAAGAAAAAGACAAATCTCCACACCTACCGCAGAAGCGGTTTTTCCCCCTCCTTCCGATGGGAAGGAGCCGTTGCCACAAATTCCATACGAAAGTAATTATTAAACGAACTCTTCCCACCGAATGGCACTACGTGGTGGAGGTTTTTTTTGGGTCAATCGAACGACCGACCAACAATATTATCAAAGGCTCAACACAAATATATGCTCTGTCTACTTCTATGAAACACAGTTCACAATAACATACAATTTACTATAATATTATTTTATTAAAAGAAAACTTCAATTCAGCGTATAACTTGGCTTTAAAAACAGAAAATTGCATTTTTAATCATCACACTCCCCCTCTGTAACGTCCGGCTCATCTACAACATTGTCTGGTCTATTGAGTAACACGAGAACTAACAATTGGAGCTACATCTTTCTGGCACCAAACGAACAAGTTTTTTTGTAACACAAGATAGTACATGTAACTCCAAATTCCCCTAGGTTGGAGCTACATCATTTTTACAGCAAACCCTTCAATTGCCAAAATCGTGTGAGCATCATTGCGTTAAAGTATAAGCGTAGCAGTTGGGCAAAAATGTTTAATACTAACATCTAAAAATTTTTTTAATACATACATCTAAATTTGACACTCTCCAACAATCACCATTTTCGATCAATTTCTGAACACCCTATACAACCGACTATTGTTTCCTATAGAGCCAAAACCTCAGTACAACCTTTCACTGTTCAAAATCTCCACATCCCATCCTAGTAGGACAATGAAACCGATCTGTGGTCTAGTCGCTCCCTAGTGTAACTAAACAACCAAAACAAGTCTTCCTTTACTATCCGCTGTCATTTTCCCTGGGGTCATTTTACGCCATGTCCAGGGATACCCTTCCTTCCATACGACATTCTGACTTTTGCTCTGTCCAGAATGGTGGAAAAGGCATCTCATATAATTAGTATTCTTGGGAGAACTAGAGTAGATTCCGATATTCTGTGTGTTTTTCGATTAAATGTTTTCTTGTAGAAAATATATACCTGAGCTAGAGTAACTGAGTATAGGGGGTGAAAATTCTTGGGCCTTCGATTCCTTTAAGGGAGACCCAAGCCTCAAATCCTAATTTTTTATTAATGAATTCAATTCAGAAATATGATTTTTTGCGTTATTAGAACATCTCTTTCTGGAAAATAATCAAAGGAAAAAAATAATATTTATATATATTTTTTAAAGTATTTAAATATTTATATTTTTATAGGCTTTTTAGACTCTTCCTTCAATTTTTAATATTTAAACAAAAATTATGGGGACAGTACAGTTACCAGCCTTCAAAAAATCGGATTTTTAGTTCATAGTCTATGGGATTAATGATGTCATTACCTATCGTTTAGTATTAGGTATTTCACGTACTAATTTATATGAAATTCGAAATTAAAATTTAAACAAGTGGACATTCTCCCTTTTGGTAGCGGTCACTATTTGGAAATTAAAAAATTTAATTGCTTAAAATAAAGCCAATATTTCGTGCACTCAGTGACCGTAAATACTTAACCCTCTTGTGCATTGTGTAGCATGCATGCTACACAACTTTAAAATGACCACTAGTTGCATCTATTGAGTTTTATGTGAACTATTATAGTATTGTCACATAAGTAACCATGTACCTAGTTCTTATAATCACCGCTAGGTCCTGTATCTTTCTAAAATGATTGTCATAAAGGCAATCAGTTACTTTGAGGTCTGTTGTTCTAAAACTAGCTTAAAAAGTGAAGTTTTCGAAGATTGTTTTATATTACTTATAAATATAATATGGCTCTACAAAAAAATCCTAGCTAATACCAGAGGTATGGAGATTGTATTTAACTATATTTTTTTATACTTTTTGGAAATTATTTTATTAATTACACGTGATGTTGCATATATGCTACACAACGGTTTTAATTAATTATTTAAATAAATAGGCACTTGGGATTTTTTTTGTATATTTTTCAGCGGTCCACGGGCACAAATAAAACAAAAAGAAAATATTTCATTAAAAAAAGAAAAAAAAACAAGCACTAGAGGGTTAAGATATGCTTACAATGGAAGGCCAAAAACGTGTGCCAAAAGAATGGGAAATAAGATAATTGAGTTGTAATAACTCAGTTTCCATTGAAGCAATCAACATCAAATAATGTGGAAAACCATTTTCTGAACACCTATTTTAAGTTTGTCAGGTCGCTTTGTTAACTTGGCTTGAACAAAAGCTGATATTAACAGTATTAAACTAATCTACTCATTTTTGAGAAAGTAAGGTTTCTTAAATTGGAGTACATCATCGCTCATTTACGATGCAATTGTACTGAAAAAAATGAGTTGGTTCAGGTATTCATTTTTAAATACCTTTTTTTACAGTGCTGAATTTGAAAATTCAATAAATTTAGTAACATAAACTTAAACCTATATTTAGCTAACCGCTTTATTGTCAATATTAATTAGTTTATTGTTTATGGTATTATGAACTTATTTTAACCACTGCTAAATGGATTGAATAAAATAAATATTAAAATTTTATATTAAAGTACACCATACTAAAAATATATATTAGTATAATATTCTATATGCATGAACAACAACAAAACTTCACTATAACTATACTTAAACAACTTTAGAATTCAGAGCCCTTTCGTATACTCTTGCATTAACTATCTAGCCCAGAGCAACTCTTACTTTAAAGCCTTCCTTCCGGTCCGCCTATACTCTAAGTAAAGGAAGGATCTCGGATTTATTATGCCACCAAGACTCTCCTAAATTCGAAGTAAATTTAAATATTCATTGTGATTTATAATCCACGTATATATTCCCCTTCACAGGATTATACCAGTTAAATACCCCCAGAACGTGAAGATTTACATGTTATTTAAATGATTAAGGCATCTGAACGTACGGTATTAACGTCTTCTCTAACCCTGAATACGTGTCATTAAGTTCTGGAATGAATGTAGTCTCAATACCTGTTTTCAGTAGTTCGTAACCTGTTTACATCAATTCTATGACGCGGTATTGGGTCAAGGATAGTGAAGACCATATATATATATATATACACACATAGAATAGACGTCAGGACTTTGGACCCTGATCAGATGTATCGTGCACCAGTCCCGTATACACGCCGTTAATTTTTGCGAATGTTCTGGAAAACTTTTCTAGTATTTTGTAGAGAAGCTGGCACAAGATCACTACTGGATCACAAGATCACTACTTTTTACTTTTCTTTGTTAAGTCCATCGCCTGGCATCGAACCAGGAACCTTCGTATTCCCAGCTGACGCCTTTAACCGCTCGGCCAAGGAGGCCTTTAACAGTGTAGGGCTCAGTAGGCTAGCCTAATTCAATCCCCTCGAATAAAGATCGGTGGACATTAATGGATGCTTCAGGGTTTAGCATTGAGGCACTCCAATGATTATCCTTCCCATCCCCGAACCTTAAATGTATGTCTTCGCTCTTCATCCTCCGAGATTGTATGCGGCGGGATTTATATCTTCGCGTAAACAAGCAACTGCTGGGAGCAAGGGTGGATCTGCGTGTGTGTCGAATGGTTGAAAGAATTGCTGGCACACTTTCTAAGTATCGTTACAGGAGGGCAGTAAACTGCGGCGGTGTTTTTTTTGGCGGATTCTCGACCTTGGGCGCAGAAAAATAATGGAGTTACACGTTGGTGTTTGCTTCGGAACACGGATGTTGCTTACCATTGGCACTGTGCGAGTTTGTGTTCTATAAATGTTGTAGATGTGTTGCATATGAAAATAGAAATATCTTTCGTAAATATTTGAATGGAAGATCGTCGATCGTAAAAAAGGTTGTGTATTTCACGTTTAAAACAGCTTGTAATGGGTTGTGGAATAAATATGGGAAATATTATGGGTGTGCATTGAATTTATCTTATGAGTCTAAACAGGCACGTAGGTCAGGGGGGTTCAAACTCTATCAAATCAAGAAAAAAAATAAAAATCGAACTACTGTAAAAAACATAAAAATACTTTAAAATACTAGAACAATTTCAATTTTAAGTATAATGCTTCTTGTTGAGTTGCATGAGGGAAAACTTGGTATTTTCCGGGGGTCCTACCCCGGAAAATAGTTTTTAAAAGGCTTTATCAGGTATCGAGGTCATTTTTTATCTCAAACTAAGCATAACATGACGTCATCGTGTTGTATTATATAACATTTGAATTTCGGCGACAAAAGGAAAAGATCGTCAAACGTTATCTATATATTATTTTAAACGAGGAATTTTAAAATTTAATTTTGTTCTAAATTTATTTCATAATTATGGAGGAATATTTACTAATTTTTAAAGATATGCAATGTCTGATATTGGTAACGATTTCTTGAAAAAAAAATGATAACTGTTGCTGCTTCGATATGCTAACGTATTCCTGTTTACTTGAATAAAAATTAATAAGTTTAAAAAAATGGGAGGACGACTTGTTAATTTTTTTTTTTGGAGGGGGAGGGAAATAAGTTACTCAGTCACTGAACCACCCTCTTTAAATATATATTCCTACGTGCCTGGTTTTAGCAATCATTAAAATAATTACATCATGTTTGAGCAATTACTATTAAAACTCAAATCCAAATATTAACGTCACCTTTTATAAAGTCTTCTTTAGTTGACAAATAGCGCCTCCAGTTGCCGAGTAGATAAAGGCGTTCAGCTGGTAATCAGAGGATCGCTAGTTCGAGCTCGTGCGATGGACTTAACAAAGAAATGTAAAAAAGTAGTATCAGATTGTTTCCAGCTTCGTTACGAAAATACTAGAAAGTCGTCCAGAACATCTATAAATTATACTAGCGTGCATACGGGACTGGTGCACGGTAAATCTGATCGGGATCCAATGTTATTGCGGTTGCGTCGGGTGCCAGCTCAGTTGTTGTCCTCGTCATCTGACCATGGTTTTGGGTCTTTCCTTCGATATAGGCCCCGAACCATCGACAGTAGCTCGCTGTGCAGCTCTAGTGCGACGTAAATTAACCCAAAAAAAACCTTAATAAATGAGACATAGCAGTGATTTTTGTTAAAAAAATTACATTTTAGTTTATTTTTATTTTTAGTTTCTTCTTATTATTAAAAGATATGACCTCTAAATAAGACAGGACAACGCTTCAATTTTTTAAACAAATATACAATTTTTGTAAAAAAAAATTGTAAATTTGTAAACAAAAATATGTATATTTGTAAACAAAAATTTAAAAATTTGTAAAAAAAAATTAAATTTTTTTTGTAAATTTGTAAACAAAAATTAAATTTTTTTTGTAAATTTGTAAACAAAAATGTATAAATTTGTAAACAAAAATGTGTAAATTTGTAAACAAACATTTTTAAACAAAAATTTGTAAACACAAATTTTTAAACAAAAATTTGTAAACTTGTTAACAAAAATTTGTAAACTTGTTAACAAAAATTTGTAAACTTGTTAACAAAAATTTGTAAACTTGTTAACAAAAATTTGTAAATTTGTAAACAAAATATTGTAAATTTGTAAGCAAAATATTGTAAATTTGTAAACAAAAATTTGTAAATGTTGGTGTATAAAGGTTCGCAAGAAGTCCCTAGATGGCAGCAAAGGTGACTATTAGCATTATTTTAAATATTAGATCCGGAAAATGAATTACCCACTGCAGCCTGCATTTTGCATTGGATAGTTAATATTCGAAACATAGCGGAACTCAAAACGTGTAGAAATAAAATAAACAACAAATAATTTACCCAAAATCAATTAATTTTTTAGATATTTTTTTCTAATAAAATTACAGCGCGGTTTGTGTTTCTTTTCACATATCTCCGAAACTAATGATTTTTATGGGACTTGATAAAATAATAGTTTTCGCTAGTAAAACAAGTTTTAACGTCGAGGTTATTTCACTATCTTAATTAAAAGATGGGTTATAACTATTAAAATTTTTTATTTATCTAACTGAAGTAAAAGTCAATATCGGTATCCGCAAATTAAAATACTTTGTAGTCTCATCTCGGTGAAACTTGACAAGTTTGAAACTGAAATCCTTCAAAAGGTGTTGCTCTTTATTTATTTTCCTTTATATTAAATAACTGAGTTATAATAATTGTCTGCTCTTCGACTTTTTTCAGTGTTTATCTGGACATTATTGAACCCATTTGGAAAGTATTTTAAATGATTGAGGTAGATTTTATTACAGTCCATAGATTTTTCCAGAAAATCCATATGGAAAATTGGATTAAAAATGAATTATTTTCGACATTTACATTTAATTATGGCAGAGGCTTATTTATTTCTATTAAGGGTTGTTTAAATCAAAATCACTATATTACCAGTAATAAAGTTTGCACACAGCATTCATAAAAAAGATTGAAATTGAAGATTTTTTTCAGTAAAGGTTTTTTTAATTTATATTAAATTAACCCTCTAGTGCATGATTTTTCTTTTTTAGTGAAATAATTTTTTCCGTGTTCATTTTGCCCCTGGACCGCTGAAAAAATACGCAAAAATCCTAAGTGTCTATTTACTTAAATAATTAATTAAAACCGTTGATAAAATTCATGGGTAATTACAAAAATAATCTTCAAAATGTATGAAAATATAGTTAACTACAATCTACATACCTCTGGTATTAGCTGGGATTTTTTGTAGAGCCAGATTATACTTATAAGTAATAAAACAATCCTCGAAAACTTTACCTTTAAAAGCCAGTTTTAGAATAACAGACCTCGAAGCAATTAATTGCCTTTATTACAATCATTTTTATAAAGATAAGGGTCCCAAAGGCGGTTATAAGAACCAAGGCACAAGGTTCCCTACGTGACAATACTATAATAGTTAACATAAAACTCAATATATGCAACTAGTGGTTATTTTAAAGTTGTGTATCATATATGCTCCCTTATGCACTAGATTGTTAAAGCTTTTTATTTCAATGTTCTGCATAAAAGCTGTTAAAAACCTTCACAAAAATATTTCAATCTTGAAACATTGGAATTACTGAAGAGGCATTGTATATCTTTAAAGGAATCCTATATAGACAAGCATTTGCTCTTTGTACTCATTTTTGTGTACATGTCCTTTTTAAAATTGAAATTTATGTATTCGAGGTCATGATAAGCATCGAATGTAATCAAAAAAGAGTACCATATACTTGTTTTCGAGTACGTATTTTTAGCAGTGCATTTTTTTTTTGCTTATGTTTTTTTTTTGTATGGATAATAACGGGATAATATTTTTATGTCACTACAACCCTATTCCCTTTATTTGTAATGGACTGTCCTGAGTGACATGCGCGCCCTCTGTAGGTGTTTTAATCTACGCATGACTGTGTGTGAATAATGAGTTCTTGCCTCTGCTTGCATTTATCTAGAGAGGCGCGTAAGATCTTTCTTCTTAAGTTTCATATCTAAAGTAACTGCTATGTGATTGTCCTGATGTGTCGTAACAAATATGTAGTGCAGTTTTTGGATTCACTGGGAATAGAACCGAGGACCTTCCGCAGGATACGCCGATACTCTACCAGTCAGAATACAGTGATCACTCAGACCCAAGTGCGAGTATCGGGTATATGAAGAGACCCTCACAGTACCCCCACTCTCAGTGAGTCGGACGTAAGAACGAATGATTGAGATACCCATGAAGTGTTGTCACGTGGACGGTAGTTGATGTATTGAAATGTTGTCACGTGGGCAGTGGTTGAAGTTTTTATAGTTAATTCAATGTGGTGTCACAGTGTTTGTTCAAAGGTTGCGTTGATCTTCAGTGTGAGTGTCACCAATGTAGTGCTATGCATTTATTGGTCATCACTCGGAATCGAACCGAGGACCTTCTGCATGATACTCTATCAGTCAGGCTAAATTTATCACTAAAACTCAAGTAGAAGCACCCTCGCAAATGTTTTTCTAATATATATCTGTGTAGTATTCCACGAATAATTAACCCTAAATTTTTAAAATCAGAAATTTATAAATTTGAATCTTCAAGATTTGACTTTATAGTTTAGAAAAAAAAAACCTGCTTAGAATGTTCGATTTTAAATTTCAGAAAATTATTACCTTCATTCAACGTGCTTACTAACAACATGTATGGACTGCAGTACATATACTGTAAAAAATGATAATAAATAAATTAAAAGTGAGTGGTTCATTATGGCCATAGGTTCATTGTGCCCCGTTTTCCCCTATACATAGCATAACATGGTTTTCTATTGAAATGCTTTTTTGTCTGTTCATTTAAAATTAACCATTATACGGTACAATTCATTTTCGGACAAAAAACCTAGACGAATTTATTGTTCTTTCTTATTCCCATAAGTATATTCAGATGTAGAGCCTTACCATGTAAACCCAAAAGTACCATTAGTGGTGATCACTTCGCAAAAGAAATAAAAGCTTTTTGTCTCTTATGACAAGCTTTTCATTCATTGCGTTTTCAATTGTTTGGTTCTAAAGAACAAGTGAATTCAAAGCTTATTCTTCTATAATATATATTTAATTATATTCATATTGTAATATAGAGCTCCTTTGTCACATTTCCCTTGGCTGTTTTGTTATATTTACGATTAAAGGAGAATAACAAATTTACGTTATTTAATTAGTTTATTTTTAGAGCTTTTTGGTAATATATTTATAATGTTAGAAAGGGGTAAAAGTTCGTAAATAATTGTTTCATAAGTATCTTGAATGCAACTATTGTAATGAAATTACAAAGTAGTATTTTGTAAAAGAAGTATCAAAGATACAATATGCATCAAAGGAAAAGAGTTATTACTAATTACTTCTCTTACTTATAACGTTAGAAAGAGGTAAAAAATCGTAAATAATAGTTTCATATGTATCTTGAATGCGACTATTGTAATGAAATTACAAAGTAGTATTTTGTAAAATAAATATGAAATATGCAATATGCATTAAAGGAACAGAGGTATTACTAATTACTTATTTTATTTCCCATTGTTTAGAGTACTTTTTCCATCTGAATCCGGGTATAAATTTTTACTGTGTGCACCTGTATTGATATATTTTTTTTTGTTAAATACTAGAAGGCTATACTATTGGATTTCATCTATATTTTAAAAAAATGTGCTTGTGGAATGCACCTAAACACCTAATTCCTTTGCGTATAAAAGGAGGACCATTTATATATAAATACTATTCTTCCTCAAGATGTGCACCTAAGGCTTGAATTTGTAAAATTCCATTTAGTTTTTTAAATGATTTTAACGCTTTTAGAATATCGCCTAAACATCTTTAAAAAAATCAAGATCTGTCTATAACGTGACTTTGTAACAGAGTTGCTAGCGCGGCAATTTCTAAAATCGTCCTTGGACTGTGTGCCTGAAGGTCTGGGTTCGATTCCCTGTATGTCTTGGATGTAATTGTTGATATTTATCGAAAGGGATTTGTGAAGGCAGTCTACGTAGGCAAGCATCTGCTGTTTTTGTTTATGTTTACTCATTTTTGAGTACATGTCTTTTTAAGAAATAAAATTTAATTAACACGTAATATCTATATATTATGTATAATCTAATCTAAAGGAGTAATTGCGAAAATCAATGATACAATTAGACGCCATTGTTTTAACTCTAGACCATTCATATGCGTTTGTGCTATTTTGAACTTTTTATGTGTGTGTCACACTGAACTCTAACTGTAACTGCTGGAGGGCTCAAACCTTGTTTCGTCTATGGGCGCGTTGAAGCCAATTGAAAACAGCCATGCTGTGCCCCAATATTTAAGGGAGTTTGTGGTGGTTTTTATTATCATAGCATTGTAGAAATATTAAATGTATATAAATATTATATTTTCTTCTTTTAGAATTAATTTTTATATTGCCAAACAAATAGTTTTTGCTCTTCCTTTTTATCTACTTCGACTTTGACTTGCAAATGACTTTCTATTTTAATAGAAGGTTGCATTTAAAATGGGTTTAAAAAGTAAATAGAAAAAATACACGTCGGCTTATTTTAACATAAAAAATATACGAAATATTGCGGTAGCAAAGAAAGTAGTGCACATCATCATCTGCCTCTACATCGGCTTCAAGTCAACAAAATGCCTTGCTTTATCCAGACAGTACAGTTGATCAGTGGAGTGTCATCAAGACCAAAATTTTCATGGATCATTTTAAAAAAAAATACAATCAACACAACACAATGATCAAGCTCACTATATTTCGATAAACTCCTTCCCTAGCAAACGATCCAATCTTCCAAGCCACCCCTAATTAAAACTTAACTATCCCAAAGCCATTCTAAGCCCCTCCACACTTTCACCAGCAATTTAGAATGGTGACTGCCATTCTTTCCAGTAATTTAGCAGTTTAATTTAACTATTCAACGGAGAGAAATTTCTTCGAGATTTTGAATATTTTATTACGCGCAGTTTCCTAAATTGTACTCAACTCGTAATTGCGTTTAAATTTAAACGAGTCGTAAAATGGAATCATCAGAATCGGGAAGTTTAGCGAAATGCTGTTCTGAATATACTCGATGCTAATGATTATTGTGTGGAAGATATCAAACTTTGGAGTCTATGGTTTGATAAATCGAGTAAATTGCAGACAATGCTTTTTCTGTTTTACTTTAAGTTTAATATTGATTTATATTTTGCTTTTAAATATTCTATGACATCTATATGGTTGGTTGGTTGAATTATCTATGCATTAAAGCAACACTGTTAAAAATAGGTACTCAAAAATAAGTAAATATAACCTTTTCTTAATTGTATTCGACGCAGGAATTGCAATCAATGAACATCGACTATTACATCCAAGACTTACCGTGAATCGAATCCAGATCCTTAGGCACGGCAGTCCAGTTCCTTAACAGTTGTATTACCAGGGCGAAGTGAAGAAGTTATAAACATAAGACTTGTTTAAGAGGTGTGGCAACAGAATGGGAACTAATATAATTGAGAGACAAAAACTCAGTTTCTATTTAAGCAATCGACTTAAAATAATGTTATAAACCGTCTTCTGAACAATTATACACTGTAAAAAAATGTGCTGAAAAATGAGTACATGGACGTACTCGTTTTTCTTTGAGTACAAGTGCATCGGAAATGAGCGATGATGTACTCAAATTTAAGCTACCTTTACTTTCGCAAAAATGAGCAGTGTGGTTTAATAATGGTAATCTCAGCTTCTGTTCAAGACATTTCCACAAAGCGACATGACAAACAAAATGTTTGTTCAGAAGATGGTTTCCACATTATTTGAGGTCGATTGCTTAAATGGAAACTAAGTTACTAAAATTCAATTATCTTACTTCCTATTTTCTTGACACACCTTTTTAACGTAACTTTAATTTAAATTTATTCACATCGCCTTGATAGCTTAACGGATAAGACTGTTAACAGAGGTACTGCAGACCTGGGTTCAATACCCGATAAGTCTAAGTTGTAATTGCCGATATTTATTAAAAATTATTTATGAAAGCAGCCTATGTAGGCAAGCTTCTGTTTTTTTTATTCACTTTTACTCATTTTTGATGATATGTCTTTTTCAAAAATGAAACTCATGTATTTGGAGCTATGATAAGTATCGAATGTAATCAAAAATGAGTAAATTTTACTTATTTTTGAATCTCTATTTTTAACAATGTATTAAGTTTGTCAGGTCGCTTTGTAAAGATGGCTTGAAAAGAAGCTGATAGGATCACTAATAAATCACACTGCCCATTTTTCCAAAAGTACGGTTGCATAAGTTTAAGTTACGCCATCGCTCACTTACTATACAATTATACTCAAAGAAAAACGAGTAAGTTCACGTACTCAATTTTAAGGGGACTCGGTACCCTTGGAATAATTTTTTTTATTAAATAATTTACATAGATATTTTACACATATTATTGAAGGTTATTATTATATAACATGATTTTAGCAACAAAAAAAATGTTTTTTATGAGTATATTTTTCAAAATTTAATTTTTTTATTAAAAATTTAACTTTTTTAAAAATGGTTTTTCTTTTTCAGTTTTTAATATTTTGTAAAGATTTTTTTTTTCTTACATTCACTATACTATACTTTATAACTTTAAGGATCGAATTTGAAATTACTGATTTAGTTCTTGAGAAAAAAAAAAAATGTCGATGTATATGCAAAAAAATGGAAAAAAACATGATTTAGTCTACTTTTTAATTTGTAATTTTTTTTCTTTTCATTATTTTTCAAATCCCATCCTTGATTGTTTTAAATAGGTTATACATGTATTTCAAAAAAAAAATCAAATCATTTGAATAATATTTGAGAAAGTATTCTTATTTTAAATACCGTGGCATATGCAAAAAACACAAACTGAGATAAATCAGTTTAAACATTTCAAATCCAAATAACTCGATGAATACATTTGAGATTTTCTTCACACATAATTAATTTTATAACTACTTCCATACATATAAACTTCCGGTTTCTATTTTTAAATTTGAGTACACTAAATCACTATTATGTACTCAGTTTTAAAATGATAACAAAACTAAATTTTTGAGAAAAATCTGTTAAAATCAAAATAATAATGTTTAAAATATTGTTTTACACTAATTTTGTGTTAGAAACTATACTAATACAACTGAATTCATTGAACATACATATTCCATACCATAAAACATTTTAGAATGGGATTTGACAATAGCAAAAACATGTATTACATTTGTTAAATACGTCGACTTTGGCAAATATGTCTCATTGTACCTTAAAATTTAAAATTATATCAAACCACGGTAAAAAAAAGTAAACAAACACGTAATGTGATAGATACAGTCACAGATAAACACGTTCAACTTGCTCTTAGCTGATTTTTCTTTAAATAAATGACCAAAAGCTGTTGCGTCAAAAATGTAAACATCGAAATGGACGTAACATTTTAAGTGCTGTGAAAGTAATGAAACACATTTTTATTACATTTATAATTATCAGATCGTTTCAAAACTTTGTAATAATGAACTTTAGGTATAACAGCATATTTTAAGCAAAAAAAAGAAAAATTGATATTTTCATCGATTTTCTCAAATCAAAGGGTACCAAGTCCCCTTAAGTACCCTTTCTCACAGCGCAATTCAGTTTATTCGCTATTAAAAACCATAAAATATTCAACTATAATTCCTGTCAGTAAAAAAAAATCCCAAATCGCATTGTTCCTTCTTTATTTCCAAGCGTCTTGTTCAAATAACATGTAAACACCATAAACGGCATTAGCAGCGATTATTCAGCGACCGCGAAAGAAATGGGGAAAAGTCCCTGTCTGTTATGCGGCTTATTAATAATTAAGGACAACCCCTTTTCCACTTCCCGCCTTTCCAACTGTCTGCTTCACTTGGCAGATGTCCAGGAGAAGATTTGCAGGAAAGCTAAGCACTAAAAGTTTGTAAGAAAGCTAGAAGAAAAGTTTTAAGAATTGGTTTGAGAAAACGAGGTGACGTTTTTATTTTATTTTTAAGTGGGTTTTTTTTGTGTAAAGGTTTTCTGGATTTGAAAGTAATGGAATTGAGGTTTGGTTAGAATTTACCGTAAATTGTGTGTAGTTAGTTATTATTTTTTTAGTTTATAAACGTATTGTTTGGTTCATTATTGTCTTCGAAAGGCAAACAAAATATCGAAGTCGAAAGTTTGTTTCCATTGCGAGAAGGTTCTGATTATATTCCAGCATGCCAGGTCGCTATGTTAAAAAGGCTTGGACAGAAGCTGAGATGAGCAATATTAAATTATGCGGATCATTTTTGCGAAAGTACGGTTATTTAAATTTGAGTACGTCATCGCTCATTTACGATGAAATTGTATACAACTAAAAACAAGTAGGTCCAGATACTCATTTTTAAGTACCTTTTTTACAATGTGTATTATATTTTATTGAAACTTATTCATTCTAAATTATGTCTTAAACTGTTTTCTTTTCTCTTTGTAGGTAAGTGATATTCTATTTTCTGTGCGATTTGTCAAAGTTGAGTGAGTATTGTAATCTCTAAGTTTTCATAAAAACTTGATTTAAAACATTGATTTAAATGCATACAATTTTCAAGAAAAATATTCTTTTCCGATTTATAAACTGCCTTTTTTAAATATATTGTAGAACTTGATGAAGTGTTCATATCGCAGAGCTAGTGACGTCATAAAAATGTGTGTATAAATGTAACCAGTAAAATTATATATAAATCATACCGCATTCATGAAAATATAATTAAAATGACCGATTTTTAAATGTACCGTTACTTGGGACTAAGAGGGATTTATTTGGATCCAGACAAAATAAAAAAAGGGTTCTAAATCACTCTTGAGTCTGCTGTCATGGAAATATCGACGTGATTTACTATCTCCCCAGCATGTAGTGTTCAACTAACAGGTACATTGTTAAAAATATGTACTGTGTATTCATTTTTTGTGTACATATGATGCTTATTATGGCTCCGAATACATAAGTTTCAATTTTGAAAAAGACATGTACTGAACAATGAGTACAATGATTAAAAAGAACCGATGCTTGCCTCCATAGGCTGCATCATAAATCACTTTCAATAAATATCGGCAATCACTACCAAGACTTACCGGGAATCGAACCCAGATTCTCCCGCAATACTTATCCGTTAAACTACTAGGGCGACGTGAAGAAGTTGTAAACGGAATAAATGTTTAAAAGGTGTTCCAAAAGAATAGGAAGTAAGATAATGGAGTTGTAAACTCCGTTTCCATGTCGACATCAAATAATGAGGAAAACCATCTTCTCAGCAACTATTTTAAGTTCGTCAAGTCGCTTTGTTAAGATGACTTGAACAGAAGCTGAGATTAGTAATATTAAATCACACTGCTCATTTTTGTGAAAGTACGGTTATTTAAATTTGATTATGTCATCGCTCATTTAAGATGCAATTGTACTCAAAGAAAAACGAGTAGATTCAGGTACTCATTTTTAAGTACTTCTTTTTTTTTAGAGTGTAGCAACAAGTAGGAGTAATTTTTTTCATTTGTACAAGAAACGAGGGTTCCAGTAACCCCAAGTTACTTTACAATACTTAATTTAATATTTTACTAATACTAAAACATATTTATAAATCCATTAAAAAGTAGTTCTACTTTTAATTTAGAAACAACTTCAGAATTTTATCTTTTAGCTGTTTAATTCAGGATTTAAACATCGAAAAATGTTATTACGTATCAAAATGTGCTTGTTATTATAACGCATAAATATTGAAAGATATAAATATTTACTTACGTAACATTTAAAGAATTATGGATCATGAAATATTAATTAATCATCTAAATCCTCTAAGAGGATTATTTATGCAATGAATAGACTAACTATTTATTTCTAACGAAAATAGCGATGCAAAAATAGTTTCCATCACAATTACCTTGAATAGTTTCATCAATAATAATGAGTTTTTTCATGTTTTGATTAAGCTTTAAATAAGCAAATAGTACTTAACTATTTATGCTACAGGCAAAAACAACTCAAGATATCTTAAACTAAAAAAAATACTTAACTGATTATACAACTCTATTCTTCTTAAGAAACAAATAAAACTATAATAATAAATAACTTTCTTTCTTAATGAAAGTAATTATTAGTTTTTGCAATTGATAAACTATTAATTAATTATTTGCGCAAGATTTTTATTCGCTACTTGGACTGTAATCAGTATCCAACCATATTTGTTATTTATTATATCATTATTTTAAGCTATTTTTCAAACTACTTTTATTTCATATTTAAGTACAATATTTGTTATCTTTTAATATGATAAACTTGATTATTTTCGTTTACGACTTATTTGTTTAATTATGTAATAACTAAGGTTTTGTTTATGATTTATTAATCAAAAGACTGTTGTTATTATGCATTGTAAGTGTTTGAAATATTTTTCACTGAAGAAATATTGTCGCAATAATTTTTTTTCTCACTTATCTACAGTAGTAGTTCGTTCTTATGCCCATCTTTATTAAGTAATTTAATGTAATGTAACCTTATATCTCTGATAATTTCATAATTTTCAACATTTCGTTTTCTAACAAACAATTTAATATGAAAAACAGTTTTAAGAATATATGAACAAAAATTAGGCTGAATACTTTTGCAGTGTTCAAACTATCTATTACATATTTATCAGTTCCTGAATACAACGAATAATAATATTTTGAATTATTCATTGTATAACACATAATTTGCACAGAGAAAAGTTATTCAAGCATTTAGTCGACTGGTTTAAACAAATATAGTGCATAATATAGCTGAGGAAAAAGGATTTATAATAACATAAAAATATTATATGTTTGCATAAATTAAGTTCGCATGAATGCGTTGCACCGAATTTTAACTTGGCATTACATCTATTTATGAGTTTTTGATTTAAATATACAGAGAATAGATTACGAAATTAGATATTTATGCTTTTTTGGAATGAATTCTTATTATTATCTAAAATCAGTTTTGAAGTCAATGACATAGCATAACAATATCATTAAGATATTATCATATATATTATTTTTGTAGTAAATATCCCTTTTATGTCACTTAGACGCAACGGATCTTAACACATGAGGGCTAAAAAGAAAGAGAATTTTAAGGACCAGTTCCGAATTGTACTTTCATATCATAAATTTCAAACTCATATTTTTTTAAAAAAATGAGTTTGTAATTATTCATTCTAACATTTTCAACCGGCTGAACAGCGCGCCCACCAAAACTCCAAAATAAAACCACCAGAAATTTTAAATTAAAACTGCCAAATCGCGCGCCAAGTCGAGAGGTTATAGATTCGACTGTTACCTATGTAAATATATTTTTTTGTTTATGTATGTTCGCGCCGGATTTTGGTTCTAATTAAGATATTTGTACAATTTGTTTTTGTTGGATAGGGAATGTTTCACTTGGGAGCAATTTAAAAAAAAAATATCTGGTTATCCGGCATTTAACTATCCGGAATTTTCAATTAACCGGAACGTTTGAAAAAAAATATTGTCCTATTTCAAAAATTCTATTTTTTGTTGAATAGAGAAAAATCCACTTAGGCAAAATCTGCAAAAAAATAATAGGTTATCCAGAAATCTCGATTAACTGGAGTTTTTTTAAACAATTTATCCGATTAAAAAATATTTTCATTGTTTAACAGAAGTTGTACAACAATGACATTTCGTTTAACCAGCATTTATTGGCTTTGACAGGGACTGTTTTACAATGTACATTGTTCAGCACAATGAATTTTCTTGGTGAATAATTTGTTGAATTTTCATGGTGAACAATAATAGGGGGCCAAGCCCCCTGCTAAATTAAAAACTAAAAAGGGAAAAATAAAATAATCTTTATAACAAAAAGGAAAACCGACTTTGAGAAAAATGCGCTAAAAAATAAAAAATAATTTTTAATTTTACGAACGCATTGAAAAAATTGAATTATTTAATGTCAATTTTATACTTATTACAACTTTTGAAAGTTGTGCCAATTTACAAAAAAAATACCCAAATTTTGGCGCCGATTTCAAAAAGTTGTAATAAGTATAAAACTTACATTATAAGGCGTATTGACTAAATAACTGCTCAAGGATTGAACATAAACATTTTTAATCACATATGCCTAAAATTACAATATCTCGGGGAGGAACGAAACCTTAAATACGCATCACCGTAAGAGGCAGTTACATGACTGAAGCTTTCCCGGCGCAGCGGGAAAGACATAAAATATGTAGAGGGCGTTACATTCGTAATAACGGGAACAATATATAGACACGTAACGGGAACATGAAATATATATGCAGGTGACGGGGACATGATAATATTACAAACATATAAGATAATAACATAAATGAATAACGCTGGTTACATCATTAAATAATTTAATTTTTTCAATGCATTCATAAAATTAAAAATTATATTTTATTTTTTAGTGCATTTTTCTTAAAGTCGTTTATCGTTTTTTTTTAGAAAGATTATTTTATTTTTAAACGAGCCACTGATAATTCTGGTATCTATGAAGATATCGTTATATATATATATATATATATATATATATATATATATATATATATATATATATATATATATATATATATATATATATATATATATATATATATATATATATATATATATACAGTGGCGGCGATTCGGGGGGGCAAGGGGGGGCGGTTGCCCCCGCACTTTTTTCGGATGTTGCCCCCGCACTTTTTTAATATTGCACTTTTTAAAACTATATTACCAGTCAATTGTTCTAATGCATTGCCGAACAAAGGAAACATTTTGAACCCCAACTTCCTCCCACTACCACAGGCACGTAGGTAGGGGGGGAGGGGGAAAGGTTCAAACCCCTTCCATTGAAAGTCAAGTGAATTTTTTTTTTTTGAATGAATGTGGTATCGTTATTCTTTTAAAAAAATTCAACATTTAAAAAATAAAATAAATTCTCTATCTAAATTGAGGAGCTTTGTTTTCAGATTTCCAGACAGACAGCTACTCTAACATAATCCATTGATTGGCGCCTCATTCCTATTCATTCCAGGACCATTACTCATTCCGTTTTTATTTTTTTCGGAAAAAGAAATAGCATATATTTTCTTTACATAGAAAAATGCAACTGTATGACCTTCAATTCTAAAAATAGATCTTTTATTTATGACTATCTGCAACTTTTTTACATTAAAATAGTATCCGGTCTTAATAAAATGCGTTAAAATGTAGTATTGTGTAATCTATTGGCGCCGAACAATTGCGTAATCTATAAATCTGTAGTTGGAGGGAAGGGGTCATGAGTTAGCCATTAATGTCTTTGTTTTGATCTTCGTCTGCTCTGCTTTTTAGCAAAATGAAGCGAATTTTGCAAAATTCTGTTTTAAATTACTTTAATAAAAAGAACAAATGTGAAGTTGAACATGACAGCAATACAAGCACTACTGTTTCCATTCAAGAAAGCTTGTCTGTTTGTTTGCAATCTACGCCACAGAATTTTGAAAATCGCGCAAGTATACGTTTAAATATACCATTATCTTGATTTTTAGCATTTATATATCATATTTCGAAATATTTTACATCATTCATATTATGCGACTGTTCTTCAATTTAATTTAGCATTAATTGTTCAATTTATAATTTAATTTCAAACTTTTATTGGAAAATTTATTCGTATTTCAGTAATCATTGATATTCGTAAATTTCGACTATTATTGCACTTCATAAAATGTGTAACGAAGGTACAGTTTAATTTAATCGTGAATAGATATATTTTGAAAACTTTTGTTTAAATATGGATTTATTCATACACGGAGGAAATGTTTTTGCTTTTCCCAAAATATCCATTTAAAAAGAATAGTAATAATTATCCGACAATGAGACCCTGTGATTATTATTATGATTTAGAATTTTACAAATCCGTGTTGGAAATCCGTGTTATGTCCGAAGAAAATTAATATTATTTGCAAATGAAAGCGAGGGAAGATTAGAAATTGCCTAACTTGTAAGATTAAATTTGACCTCTGAACGGATACTGCATTGGAAAATGCTTGCAATAAACCAATACTTTTGAGAGAACTGTTTAATATTACATAATTTATAAAATGTTGAAAATGTATATAAACTGGAACTGGGAATGTTCAGCCTTGTTGAGGTAGGAATTTAGATAGGAAAGTTTGATTTGGTTAAATAACGTAGCACTAGAGCTGCAGATTGGGCTATTGCCGACAGTTCGGGTTCGGGACCCATCTCCAAAGAAAAATACCCGGGAACAATGCTTCGTATTTTTGAACAATGGTCATATATAACGAGGGCAACACTTGAGCTGGCACACGGCGGCTTCATTGTTCGTTACCACACATATATTATAAGGAATCTCAAACTTTAAATTTCTCTAAATTGATTTCATAATTAGGGAGTGATTTAATAATTTTAAAAATAGTTATTGACAACTGTTAAATATAGTTAATGACAATGATAATTGTTGATGTTATTTATCTGCCAACGTATTCATGTTTACTTGAACGAAAATTAATAATTTTTTTAATAAAAAAAATTGTTGGGGTTTGTGAGAAATGTTTGTTAATTTTTGTGGGGTTAAGGATTCCCCCCTCTTGGTGAGGGGGATAGATGCCTAAAGAAACTCGTTGCTCAGTCACTGAACCCCCATGAAATAATCAATCACTCAACCTCCATAAAATCTATACCCACGTGCCTGTAAACTGTAAGAATTTGTCTCAGGGTCCCAAAAGTCACACCACAAATGTAGAATTGTAAATGGTGCAGGAAATTTTCTAGGGATTGGGAGGGTGAGGAGAGAAAATTTCCTCCATTTCTTTTTCAACACTGACACCAATGGAAAGGATACCTATCCCTTTGGAGGTCGGTCAATAAGAATGTTAATTAGATTCATTACAACAGTCCGTATCGTTCCAAAATAAAAAAAAAATTGAAAATAATCGAAAATGGGTTAATAGTCGACCTGGGCGTCTCATACCTATTTTAAATTGGTATTATTTCCTTCAAATAACTCAAAATAGAGAGTAAATATAAATGTGCAATATTTATTGTTTTGGTGTTCAAAATTTTTATTACTACCCCCCCCCCCCCCCCTCTCCACACACACTTGTTTCATCTTGATCTTGCCCCCCCACTTTTACCACCCAATCGCCGCCACTGTATATATATATATTATTTATTCTAACAGAACAAACTAAAATCTACAAACATTTTTCTAACCATTATATATAACTGAATGCCGATTTATGTGTTAAATACCAGTTTATATACCCCAATACCGAAACCACAGTCCATTTCTCCTGAGACCATATAAAAGATAAGACAAAACTCTTACCAAATTATCCTTAAACCTTCATCCATTCATTATCCTGTCATTTGGGATTCACATCTCGGACAGATTCATTTTCTTATATCTCGGTGAGAAACAACTTTTTTCCTGTGGCAGATGGAAACGTTCCTCTGGGGTAAATTGAAATCTGAGTTAATCAGTGACATTAGCGAAGACCCGAGAAACTTATTTATTTTTTGCTGTGAGGAAATTGAAATTGGGAATATTTTTGGTTGTATGGAATTTCTCGATCGGTCCGGAATTAGTTCAGGTTAGATGATATCTAAAATTGACACTTGGATAGGAGGTATGTGGGATAGTTGAGGTAACTTGAAGTGGTTTAAAATTACCCTTGGATGACTTTTTTAAGGGGACTTTTTTTGCTTTCTCGGGTATTTTGAATCAGTGATTGCACGAAATATTGGCTTTATTTTAAGCAGTGAAATTTAAAAAAAAATCTAAGTAGTGACTGCTTCCAAAAGGGGGCGTGTCCACTTTTGTTGAAATTTTAATTTCGAAAATTATATATCAGAATATATGATTTTTTTTTAAATTTTGAAAATTGTTTACAATTACCAGTGGATTACTTTTTTACAGGGACTTTTTTTGGTCTTCTCGTGCAAATATTTCTCGAGTATTTTGAATCAGTGAGTGCACGAAATATTGGCTTTATTTTAAGCAGTGAAATTTAAAAAAAAATCTAAGTTATGACCTCTTTTAAAAAGGGGCGTGGTAAAGCCTTGACAAGCTAGCATCTACTTTTTTATTCAGTGTACACATTTTTGAGTATATATCTTTTTCAAATGTAAAACTTATGTATTCGGAACCAAAATACGCATCGGAAGTACTAAAAAATTAGTACATTTTACTTTTTTTAGTGCCAATTTTTAACAGTGTATTGACATACTTTTGGTTTTATTGACAAAATGGAACCATTTTATGAAAGATGTTTTTTTATGGAATTGCATATTTTTTAAATACTACATTTTTCTTTACGCCCGATTACTCAGAACCCGTATATTAAAAAAGAAGAAATTATTTAATTTTTCTACTACTCTGACGCTAATTAAACTGATGATAAACCCACAATAAACTCAAATTCTCTCATTTTTTTCAGTGTACAAAAATTACACAATAAAAAAAATAAACCCAAAATAAACTTTTCATAATACATTAAAAATAAAAACTCCAATTTTTGACTTAAAAACATTATTTCTTTCTGTACAAATGGTTAAGGTGATTGAAATGTCAAAAGTTATTAAAAAAAAATTTGATTTATTTATTTTACTACTTTGATGCTAATTAAACTGGAGTTAAACCCACAATAAACTCAAATTCTATCTATATTTTCAGTGTACAAAAATTACGCAATCAAAAAATAAACTCAAATTAAACTACTCGTTATACATTAAAAATAAAAACAACAATTTTTGGCTTAGAAACGTTATTTCTTTCTGTACAACATGGTTCAGGTGATTAAAATGTCACAAATTATTAAAAATAATAGTATTAAAAAACAATTGACGCTAATTTGACTAGAGATAAACCCACAATAAACTCAAACTCTCTCATTATTTTCAGTGTACAAAAATTACACAATCAAAAAAATAAACATCACGTTATACATTAAAAATAAAAACACCAATTTTTGGCTTAGAAACGTTATTTCTTTCTGTACAACATGGTTAAGGTGATTGAAATGTCAAAAATTATTAAAAATAATAGTATTAAAAAAAAAGTTTGACGCTAATTTAACTAGAGATAAACCCACAATAAACTCAAACTCTCTCATTATTTTCATTGCACAAAAATTACGCAATCAAAAAATAAACTCAAATTAAACTACTCGTTATACATTAAAAATAAAAACAACAATTTTTGGCTTAGAAACGTTATTTCTTTCTGTACAACATGGTTCAGGTGATTAAAATGTCACAAATTATTAAAAATAATAGTATTAAAAAACAATTGACGCTAATTTGACTAGAGATAAACCCACAATAAACTCAAACTCTCTCATTATTTTCAGTGTACAAAAATTACACAATCAAAAAAATAAACATCACGTTATACATTAAAAATAAAAACACCAATTTTTGGCTTAGAAACGTTATTTCTTTCTGTACAACATGGTTCAGGTGATTAAAATGTCACAAATTATTAAAAATAATAGTATTAAAAAACAATTGACGCTAATTTGACTAGAGATAAACCCACAATAAACTCAAACTCTCTCATTATTTTCAGTGTACAAAAATTACACAATCAAAAAAATAAACATCACGTTATACATTAAAAATAAAAACACCAATTTTTGGCTTAGAAACGTTATTTCTTTCTGTACAACATGGTTAAGGTGATTGAAATGTCAAAAATTATTAAAAATAATAGTATTAAAAAAAAAGTTTGACGCTAATTTAACTAGAGATAAACCCACAATAAACTCAAACTCTCTCATTATTTTCATTGCACAAAAATTACGCAATCAAAAAATAAACTCAAATTAAACTACTCGTTATACATTAAAAATAAAAACAACAATTTTTGGCTTAGAAACGTTATTTCTTTCTGTACAACATGGTTCAGGTGATTAAAATGTCACAAATTATTAAAAATAATAGTATTAAAAAACAATTGACGCTAATTTGACTAGAGATAAACCCACAATAAACTCAAACTCTCTCATTATTTTCAGTGTACAAAAATTACACAATCAAAAAAATAAACATCACGTTATACATTAAAAATAAAAACACCAATTTTTGGCTTAGAAACGTTATTTCTTTCTGTACAACATGGTTCAGGTGATTAAAATGTCACAAATTATTAAAAATAATAGTATTAAAAAACAATTGACGCTAATTTTACTAGAGATAAACCCACAATAAACTCAAACTCTCTCATTATTTTCAGTGTACAAAAATTACACAATCAAAAAAATAAACTTCACGTTATACATTAAAAATAAAAACACCAATTTTTGGCTTAGAAACGTTATTTCTTTCTGTACACATGGTTAAGGTGATTGAAATGTCAAAAATTATTAAAAATAATAGTATTAAAAAACAATTGACGCTAATTTTACTAGAGATAAACCCACAATAAACTCAAACTCTCTCATTATTTTCATTGCACAAAAATTACGCAATCAAAAAATAAACTCAAATTAAACTACTCGTTATACATTAAAAATAAAAACAACAATTTTTGGCTTAGAAACGTTATTTCTTTCTGTACAACATGGTTCAGGTGATTAAAATGTCACAAATTATTAAAAATAATAGTATTAAAAAACAATTGACGCTAATTTGACTAGAGATAAACCCACAATAAACTCAAACTCTCTCATTATTTTCAGTGTACAAAAATTACACAATCAAAAAAATAAACATCACGTTATACATTAAAAATAAAAACACCAATTTTTGGCTTAGAAACGTTATTTCTTTCTGTACAACATGGTTCAGGTGATTAAAATGTCACAAATTATTAAAAATAATAGTATTAAAAAACAATTGACGCTAATTTTACTAGAGATAAACCCACAATAAACTCAAACTCTCTCATTATTTTCAGTGTACAAAAATTACACAATCAAAAAAATAAACTTCACGTTATACATTAAAAATAAAAACACCAATTTTTGGCTTAGAAACGTTATTTCTTTCTGTACAACATGGTTAAGGTGATTGAAATGTCAAAAATTATTAAAAATAATAGTATTAAAAAAAAAGTTTGACGCTAATTTAACTAGAGATAAACCCACAATAAACTCAAACTCTCTCATTATTTTCATTGCACAAAAATTACGCAATCAAAAAATAAACTCAAATTAAACTACTCGTTATACATTAAAAATAAAAACAACAATTTTTGGCTTAGAAACGTTATTTCTTTCTGTACAACATGGTTCAGGTGATTAAAATGTCACAAATTATTAAAAATAATAGTATTAAAAAACAATTGACGCTAATTTGACTAGAGATAAACCCACAATAAACTCAAACTCTCTCATTATTTTCAGTGTACAAAAATTACACAATCAAAAAAATAAACATCACGTTATACATTAAAAATAAAAACACCAATTTTTGGCTTAGAAACGTTATTTCTTTCTGTACAACATGGTTCAGGTGATTAAAATGTCACAAATTATTAAAAATAATAGTATTAAAAAACAATTGACGCTAATTTTACTAGAGATAAACCCACAATAAACTCAAACTCTCTCATTATTTTCAGTGTACAAAAATTACACAATCAAAAAAATAAACTTCACGTTATACATTAAAAATAAAAACACCAATTTTTGGCTTAGAAACGTTATTTCTTTCTGTACACATGGTTAAGGTGATTGAAATGTCAAAAATTATTAAAAATAATAGTATTAAAAAAAAGTTTGACGCTAATTTAACTAGAGATAAACCCACAATAAACTCAAATTCTGTCATTATTTTCATTTCACAAAAATTACATAATCAAAAAATAAACTTAAATTAAACTTCTCGTTACACATTAAAAATAAAAACACCAATTTTTGGCTTAGAAACGTTATTTCTTTCTGTACACATGGTTAAGGTGATTGAAATGTCCCAGTGGTATCATTCTTGCCTGGTCGATATCATTTCGCACTGTCACGAAGAATCAACGACTCGTATCGGAAATCGTTTATTGGTATCAGTATATTCGAGTATTCTGGTGACACGATTGAGAAAGGCAGAGTAACATTGTAAAGTAAATAAAAGTATCCAGCCAACTAAAAAAAATTATAAAAGTAAACCATACTAATCCCGAACATTTTTTTTTTCGATTTATTATCTTTTCGATCGTGTCAATAAAATATTAATAGTAAGTACTCTAGGGTAATGTGTGTGTGGGGGGGGGGGAGGTAATGGTAATGGCGTGAAATGGGTATTTTGAAATTAAATATTCAATTGCATATTGTTAAATTGATGTTTTGATTTTATTATTTTTATTATTACTTTCTTCATTTAATGGAGTACATTTTATCAAAAACTTAAATATTTTTTGTATGATTTAATTAAAATTCACACTGCAAAAAAAAGGTATTTAAAAATTAGTACCTGAACGTATTCGGTTATTTTTTCGGTACAATTGCATCGTAAATGAACGATGACGTACTCAAATTTAAGTAACCGTATTTTCTCAAAAATAAGCAGTGTGATTTAATATGGATCATCTCGGTTTCTCTTCAAGCCATCTTAACAAAACAAACTGACAAACTTAAAATAGGTGTTCAGAAGATGTTTTTCCACATTATCTGATGCCGATTGCTTAAATGAAAACTGAGTTATTACAGCTCAATTATCTGACTTGCTATTCTTTTGGCACACCTTTTTAACATTTCTTCTGTTTATAACTTCATAACGTCGCCCTGGTAATTTAACGTATAAGGCTCTGGACTGCGGTAGGTGATTATCTTCGTACGATTCCCGGTAAGCCTTGGTCGTAATTGTCGATATTTATTGAAAGAGATTTCTGAAGGCAGTCTATGTATATGAGGATATACTATTTTTATTCATTGTACTCATTTTTGAATATTTCTTTTTCAAAAATGAAAGTTATGTATTCGGATTCACGATAAGCTTTAAATGTACTCAAAAATGACTACATTTTACTTATTTTTGAGTACCTATTTTTAACGGCGTAGTCATGCATTTCTTGCAAAGTATATATGAGAGAATACGTTTTTTTAAACATCTCACAAGACAATCTTAAACTTATTTTCGCAATAATTCAAAAACTTTAAGCAGTAATAAATATAAAATTTCAATAAAAAAGAATTTAATTTCAAAATAGGAGAACATATAAAAAACATATAAAATAATTCATTCTAGGATAATTATTTCGCTTCGGACCACAAAGAATTCGAAACGCATCATCAAAAATTCCATTTTTCACTTCCGAAATGTAATTTCTCAAGCATTCTTTTCTCTAGAAAAAGAATGCCTCCGTCGAAGAATGAATCATGAGTTCACGTCAGTGACACACGCGACCCAAAAAGGGAATTTAGATCGAGAATTTAAATTGAATATTTTTTGTGTGCATTTCTCAGAATGTAAAGACAAAATCATGTATTTATTACTTTAAAAAAAAAGTAAATGAAAATCTTTGAAAAATGGAATGAATCTGTCTGTAAATAATGAAGTAAATGGATGATGTAAAAGTTGTGGATGGTACAGTTGCTCCTAATTAGTGTGTGTCCTAATGGCTTAAGAAACATTCTATAATTAAAATTAATGAGCAGAAAAACTTAAATAATTTTATATAAAATTTTTATTAGGCCTATTACTCACATATGGTTTCTCTAAAATCTGGACCCTGTCGAAATCGCAAGAAAATCGGCTCGCCATCTTTGGAGAAAGGTTCTGCACTGTTAAAAATAGGTACTCAAAAAATGAAAATATACTCATTTTTGAGTATATTCCATGCTTACCATAGCTCCTAAGACATGAGTTTCATATTTGAAACAGACGTACGCAAAAATGAGTACATAAAGTAAACATGAATAAAAAGTGCAGATGCCTGCCTACGTATGATGACTTTATTTATGATTTTCAATAAATATCGACAATTACAACCACGACTTATCGGGAATCGAATCTATTTCTGCTGGTAATGCAAACTAGAGCTGTTACGCGTTTAAATAACAAGAAGACGTGAAGAAGTTCTAAATAAAAGTAATGTTAAAAAAATGTGCCAAAAGAATGGGAAGTAAAATTTTTGATTTGTAATAACTCAGTTTTCATTTAAGCAATAGACATCAAATAATGTGGAAAACTATTTTCTGAACAACTATTTTAAGTGCGCTTTGTTAAGATGGTTTGAACAGAAGCTGAGATTAGCAGTATTGAATCACAGTGTTCATTTTTGCGAAAGTACGATTGCTTAAATTTGAGTATATCATCGCTCATTTAGGTTGCAATTGTACTGAAAAAAAAAACAAGTACGTTCAGATACACATTTTTAAGTACCTTATTTTTCAGTGTAAATGGCGGCACATATAAAACAATTAGCCGTATAGCATTGGAAAAGGTAAGGGAAAATGGGTCTTAAAACTCAATTTTTGGATCTGGTAAATACCCAGCGAGCAGGGTAAACAAAAATGGATATTTACTCATCCCTACCTCATGTAAATAAATACCCGTCCCAAATTACATGTTCCGTCCAATCGTTACATGCCGTGTATCACTTCTCTGCTACTTTCATACCTACCAAGGTGAGAAAAAATCATGATTTTATTAAAAAAAATCACCTTGATATATTTATGTAATGTATATTAATGTTGTAGGAAATGAAATTTTGCAGGCCAATCTGAAGCTATATTTTATAAATACCCAAGACTTTACATATTTCGGGGCAGTCATGAGAGACATCTTTTTCGGGTATTCAAGGGGTTCATTCCGGATATATATATATATATATATATATATATATATATATATATATATATATATATATATATATATATATATATATATATATATATATATATATATATATATATATATATGTGACAGTACACTGTCACACGTTGCCATTTTTACATAGGGATCTGACCTATGCTGAACTGTGTGCAATTTTGGCAGTTGGCTAGACTGACTGTCGCTGGTTTTATTACGGTGTAACAATGTGGGGAGAGTTACGTCACTAAGCTTTTTTACAACCATGCCAGGATTGGTTGGAGGGGAGACCCAGGAGGGTGGAGCTAATTCCAAGTGGTGGGTTTAGTAATTTATGCACAATTGCAACCTCCACCCCAAGAGACCACCGTGGGAAATTAAAGATGTTCCCACTCCACTTACGACTTTGCCTTTGCCCAAGAAATACGAGTACATTTTACTCCCACGATTCCCGCCCTCATGCGCAGAAAAGGAAAAGTCCCGATGCCATGCTAAGAAGGAGAGCCACTGGAGACCAAGGCCACTGAAAAGCCGGATCACCACGAGGCCACTGCTTCACCGGAAAAGTCCCGATGCCAGGCTAAGAAACAGAGTCCCCACTTCATGTCAACGCCACTGAAAACCGGGTCATCTACGAGCCTTAACAAACCGATAAATCACCTCAGACGATAGCTCTCCTCACCAGTACACGTGAGTCAGTTTAGCATAATATTGCACATTATCCCCCCAACCATAAGTTTCTTCTACTTAATGAGTTTAAAGTGATAATAAAGCACCATTTAAAAGTAAGTTATTTGTATGTTATGTATTTCTTCCAAACCAACATTATTCATAATAAAAACAAAAAATAACACAACGCATACCAAAAATGTACTAACAACAAATGTACGCGACAACCTTACGGCAATATATATATATATATATATATATATATATATATATATATATATAT
This sequence comes from Troglohyphantes excavatus, assembly GCA_963932185.1. NCBI lineage: Eukaryota > Metazoa > Arthropoda > Arachnida > Araneae > Linyphiidae > Troglohyphantes > Troglohyphantes excavatus. The sequence continues at coordinate 17,092,319 of OZ010677.1, read as the reverse complement.
ATATATTAAATCGATTGATTAAATCGATATATATATTAAAAAATCGATTGATTTAAATAATTATCACTCTGATTTTATGTTTATCTGGAATCTTCAGTTATCTTTAACATGCATACTAGTTTGATGTGAAAAAGAACAAAACACATAATATAACATAAGCATAACATAAAATAAAGAATAAGTGCAAAAATAATTGCTGAATATTTCCATTTAATATTATTAACAAATGAGAAATGCCGAAAACTTTGTGAGCCTAACACCACTATGAAAATTAATATACATTTATTTATCGCGAAATTATTTTCAGAATTTATCGTCAGTCTAAGACTTTAATTAATTTTTAAAGTATTTTTTTCAGCTTTGCCGACAAACCATTACCCTGTTCATAGAATAGATAATAAAACGCATTAATAATGCAAAAACAGTATTTTCACTGTTTTAATCAAACATATCATATCCCCGTTTGTAATTAAATTCTCAATACCCGTTTTCTTTAAAATGGATATATTTTTTTATCATGTTTTTGCCTGATAAACAAAATGTTTAAAATTATTAGAATTTTATCTACTCAAAATCCGTAGAATTAGAGGTTATTAACGAAGACTTTATTTTTTTTAATCGACATAATGTATATAATCATACGTTTTAAAATGTATTCACTTATATTGTTCTTAGAAAGAATATATATATATATATATATATATTGTTTTATTTTTTTGAGAAATGGAAGACAGTTTTTATAAAAAAGACAATGATTGGAACAATTTTCCCCACAAAATATAGGTTACGTGAAAAAATAAACATTTACTTTTGTGCGTTTTATATAACAACCTGTTATTTTATCATTTTACTGTATTCTTCAGTATTTGACATTCTTACAAGTACAACAATCTAAGTACAACCTATCATCTGTTGTTTTAGTTTATCAGGAATTGTAAGGAATGGAACAAAACATAATTGTTTAAGGGAGACCCGAGCCCCAATTCCTAATTTGTTTATTAATGAATTCAGAAATACCAATTTTTTTATATTATTAGAACATCTTTTTCTGAACAATAATCAAAAACAAAAATATGTTTATAAAAATTATTTTTGAAATTTTTGGAATTTTTTAAGCTTAAAAAGACGTTTTTTAAAAACACTACTCCTTTTTCAATTGTTAATGTTTTTAAATTTTTTTAATTGATTAAATAACATCAAAGTACACACTACAATCGTATGTATAGACTTTTGCAGATTTGTGTTTTAATTGTTTTTAAAAACTTATTTTAAGTTAAAAACCTAAAATATATTCAAACTTTTAAGTTTAATAATTTGTAAAACAATAATTTATAACTTAATTTAAAAAAGCTATACATACGTTTATAAAACAAATATTAGAGTTTCAAAAACTATTAACAGTTTAGTTTTAAGTTAATTATTTACAAAGCCTTAGCATTTTAAACGTGACCAGAATTAAAAAAAAATATTTTAAGTAAATGACGATTGATGCAGACGAACAGTGTGTAGAAATATTATAAATGGCATATAAACATCTAAAAAAACATATGTTCTGTTTCTTTTACTGTTTTGAAATTTTGTATACACCTTCTCAAGTTTGTTTAGCATCGTTTTATGAAGAAAAAAAATTTAGCAATTTTTCCGGATTTTGGGGCTCGGGTCCCCTTTAATATCCGTTTACAGGGACGTTCAATGAACTTTTTGAAAACCAATCGAACATGATTTGTGAGCCCTCATCAGCATATATTAATTATAAGTTAATTTTGCAATGGGTCTATATTTTTTTTAATATTTTAATTTACCTACTTTGTGAGCTTAATTTTTTTTATTTATTTCAATAATGAGCAAAATTCCAAACATTTCCGGAAATTAGTTTAAAAAAACGAATTTTAGGTATGAAAAGGCAATATTTATTTTCCAGGTGATAAAATGAAACCCGAGCTTTATATCTTCTATAAAGTATTCATGTAAACTAAAGACAACTAAGAAATGTAATTGTAATATTAGATATTTAATTAAAATTATAAGGTATAAAAATGTCTATTTCTCTTGCATTATTAAAACATATTTTTCTGATCAATAATCAAAAAATATATATAATATTTTAAAAATGTATGATTTTTACATTTGTCAAGTCTGAATATGCTGTTTTAAAAGACACTACTCCTCTTTCAATTTTTAATATTTAAAAAAAATGATTAAATAAAGCTTAGATACAGATGTATGAAGAGTCTTTTGCATATTTGTGTTTTAATTGTTTTCAAAAACTTATATTAAGGGAGACCCGAGCCCCAAATCCTAATTTTTTTATTAATGAATTCAGACATACCATTTTTTTATATTATTAGAACATCTTTTCTAAATAATAATCAAAAACAAAAATATATTTAAAAAAATTATTTTTGTTATTTTTTGTATTTTTTAAGCTTAAAAAGACTTTTTTTAAAAACACTACTCCTCTTTTAATTTTTAATGTTTTTAAATTTTTTTAATTGATTAAATAACGTCAAGGTACATACTATAAACGTAGGTATAGACTTTTGTAGATTTGTGTTTTAATTGTCTTCAAAAATATATTTTAAGTTCAAAACCCAAAAAATATTCAATTTTTTAAGTTTAATAATTTGTAAAAAAATAATTTATAACTTAATTTAAAAAAACTATACATACGTTTATAAAACAAATATTAGAGCTTCAAAAACTATTACCAGTTTAGTTTTAAGTTAATTATTAACAAAGCCTTAGCATTTTAAACGTGACCAAAATTAAAAAAATATATTTTGAGTAAATGACGATTGTTGAAGACGAAAAGTATGTAGAGAGATGATAAATGGTATATAAACATCTAAACAAACGTATGTTATGTTTCTTTTACCGTTTTGAAATTTTGTACACACCTTCTTAAGCACGTTTAGCATCGTTTTACGAAGAAAAAAAATTAGCAATTTTTCCGGATTTTGGGGCTTGGGTCCCCCTTAAGTTTATAACCTAAACAATATTCATTCATTCGTAAAAAAATAAAATATATAACTTAATTTAAAGAGTCTATTCATAAGTTTATAAAACAAACATTTCATTTTTAAAAAATATTAGCAGTTTAGTTTTAAGTACATTTTTTTTCAAAGCCTTAGCATTTTAAACGTGACCGAAGTTCAAAATTATATTTTGAGTAAATGACGAACGTTGCAAGCGACAAAGTATGTTTCCGGATGATAAATGGTATTTAAGCATGTAAAAAACACATGTTTCATTTCTTCTACTGCTTTGAAATTTAGTACACACCTTTTTAAATATGTATATCATCGTTTTATTAAAAAAACATTTTTTTTCTCCAGAATTTGGGTCTGAGTCTCCCTTAAAGTAATTAAAAATAATTAATGAAAATCAGCCTAGAGCGGTAAATGACCTACCATCGTGTAGAAGAATGTTAGATTCCATGAGTCCAATGCTGGGCATAATACACTGTTAAAAATAGGTACTCATAAATTAGTTAAGTGTACTCATTTTTTTACTACATTCGATGCTTATCATGGCTTCGAATATATGTTTCAATTTTTAAAAAGACATGCACTGCAAAATAAGTACAATGAATAAAAAGAAGTAGATGATAACCTACATAGGGTGCCTTCATAAATCACTTTCAATAACTATCGACAGTTACAACCAAGACACCTGTAATCGAAACCACATCCTCAGACGCCGCAGTCCAAAATTTTATCCGTTAGACCACTAGGGCGACTGAAGAAGTTGTAAACAGAATAAATGTATAAAAAGGTGTGCCAAAAGAATAGGAAGTAAGATAATTGATTTGTAATAACTCAGTTTTCCTTTAAGCAATCGGCATCAAATAATGTAGAAAAAAATCTTTTGAACAACGATTTTATGTTTGTCAAGTCGACTTGTTAAGATGGTTTGAACAGAAGCTGATATTAGCAATATTAAATCACGTTGATCATATTTTGAGATGGCAGGATTACTTAAATTTGAGTACGTCATCGCTCATTTACGATTGAATTGTACTCAAAGAAAAACGATTATGTTCAGGTACTCATTTTAAGTACCTTTTTTTATAATGAACTAGTCCTCAACTCAAACAAGTTGAAAGAAAAGTTCAAGACCAACAAAATGATGCCAAGAAGTTGGAACCACTGAACTCTAACTGTAACTGCTGGAAGGCTCAAACCTTGTTTCTTCTATGAGCGCGTTGAAGCCAATTGAAAGCTGCCATGCTGTGCACCAACATTTTTTTAAAGTGATTTAGTGGCGTGTTTTATTACCATAGCATTGTAGAAATATTAAATGTATATAAATATTATATTTTCTTTTTATAGAATTCATTTTTATATTGCCAAACAAATAGTTTTTGCACTTCGTTTTTAACTACTTATACTTTGACTTGCAAATGATTTCCTATTTTAATTGCAGATTGCATTTAAAATCGGTTTAAAAAGAAAATAAAAGCAACTTAGCCAAAAGCAATATATGCCGGCGCATTTTAACATGAAAAATATACGAAATATTGCGGTATCAAAAAAAGTGGGTCACATCATGGCAGCTTCCATATCGACTTCAAGTCAACAAAATGTCTTGCCCTAACCAGAAGTTAAAGTTAGAGATCAGTGGTTGGAACTTATGTCAAGTGCGGAAAGACCTAGAGCATACCGAAGACGCACTAAGGAAAAGACGTTCATACATAGCATGCACAAACCAAACCTTACTGTATAGTGAGGACTGATACTATCCAATTTGAAAAGCAAAAACAAAAATTCGTCACTTATTTACTTGAAACAAAAGTGTTTACCGGCGTCGTCATAATTTCTGGTCTCGGTATTTACTGAGAGGCGAGTATTTTGTTATCATAAGGCTCCATCAACAGCTCTTGTAGAACTGAGTATTTCTGCCAGAAGTTTCTGAACCGGCCTCAGAAGAAACAACATGGGAAGTTTGCGACTGGCAACTCAGAAGAAATCTTCTCGTGGAAAAAATCTAAAGTAAATCATGAAAGTTGCTGTTGTTTAAGTGTTTATCTTTTTTTCTGTTGATTGACTTGACAGCCTGGGATATTTCCTTGAGGTTAGCCAAAGGTAGAATATATTTTTGTGACCATTGTTTAGGTTTTGAGTATGAAGTAAAAGTTAGTAAACTTTAGAAAAAATATTGTTTCGGTTTACAGGATAGTTTTAATTTTCTTCTTAACTGTTCTGTTTTACGAAACTTAAGTTTTCTTTTTAGATATTAGGTAATTTAATAATGATTGCTTTTTAGAAAAAAAAAACGCTTAAAAATATAACCATTTAAAAAAATTATCAACCATTTACAAAAATCGTTAAATAAATTATGCATTCGTTAAATATCTATTCCAGTAATTAAATTTTTAAATGCCATAATATATTATTATTATTATAAAATAATTAAAGATTTTTGTCTTATATTTTCAACGAGTAGTTTATTAAAAATTCTATTTCAGCAAAAATATTTTTAAAAAAAAGTTTTGTCATTGATAAATTGAGCTTCCGTATATGAAAGTTTTTTTATTATATTACTTTTCCTTCGTTTTCTTAAAACAATATAAATATCGGAAACAATTAAGATTTCCTTTTTTAATCCTCTATAAATAAGCGAACTATTATTTGAGCTGTTCTTTTCCGTGATAGATTATTTGGATGAAAAATATTTTAAATTACAAAACAATTAACTCGAATTCAAAGAATCTTTTGAAAAATTGTAAAATTATCATGAAAATAATTAAAAGAAATAAGTAAATGCAATGATATTTTCTAAAGTAGTAAACCCTAATGAAAGAACTATAACCAGATTTCAAATGGGTTTTACAATGAATTTTTTCTCTTAAAGTAAATGGTATACACTTCGTTGCTATGCAATGCTAGTAACGATTCATTTATGCTTTGATATCCTACAGACCTTATTTGGTGATTGCCATTAGTTAATAGGATTATTGACGTATCACGTAAATCGGTTATGAGTAAAAGATACACATAGAGCGAGGAAGATCGCAATGAAGTGGACCGTGACAAAAAATAATTAATTTTGTAACTAAAAATAATAATATAGTAATGGAGCTTTTATAATAATTGCCCGTACAAACGTTGCTATGAAGATAGAACAGGCCGACAAGTTTTGTTTGTAACTTGGAATTTTTAAATTGATTTTGAGTATATTGGGAGTGCTGATTCCTAATCTGAAAACAGTTTTTCTCTATCTGCTCTTTTTAAGATATGACAGTAGCGTTATTTATTTTTACATGTTATATTAATCTTAAGAGTGTATGCTTTAAATGAAACACACAGTTTTTGCATGGATTTTTTTAAAACTGATTTTGATTATATCTGGTGTGCTAATTTCAAATATGAAAACGATTTTTCTCTATGAGCTCTGCTTTTTGAGATTCGTCGTTGCTAAAATATGTCGCACCTAAGGTTAATTCGAAATGTAAACATAAATAACGTTACTGTCATATCTAAAAAAATAGAGTTGATAGAGAAGATTTGTTTTCATATTTGAAACCAGCACACTAAATATAGTCAACATCAGTTTTAAAAAAAATTCCAGGCAATAAATTAAGTGCTGGTTTGTGTAGTATCGTTTTCCGGAATCCAAAAAGGTGCCACTCACATGAGTTTGTCGTTACACTCCTTAAACCCTGCGTCTGTCTCAATAGGCGTAACCTGCCCAATATTTAAGTAATAATATTAAATTACTCACTCCAAAAATAACTTATTATTAAAAATATGTTTCTATTTAATCACAAGAATTCCTAAAGTCACATTCTTTACAAGTCACCCCCAATATTTCTAACTAGCATCATGAACAATTTAAATAAAATCTCTCTATACGCGGTAATCGAAAAACGCTGTATTTGTCTCCGTGGAATGGCAGCATCAAACTTTGTTTACAAAAATATGTTGCGTCCGCATTTGTATTTTGCCATTATGTAAACCATTTTGACGATTAACCCCTTTGATTCATTGGTGAATAATTATTTTTTATGATGTTAGCTTAAATTAGAAAGAATATAAGCGTTATTATATTTTTGAGAAAAGAAGTTTTGCTAAACAAATTCGATCTTCAAACGGACGAAAAATTTGGATAACGCCATCTGTTGGTAGTTTTTCGAACTACATTCCCATAATCTTTATCTGGAAGACGTCACTATTCAGTAAATTAAACAATTCTGATAGGCAAGATAATGGTAAGTTTACCATAATCTTGCCTACCAAAATACAAATAAGAAAAAATACCAATAATGTTAGAAATTCAACTAAAACGCATGGGTTGGCGGAGTCTCAGTGGAGCCTCAGACTTATGGGTAATTTATTTTCTAACCACCAAAATATAGTGAATAATACGTCTTTTTATCTTAAATGTTATTTATTCTCCTTGCTTCCCTTAACTCTTTGACATTTGCATTTCAAGAGAAAGTGTCAGTTCCAGATCAATAAACATCCATTTTACATAACGCTTTCTTTATTCATTTATGCATTGGGCAGCTGTCCAAAAACATTTTTCCCATTCAGAAAACGTTAAACTGCCTTTTGGAAGTGACACCAAACGTCATTTCCACCATAACACCTTTGTTCTCTTCTTTAAATACAATTTTTGTACAACTCGACGTTCTTTGACAACAACTTCCGACTGGAACTGCCATATTGATTCCCCTTGTTGACACGCCGCCAATTTTGTTAGAAGTTTTCCAAAACAGAGATGGCCGATGTATTTGTCTTCACTTTGCTGTGCAATTATTTCGCTAAGAAAATAGTGCGTTGGTTTGTTGTAACTGCTTTATTTATGAGCGCAAAGCAATATTTACGAATTTAAGTTGCTAATAATTAAGTTGACATGGAACATATTTAGGAACATTTCTTAACAAAAATCCCGGTTGTGTAACATTACAAGTGTTCTTATTGCCCTCTATGGAAATTCACAAGTCAAGGAGCATTTTTAGCAATTGATTCCACAACCACACTGTAAAAAAAGTAATTAAAAATGTGTATCTGAACCTACTCGTTTTTCTTTGAGTACAATTGCATGTTAAACGAGTCATGACGTACTCAAATTTAAGTAACTTCAATTTTTGAAAAATTAGCAGTTCGATTTAATATGGCTAATCTTAGCTTCTGTTCAAGCCATCTCAACTAAGCCACCTGAGAAACTTAAAATAGTTATTCAGATGATGGTTTTCCACGTTATTTGAGGCCGATTGCTTTAATTGAAACTGAGTTATTACAACTCAATTATCTTACTTCTCATTCTTTTGATACATCTTTTTAACATTTCTTCTGTTTATAACTCCTTCACGCCTTGGAAATTTAACGAAAAAGGCTCTGGATTGCGATGCCTATGAATCTGGGTTCGATAAAAGCCTTGGTTGTAATTGTTGATATTTATGGTTTGGTTTGGTTAATTAACTAGAGTTGAATAGTGTTCTATTGGCGACGGTTCGGGGCCTATCTCAAAGGAAAGATCCGGGAACGATGCCTCGTATTTTTGAACCATGGTCAGATGACGAGGACAACACCTCAGCTGGCATCCAACGCCGGGAGACGTCGGGAGTTTGGACCCCGGTCAGATTTATCGTGCACCAGTCCCGTATACACGCCGTTAATTTTTTGTGGATGTTCTGGACGACATGCTAGTATTCTGGTAGCGAAGTTAGCAATCCTCCCATCGCAATATCACTATTTTTTTACTATTTTTAGTCTAGTCCGTCGCACAGGTTCGAACCGGGAACTCTCGGATTCCCAGCTGACGCCTTTATCCACTCGTCCACGGAGGCCTGATATTTATGGAAAGGGATATACGATGGCAGCCTATGTAGGCAAGCATCTGTTCTTTTTATTCATTTTTACACATCGTAGTCCTCATTTTTGAGTACATGTTTTTTCAAAATTGAATATTGGAAGATAAGCACCGAATGTACTGAAAAATGAGTACATATGACTTATTTTTGATACCTATTTTTAACAGAGCATGACTCTGAAGATTAGACTGTATTAAGAGCCTTTAGGTCAATACCGCTTGGAAAAGTGATGTAATGTATTGAAAACTTGTGAAAAATATAAACTAATGATAGATTCAATAAATTCAATATATTGTTAAATCGCAATTCATTACATACAAGCTATTTTCACAAATCAACTGTTAGCACCTTCAGTCCTTCCTTTAAAATCTTATACTAACAGTTCCCTAAACTCGCATTTAATAAAAACAAATTCATAATTTAATAATGAATAAATCATATTTTGGGAATGAAAGCTTTTCTAAAATCAAAGAATCTCGAATCCCCTTGACTCATTAAGTTAAATGCTCAAGTATTTAATCTAAATTCACCCAGACTCATTTAATAATCCCCAGGTTTCAAATAAATTGTCGTTATTTCACGAGGTAGTTAAATTATAGCGAATCCAACCCGAACGTTTCATTTCTGAAGATTACCAATGCATTTATTGATGAGCGTGACATATCTAAGAGTCCCATGTTAAATTGATCCCTAAATCGAAATTCCCCGATAATTATCGATTCTTTCTCCAGAACTTGAGATGTGTCATTATAAAGTTAAGTAATAACCCCTCGCTATTATGCCCATTAGTGTAATGATTATAATTGCTGAAGTTTATGGAAGAATTAATTTAGTAGTTGACTAGATTTTGAAATTCAGAAAAGTGGACGATAACTGAAAATAAGTGGAAATGGATTTTAGCGTAGGTTATTAAACTCGATTTAATTGATACTCATTGTTTCTCTATGATAGACTTATAAATACAATTCATACGCTTTACAACGAACTTTCGATATAACGATCCCTTCGATGTAATGACCGCGACTGAATGCCCCCCAATTAGCTAATTATTTTGTATATTATAAAATACAAAGTACTCTTATTTGCATATATATTGGTGGATTAAAATACATTGTTGTTTTATTTTTTCCACTAGGTTTTTCGTGAAAGTTTTTATTACAATAACATGACAGTTTATACATATACTTTACCACTACATTCATTGTTAAATCTTTCCTGTGAAACTTACTATCATACAGGTTATTGCATAATATAAATAGTAGCCTTGGTCGATGGTGACATTTTGATATCACGATTTATCATCAGCCAATAATCGATATTTTCCGATTAATCGATATTTCCAAATAATCAATATTTTCTAAAATATCTATATTTTTGATATATTCATAACGTATATGCATTGATATTTCCGATATATATTAATATTTTGTGAGTAGAATAAGTAAACACAAAATTGTATAACTTAAAATTATGTTATAGGAACTGGACTATTTGTTTTCTAATCAAGGACTAGTACGATTTTGTTTTCCTCCCTCTATCTAATTAAAAATATTGATAATAATAGGCCACTTATATCCTAATTATCCCGAGTATTTTCCAAACTTCCAAGTGTACATTCGATTAATCGTAAAATCGATTAATAGTAAAATCGATTAATCGTAAAATCGATTAATCGTAAAATCGATTAATCGTAAAATCGGTTAATTGTAAAATCGATTAATCGTAAAATCGATTAATCGTAAAATCGATTAATCGTAAAATCGATTAATCGTAAAATCGAATCGTCAAATCGCATAATCGTCAAATCGCATAATCGTAAAATCGATTAATCTTAAAATCGCATAATCGTAAAATCGATTAATCGTAAAATCGATTAATCGTAAAATCGATTATTCGTAAAATCGATTAATCGTAAAATCGATTATTCGTAAAATCGATTAATCGTAAAATCGATTAATCGTAAAATCGATTAATCGTAAAATCGATTAATCGTAAAATCGATTAATTGTAAAATCGATTAATCGTAAAATCGATTAATTATCAAATCGATTAATCATCAAATCTAAAATTATAAAATCAAAATGACGATGGTTTTTTACTTCCAGAATATCGATATATATCGAATAACCTTCCAAGCCTAATAATTAGTAAATGAAAATCTTCTGTCGGAAAATTATTTTATTTTATTGACTTACATTATATTCTTCCGATTACTCAGAAAATTGATGTTTTAAATAAGACTTTCTTAAATTCCCTGTTTGAACTATGTTTTTAACAATGGCACTTTATGCCATTTCCCATAAGTTTTAGATAAAAATTTCTTATTCAGACACTCAGACATTCATTTTCAAAAAAACAAATCGAATAATAATCTTCACTTTATATTGATGTGTTTCTTGCATCCCGTTTTGCATTCGTTCCCTTCGTCTTAGCTATCGAATCCTATTTTCCGCTTTATAAACACAGTTTCGTAATGCTGCGAGCAGAAAATCTCGTTTTCTGTCTCTGCTCCTTAACTGCAACTGTGTTCCCGAATGCATTTATGGGTTTCGAACTCTCCCGAGGCTTTGAACCTTCTGGGGATTTTTTGATGTTCTAGAATCGAATGTCGGGGACTTATCCAGACGATATTTTATTTATGGAGATGTGAGTGGCATTCATGTACGAAAATGTTTTATTCTCTTGAGTCAATGAATGAAAAAAAAAATGACGCATGATCTTCACAATTTTAGAATTTTGTAAGTAATGTGCATTAAAGAGAAAAAACCTTCTGCAAAAATGGCGATTTCTTCGATATTGCATAGTTGCATAGCTTAGCATAGTTTCGATATGCCGGTGAATGTTTTTGTAGAATATAGTGCTATTATATTGCAATGTTTGGAAGAATTATATCATGGTATGGGATATTATAATTTTCTTGATATGTATGTTTTACATTTCGTATACGTATACGTGCAATTCAGAAGAAATGCAATGCCAAAAAAGGGTTACTTCTTTGAAAACTCGACGTTTTACTTTATTTTTAGTCTCGGTGTCCGACATCGAGTATGTTATTAAAGCAACGAGTATGTTATGTAAATTATGAACGTTTTTCAGTGCTGAAGCCTATCTACATTTGCAGCAATGATAGGGAAATGGCTGTATGCCCTTAGAAAGTCCAGATATGCATTATTATTGTATATTAATGTTATTATCATCATATATATTTTTAGATCCCTTTTACTGCCTTTGTACTCAATGGATCATTACACGTGAGGTATTGTAGCATCATGCACAACTGCTCAAGATCTTATAATGCAAAATGTTCTTACCCTGGTGACCCGGTAAAAAAGTTCGATGCAACCTTCGAACTAGCACTTGTGACCACACATCGAATCAACCACTGCCACGTGTTAACGCTTCACGGCATCGACTACTGTCCACGTGATAACGTTTCATGGGCTTCACAAGGATTGCAGCGCAATCAATCGTTCCTCTGTCCGACTCACTGAGCGGGGGGTACTGTGGGGTTCATTGCTTCTACCCGATACTCCCGCTTAGGTGAGAGTGATCACTTTGGCCTGACTGGAAGAGTATCGGCGTAGCAAGCCGAAGTTCCTCGGATCGAAACCGAGCATAGCCAAGTTGTGCATCGCGCTACAGTATAAAAAAAAAGATATATTTTTTGATCAAGAAAAAGAGAAAAGAAAAATGAGTACATATTACTTATTTTTGAGTACCTATTTTTAACAGTGTGTGTTTCTATCCTGTTACCACATATCGAAGATTTTAAGACTGTTTGCAATAGCGTCAAAAAACTTTTTATGCATTCGCAAATAACAATTCAAATAAATTGATCATTAAAAAGTTAAGAGTTTCTCCAGGAAATAATAAATTGATCGCAATTGAAAATAGAAAGATGTTAGAAAAAGAAAACCTTTTATTTTTGTATAAAAATATTAAAATAGCAATTGGAAGATATTTTCCCGGAAACTGTATAAATTTCTTGTTACAAAAATTCTCAAATGACATTATAAGTTAGCTTCATTTTTAAAAAAATTGTGCGATTTATTTAGAATAGCGTAAGTTTGCCATCAACCAATATAAAAATGAATTGAAATCGGAATTCCAATTGTCATTTCCAATAAACATTCTTCTTGTAACCTTTTCGAGAAGCTATTTTTTTCTAGTTTATTTTCTTCTGCTACAATCTTTAGAAATAATTTTGTTTATTTGATTATGGATATAAAAGCTCACTATTTTTTTTGCCCAGAATATAAATTTAATCTATATATCTCTACATCACGCAATATGATTTGTTTTACATTTCCTATTTGTGCTTATATATTAACAGAAATAAAGTATTTATCTGTTTAATTTTTAAAAAGTAATTAATATTTTTTATTATCAATATATAGCTTGTTTTATCATAAATATATATATTTTTTTAACATCAACATATATCAATATTATTAGACAATAATAAAAAAAATTATCAGCAATATATAGCTTGTCTTTCCATTGTTTTATAAGTTTTTTTTTCTATAGCTTTCTAAGCTTGTGTTTTCTGTTGTTTTAAAAAGTATTTTTTCTATAGCTTTCTAAGCTTGCCTTTCAATAGATTCTTAAGCTTGTATTTCTATAACTTTTTTAAGCTTGCCTTTCTATAACTCTCAAAGTTTTTCCTTCTGTAGTTTCTTAAGCTTGTCTTTATATAGCTTACAAAACTTGTATTTATATATCTTCTTAAGCTTGTCTTTCTATAGCTTTCTAAGCTTGTATTTATGTTGCTTTAAAATGTATTTTTCTATAGCTTTCTAAGCTTGTATTTCAATATATTCTTAAGCTTGTATTTCAATATATTCTTAAGCTTGTATTTCAATATATTCTTAAGCTTGTATTTCAATATATTCTTAAGCTTGTATTTCAATATATTCTTAAGCTTGTATTTCAATATATTCTTAAGCTTGTATTTCAATATATTCTTAAGCTTGTATTTCAATATATTCGAGCTTGTATTTCAATATATTCGAGCTTGTATTTCAATATATTCTTAAGCTTGTCTTTCTATAACTTTCTGAGCTTATTTTTTTATAGCTTTCTAAACTTGCCTTTCTATAGCTTTCAAAAGCTAGTCTTCCTATATCTTTGTAAGCTTGTATTTATATGGCTTTGTCTTTCTATAGCTTTCTAAGCTTATCTTTCTATAGCTTTCTAAGCTTATCTTTCTATAGCTTTCAAAAGCTTGTATTTCTACTGCTTTCTAAGGTTGTATTTCGTTAATCTTCTTAAATGATTTTAACTCAAAGCACTTTTAGTCGTGCTCCAACCCAGCCAAAAATGTTAGCCATAAGATTCAAGAGAGAAAAAAATTTAGTTATTTTTGAAGATAATATTAATTAAAGAATACATCACTAAAGTTTTATCGAATTTTGACAGCCATATTTTCAAATACACTTTTATAAATCCCCTCGACGAGCAGCAAGAAAAACAAAAAACACAAACATCCGCACTCAAATCCCCGAAAGAACCCCTTAAAATTCAAAACGCATCCTAAATCCAGATATCCATCTATTCATCGCACAAATCCCCATTTCCCCTAGTTTTCCCCACGCTTTGTTGCCCGACAAAAGGGTTCCCCCCTTTTTCCGGGTTCTTTCACAATCTTCATCTTCAAAAGCGGGAGAAATAGAATCAGTTCAGTTTTTCAGGTGCAAAGGAATAAGGAAAACGCTCGCCAAATTGATAAACGACCCGAACGCACCTGGGCAGGTTGGGCCCAGGTCCGCATTCTTATGCAAGGGTTAAAAATAGAGCCATCGATTCGAATGGAAAAAGAAATAGGGAAAGTATGTTTTGCTCCGAAAAGGGACCAATGTGTTGGTTTTTTATTAACCGACTGAACAGCGCGCCAACAAAAATTCCAAAATAAAACCGCCAAAATCTTTAAATTAAAACCGCCAAATCGCGCGCCAATTAGAAAAGTTATCAATTCGACTGTTATGTATTTTTTTAATGGATGTTCGCGCAAGATTTCGGTTCTAATTCAGATATTTGGACATTTTTTTTTGTTGGATAGGGGATGTTTCACATGGAAGCCATTTGAAAAAAAATATCCGGTTATCCGGCGTTTCACCAAGTGATCCTTGGTTCGAGTCGAGTCGTCAATTTTTATTTGATAACACCTTCATCTTTGACGACATAAATTTCGTGGAGAAAATGACAAAATGAATTTACTCAATTTGACGAAATATTTCATCCACTTATTTTTAAACATTTATTTCGTTAAAAATGATAATAGTTTCTTCAAAATAAGCATTTATTTTTAACAATGCGAAATCTTAAAAGAAGTCCATCTAGTTAAAACATCCACAATAAATATAGTGGATATGGAAAGATAGGCCCTAGTACATACGAAGTAGCGCACAATAGAAGCCGACACCGCAATGCATCTTGGGATACTGTCAACAGTCTCGTTATGATTTAAACTGGAAAACCAGTCGGAGCGCAAAAAAAAATTATCATCGACGCAATGCATCACGGGATTCAGATTGCTGCGCAGAACCGGTCAACAATACTTCATATTCTGCCACTTATAGAGCTTCTCCACAATACAATACATCTTGGGATACTGTCAAAATTTTTGTTATGTGTAGTACTTGAAAACTAGACGGAGTGCACAAAAAAACTCATCGACGCAATGCATCACGGGATTCAGATTGCTGCGCAGAACCGATCAGCAATACTTCATATTCAGCAACTTATAGAGCTTCTCCTAACGCAATGCATCTTGGGATACTATCAACAGTTTCGATATGCGCAGAAATTGAAAACCAGTCGTTGCGCACAAAAAAAATCATCGCCGCAATGCATCTCGGGATACAGATTGCTGGGCAGAACCGGCCGGCAATGCTTTATATTCTGCCAGTTATAGAGCTTCTCCTCAACGCAATGCATCTTGGGATACTGTCAACAGTTTCGTTATGCGTAATACTTGAAAACTAGACGGAGTGCACAAAAAAACTCATCGACGAAATGCATCTCGGGATACAGATTGCTACGCAGAACCGATCAGCAATACTTCATATTCAGCCACTTACAGAGCTTCTCCTTGATCCACAATTACCAAACTCTTTTTAAGTGGATTTGCTCCAACCTTCATGACTGAACAGTTTAGGCTTCCTGTTTCAAGATTAGTTTTAAGGGTGACTGGGATCACGGGCCCCATTATCGGATCGTCTGCAAACAAACCCGAAAAAGGGCTTTTAACCTCCCCTTTTATTGTTTTCCCCTCTCAATTTAAACTGTTGACGACTCGAGCATTGCTTCAGATAAAGTGAGTTTTACGGGTTTCTTGAAGCAACAGCAATCGAATAAAGTGGTTTTTTTTCTCGGTTTGTAGATATAAATGCAACGTTGGGCCGTGTGGATGTAGTTTCTTTTCTAAATGGCGTTGAAAATAGATGACTTAGTAATAATCTTGGTGGTTTGTGAGGTCATCTGATCCCTTAATGCGTTTAGTGTTTCGGTGCTTAAGAGGGTTTTTTCCCCTTTTCACACTAATTCAAAACTTATTTTCTGTTGAAGATAAACTTCTTTATCATTTTCATGTACCGTCGGCTTGGTAAAGAAACTCACTAAATAATGTTTTGCTTGGTTTCACGCTCCAAGTAACGCGCGTTTTATAAATATCTGTTCAACATCTTCCTTTTAAGAAAACTTCAAATATTTTAAAATTTCTTTAATTACCATCCCATTTCTATAATTTTATTGCGTTGTAATAATCCCTCCTTATGTCTATGAAACTCATTTTACCATTCCACATAAATAATCTATCAAATTTGTTACTTTAGTGATATAGAGTACTTATAATTTAATAGTTAACGCATAGCAAAATAATGATATATTATGTGTAGTGTAACAGCTATAGAACGACAACCGCACAAATCTTTGTGTCCACTCTGCATGTGTGACACTTTGATAGCAGTTAAATCGACTAATTAATAATAACTCAAAAATTATTTTAAATTAAAAAATAATTATATTAAGCATTTTTGAAGTCACTTACTGTATTGTACATGAATCAAGAATTAAATGTAGGAATTCCTGCAGAGATTATAAGTTTACTTAATTTTTAACACATTGTACTCTATTGTATCCTCTGAGGCGATAATATAACAACCAGTTCTTTGGGTTCCCTGTTCTTTAAAATAAATGAGAACAAGATGATTTTATGTTTATAAACATCTATTTTTTTGTGAAATTGTTATCTTGCGGATCCAAAAGAGATTATGATTTTTTCCCGTCTATGATCATAAAAAATTCCGTGAAAAAGAACAAAAAAAAGGGGATAACTATTCCACAGAAAGAACGTAAATGTCAAAGGGTTAAATATAATTAACTATGTATTGCATAAAACTTCTATACCAATTTAACAACTTTCCAAATCCACTGACACTCAAGTTATATTTGCAAATTTAAGGATGTTTTAACTGTTTAGACGTTTAAATTAATTTTCCTGTCCATGATATTTTATATTATTAATTTTTTTAATTGATTGTTGAGATATAGCTTGTAAGTTGTAACTCAAAACTTTAAATCACAAAAATATTGAAAAATGAAGTATTTTTATAAATTTAAAAATTACGTGCATGACTAGAAAAAATTGGAGATCCCTGGTCGTATATACACGGCCTTGAGAGTCAGAGGATTAACCCTTAACTAGCCAAGTTTAACATGATCCTTTCTAGTAAAGGTATTATTAGTTTGATATATTTATAATTATTTAAAAAAATAATGGAGTATTTTTATGAATTTAAAATTATCTGCATGACTAAAAAAATGGAGATTCTTGGACGTATATATACGGCCTTCAGAGTCAGAGCTTTAATCCTTAACTTTCCAAGTTTAACATGATCCTTTCTAGAAAAAGTCATATTAATTCGATATATTTATATTTATTAAAAAAAATAATGAAGTAGTTTTATGAATTTAAAAATTATCTACACGACTTAAAAAGTGGAGATTCCTGGACGTATATATACGGCCCTGAGCGTCAGTGGGTTAATCCTTAACTTTCCAAGTTTAACATGATTATTTCAGTAAAGGCTGTATTAATTCGAGATACTTATATTTAACTAATATTAAAAGTATGTATCCAGTGACCATGCAGTTGCCAGAAACCTGATACCATCAATACAACAGCAATATTTATCCAAAGAAAAGTATTTTAGCTGTTCAAAGAATGACCTCAGTTCAAAGCCCCCGCCCTTTCCTTTGCACTGAGTCTGAATAGAAATGTAACATCACGCCATATGCAGTAATTATCAATCAAAAAGGCTTTCCTAAACTTTTTACTTCTCTTATTACACCATCTCCTATTTCCGTTTCGGTCATTGCAAAGTTTGAATTGATATTACGAGTCTCCGATTCTATCCTTGGCGCAATGTTTGCACAGCGGAAAGTCTCTTGCCCGGAGGGTTGTATCTAGTTTGCGAGAGAGGATTTGGCTGAGGATTTGCACCAGGTGGACCTGAAACGTTATAAGTCCAAAGCATCTGTGTCAAATTGCTGGGAGATGAACTTGAAAGGAGATTTTAGGATTCTGTAATGTCGGAAGTTTGTGATGTGAAGCAAGCTCGAAAATGTAACTGTAAGGTTTCCTGGTCTGAATGCTCGATCCATTTCAGACTCTATTACGCATTTTTGGATTAGTGGAAGGGCCAGTGCATGGTCGAGTGATAAAATACTCGATTTATAATCAGTGAGTTGTGGATTAGTTTGGTTTGGTTAAAATAACACCGCACTAGAGCTGCACAGTGGATTGTTGTCGACGGTTTGGAGACTGTGTCGAAGGAAAGACCCGAGAACGATGCCTCGTATGTGTGAGAGCCCCAGTTGCTCAGTTGGTAAGGCGTTCAGCTACTAATCAGAGGATTGGTGGTTCGAATCCATGAAATGGACTTGACATAGAAAAGTAAAAAAGTAGGAATCTTGCGATCAGAGGGTTGCCAGCTTCGCTACAAAAATACTAGAAAGTCGTCCAGAATATCCAATAAATTATACTGGCGTGTATACGGGACTGGTGCACGATAAATCTGATCGGGGTCCAAAGTCCCGACGTCTATTGAAGGCGTTGGGTGTCAGTTCAGGTGTTTCCTCGTCATCTGACCATGGTTCTATAATAACGAGGTGCATGTATGAATGTGTGTGTGTGTTCCCGGGTCTTTCCTTCGAGAGTGACCCCGAACCGTCGCCAATAGCCCACAGTCCAGCTCTAGTGCGACATTAATTAACAAAACCAAACCAAAACCAAACGTATGTGTGAACCATAGTCAGATGTAGTGGATCAACACCTGAGCTGGCACCCACGCCTTCAATAGGCGTCAGGACTGAGTATTTTTGGATTAGCCAGTGGGTGATCCAGTGGTAAAGTACTCGATTTATAATCAGTGAATTGTGAATTCGAATATCGCCTCAAACATTGCAGCGAGCTCGTGATCTGGTGGTTGACAGTTTCGTTCAAGGACGTCCGTAAAAAATATCTGTCATTATCCAAAGTCCTCATTCCTATGTCATGTTGCATGGATTGTCAAGCAGGTGTTATCCTCGTTATCTGACAATAGTCCAACATTACGGGCTCAGGTTTTTCCTTCGGATAGACCTCTTACCGCCGAATAAGCACCAACAACAAACTGTGCAGCTCTAGTGAAACTTTAATTCAACCCGCTGACAAAAAATTAGTAACATAATGAATTCCTTGCGCGTTTATGTACAGTAAAATTCCAATTTTCCGGATCAATTGGGGGCCAGATGCCATTTGGATAATCAAATATCCGGATATTGGATAATTCACAAAAAAAGTAATTTTTTTGTAAAAACATGAATTTTACTTTAGTGTGAAATGTAATTTAATGACTATTAAAAATAATGTCACCGAAAAGAAACTTTTGAAATGTGGATTTTCGTTTTTTTTTTCTCATGGCCATCCGGATCCGGATAATTGGCATTCCGGTTTGTTTTATCCGGATTTATTCAAATGTCCCCTTGCCTTTGGAAGGTTGTGTGAATGTCCATCTCAGGTGTTATTCTGGTCGTCTGACCCTGGTCCAAAGTTACGAGGCATTTGTTCCCGGGTATTTTAGTAATAGCAAGTGATGTAATTCTAGTAAAAATCTTTCCAATTCGTCTTACCTCCAATTTTATTCGCCCTGCATTTAGTTTGCGATAGTTTATAACGAATAATAGTATGCTAATATATAAAATTATAAAACGTAATTACAAAAATTATAATTTAAATCTAAACATAAAAATACCTTCAAAGTAAAATTATAGGTTTTCACCTACCCAATTCTTTCCGATATCTTTTGACTTCTCAAAACACACTTCGATCGTGAAATACGACTCAAATTAACGAACTTATTTATTGCGAGAAGTTTTATCGATGCAGGGACAATCGATCATATCATTTCCACATTTGAAACTGAGCCAAGATTTTGAATGTCAACTGAAACCATCCGTTTGACACCTGAATTGCCAGTCGATTGAAGGCCCATCGTGAAAAAACTCACGCGCTTTTAAATGACTTTTAAAAAACGATCAAGACACGTGACCAGCATTCAGGTGAAGACTTCGTCGACATTTTCTGTTTCTTGTCTTATTCTTAAATGTGTTTTAAGGATTGTTTTTGACTTTGAGCGCTTTTATTTATGACTAAATGGGATTAACTGCGTAAAGCCTTTTTCGATGTGCAGTAAATTGTTGTATGTCAATTTAAGGGAATACAATGAAATATGATCCTTTGGTATTTGGGGTACATATCACATAAATTGTTTTGGTATGGTGTTCACATCATAAAAAGGTTTTTGTTAATACAAAGTAAATTTAGGATAGATCAATGATGGTACATACATAGTGATTATGCTAGAATCGAAAAACTCGTAAATATAATCATCAGTTTCATCCTTTGATAAACTATAATTTATCATTTCTCAACTTGATACAATGAAAATATATCCTTTTTGTTGACATAAGACGTTTAGACTTTTAACAAAAAATGGACCCTCATCGTTTTTCGTTTGAACCCAACCTACAAAAATTGATCGAAAATGTTTGTTATAAAATGTCAATATATTTCATTCCCAAATAAATATGTTTTAAATTATAAAACAAATATATTTTTAAATATCAAACAAACAAATTTTATATTCTCAAACAAATATTTTTTTAAATATTGAACAAATATTTTTTTTAAATATCAAACAAATATATTTTAAATTATCAAACTAATATATTTTAATTATTAAGCAAATATATTTAAAATTATCATACAAATATATTCCAAATTATCAAACATATCTATTTCAAAATATCGAACAAACATATTTTATTTATGATATATATATTTTATATTGCGAAATAAATATATTTTAAATAATCAAACAAATATATTTTAAATTATCAAACATTTATTTTAAATTATCAAACAAATATATTTCAAATTATCAGACATATATATTTCAAAATATAAAACAAACATATTTTATTTATGAAATATATATTTTATATTGCCAAATAAATATATTTTAAATTATCAAACAAATATATTTTAAATTATCTAACAAATATATTTCAAATTATCACACAAATATATTTCAAATCATCAAACAAATATATTTTAAACTTTAAATTCTTATGTTAGGAAATAAGTTAATGTATTTTAATTTTCAATTTTTAATACATTAAATGGTGCAAATTTCATTTGATATGATTAAAAATTAATATAATAAATAACATATTAAGTCAACTTAACATGGATCTTCTATAACCCAGTTAATACACCAAACTAAAAGGTTCAATGGTAAAGCCGTTTTTCAGAACTTATTTTTTCTTTCGAAAAAGAGATATCGGTACTATATTGTACCTTTTAAGGGTACTATCACAGCATGCATTCATTTACGGAGTAGAACCACTTTAAAGCCGCAGAAAAAGCAGTATAGTTTTGGTTTGCTAGGAAAAATCCTCCCTACTCCACGCATTCAAATTCGTTTTTCTCTAAATCTAATTTTATGTTGGTAAAGTGGACCCTTCAAATGTGCTTTAAGTTCTAAGACGTGGGTGGAAGAACCAGGCAGCTCCAGTTTTCAAAATTATTAAGAAGGATGGGAAACACTTACGTTTTGTACATCGTACACCGTAAAAAAAGCACTTAAAAATGGGTACCTGAATATGCTCGTTTTTCTTTGAGTACAATTGCATCGTTACTGAGCGATGACGTACTGAAATTTAAGTAACACTACTTTTTCAAAAATGATCAGTACGATTTAATATTGCTCATCTCAGCTTCTGTTCAAGCCATCTTAACCAAGCGACCTGACGAACTAAATACAGTTGTTCAGAAGATGGTTTTCCACATCATTTGATGTCGATTGTTTTAATGGAAAATAAGTTATTACAACTCGATCATCTTGCTTCCCTTTCTGTTGGCACACCTTTATAATATTTCTTATGTTTATAACTTCTTCACGTTGCCCTGATAATACAACAGATAAGACACTGGACTGATATAGCCCTGGACTTCGAGGTAGACAGATTGGGTTCGATTCCCGGTAAGCCCTGGTTGCAATCGTCGATATTTATTGAAAGTGATTTAAGAAGGCAGCCTATAGTAGACAAGCAACTGCTCCTTTTGATTCATTGTACTCATTTGTGAGTACATGTCTTTTTCAAAAATGAGACTTATGTATTATTAGCTATGATAAGCATCGAATGCAATCAAAAATGAGTACGTTACTTATTTTTGAGTACCTATTTTTAACAGTGTATGATCCAAAAGTACAGCTAATTTCCCTATATATCTCTATAGCCTTTGAGCTGTCTGATTCTTGCACAAATAGGTAGAGGATTTTTATTTATAGGAATCAGTGATATAAAGTGTAAATCAGAAAAAGTGGAGCTGTCTGGTGGTTCTCTCACCCACCTCTCTAATTTTAACTTCCAGTTCCTTCTCATATTACAAGACACACAACAACAAAAAACTCTAACTAATCCAAAACCAACAAAAAACAACAGCCAACACCCAAACCTTTCCCACATCCCAGAGACCACGTTTCTCGAACTACAAACTCCCACCCACCTCTGGAAGGCAACGAACATCCAACAGCCAATTAACCTCCGCCAAACGATGTGTCTCTTCGATTACGGTCCACAGTGAGGGTGGGCGTCGTCCCTCCCTTGACCCCTTCGTTGCCATGGCGACCGCGGCGTCCACCCCTCAGATGTAGGTTTCTGGTTCAGATCTCTTGATGATTGGTGTCTCATTAGAGTAATTATTGTGTTTACCTCTACCGGGGGCGATTTTTTTTTTGGCGACGTTTACTTTGGCGACATTTTTTATGCACGTGTTTGCATCGTGTCTACTTCATCAAGGAAAGATGTCAGTTGCTTCTATGGTTTATTGGGAGAGGGGGGGGGGGGGTCTTTTAATTTGTGTGTGAGTTTTTTGTGGGGGGATGGTTGTCAGTAATTGTTGGTTATTTTGGCGTTAAAATATTTTTTATGGTTAATTATTGGTTACGGTTAAAGTTGTTTGGGGGAAGGGGGTGAATGGAAGTTGGCAAAGATTTTGTTTGATACATTTATTATTGATCTTTATAATAATTAATTATCTAAATTATCTATTGGTTGACCTTTGATATTATAATAAGTAAAAAGTTTATTGGTAATGTTTAATAAAATTTTAAAGAAGTTGCATTGGGTTTTGTGTTACACTATAAATGCGTTTTGATAAAGGTATTTTATGAAAAAAATTGACAAAGAAATGTGATAGTGTAATGGTCAACTTTGATAAACGTTAATCAAAGTTGACCATTAAATTATCATATTTATTTGTCAAAATTATTTTATAAAAGATCTTTGTCGAAGAACTTTTATAACGTAATATCTTAATTTGGCAGAATATACCTTTTAATTGGTGTTAGGAATCTAGGTGTCTATCTATCTAGGTGTTAGGTGTCTAATAATTTGTGTGTGTTTTTTGTGGGGAGATGGTTGTCAGTAATTGTTGTTTATTTTGGCGTTAAAATTATTTTTTATGGTTAATTATTGGTTACTGTTAAAGTTGTTTGGGGTAAGGGGTTGAATGGAAGTTGGCAAAGAGTTTGTTTGATACATTTATTATTGATCTTTATAATAATTAATTATCTAAAAATTATCTATTGGTTGACCTTTGATATTATAATAAGTAAAATGTTAATTGGTAATATTTAATAAAATGTTTTATGAAGTTGCATAAGGCTTGTGTTACACTATAAATGTGTTTTGATAAAGGTATTTTATAAAAACAAATTGATAAAGAAATGTGAAAGTGTAATGGTTCAACTTTGATAAATTTTAATCAAAGTTGACCATTAAATTATCATATTTATTTGTCAAAATTATTTTATAAAAGATCTTTGTCGAAGAACTTTTATAACGTAATATCGTCTTTTGGAAGAATATACCTTTTTATTTTTTGTTAGAAAAGTAGTTCTGTTTCATTGCAAGATTGTCTGATTTATATTTGAAACAAATGAATTTACAGAAATATTTTAAAATTATTTTATTACAACACAAGTTTCTTTCAAATGCTTCTCCGATGCCCTTAGATTTGAAAATTTAGTGTAAAGAGTTTTTTTATAAATTTAATTTTAAAATATTCTGTATTTCTTGGAAAATTAGTCAAATTTATACGTCACTTTCCCTAAGAAGATAAAAAAAAAATGCTTAAAACATTCACTGGCGACGCCAGTGAACAAGCTAATTTTTAATGATTAAATTATTCTCAGTAATTGACAGGTTCATTTGTACCCGAAATTTTATGCGTCAGTTTGGTCTTGAAATATTGTTTTTGCAGCTAAGAATGTGCTCATTGCAAGGCCATTTAACTCAACCCGTCTGCATGATTTACCCCCAATGCATGATTACCAATAGACAATGTTATTTTTTTTAATAATTTAACTATTAATACATTTTATTTGAAAAAGTTCTTGAGGTTAGATTTACAGAAAGCATTGCAAATTAATAGTATGATCATTTAAAGGTTATATCGAATTGACAATACAGTTCTTATATTAAATAAAAAAATAATTAATATGTTCTATAATAACAATTATATGTTCTATAATAACTATAATATATTCTATAATAACAATAATATGTTCTGGAATAACAATAATATATTCTATAATAACAATAATATATTCTGGAATAACAATAATATATTTTATAATAACAATAATATGTTTTATAATATGCTAAATAATAACAATAATATGTTCTATAATTTGTTTTATAATATTAGTATGTTTTGTAATAACAATAATATGTTCTATAATGTGTTCTATAAAATTAATACGTTCTATAATAACAATAATATGTTCTATTATTTGTTTTATAATATTAGTATGCTTTATAATAACAATAATATGTTCTATAATTTGTTCTATAATAACTATAATATATTTTGTATTACATGTAATTTTTTTTAGTTATTTTAATTAAAGACACAGGTTCATAAAAAAATCGGTTAATTTGAAAAATAGTTATGAGTACCTATGCAGCACGTTGCGTAACTAACCTGTCCTTAACGCCACCTGCCCTTAACAGTAGAAATAGCTTATCCCGAAACCGTAGGATATTAACACTTATTCTATAATTCCCTGCCATTTGGCTTTGACAACGCAAATCCCTACACATTTCTCAAATAAATGAGTTCAAGAATATTATTAGTATGTCTTTGATTTTTAAAAAAATATATATATTTAATTTTTAAATTTGTTTTGTTGCATTGAAAAAGTACTAGCATTCTGTATAAGAACAGAACGCACATATTAATTAGTAAAAAAATACATCGTTTGTTAAAATGTCATAGGATTCTTATTTGCATATTTTATTCATGAATTGAAAAAAAAAATATCATGAATTGAAAAAGTGTAAATATAATATAATTCAAATTTATTATTTAATTTTCTTAAATGAAATTCGTATTCGAGAATCGGGATACATTTCATCAATTTTTAAAAAGGAAAAAACAAAAATATATTTGAATAAAAATCAATACATGTTTAACTTGCATGGGCCTTCTCTGCATAAGGAATAGAAACTGATACATATATCATAAGAATAAAATTACATTGTAAAAAGTAATAATCCAAACGTTGTAAACTTATTTAATCAGCAATGCATGAAACGATACCCTGTAAAACAGTTTCACAGCACGAGCAATGCTTCTGGACGAAAGCCAGCGTTTGTGCTGTCCATTGTTAAAATGTTCGTTCTTCATCTCAACTTTTAAATGTTCCATTTATGAAAACAATTTATCTGCAAAAACAATGTATTGTAATTATATGCTTATTAAGACAGTGTTACATTGATATTTAAAAAAAAACTACTTTGATTTTTATATTTGTAATAGATATTTTGTGGTAGTATAACATATCTAAATTACACATTTTAAAGAAATTTTATGTTTTGAGGCAGATTTAATGTTTTATGTATAATGTGTTCACTTTAGGAAATTTATTTATGTATTAAAATAAAATTAATTATTAAAATGTTTTGATACAGTAATAATGTGTTTGTTTTCAATGTAAACTAAAAAAGTTATTAATAGTTTAATTGTGCGAATTAAAATCATTTTGAAAAAGATAGAAATCGAAAACTGTGCGTTAAAAAGAATATCTATCTATCTATCTATCTATCTAATCTAATACTATTAAACGAGCAATGTCCCTATATTTGTTTGTTTGTTCGTTTGTTTGCACAATCTCCAAATCCGCTCTAACGATTTTCACGAAAATTGATGTATTACCAATTTTCGGGGTAAAACTTCCATTGGGGTAGGTTTCATCTTCGAAAAATTTCATTTAGAGAGTGAAATAAGTAAATTAATAGTTCCATTTAACTCTTTCCGTTGCAAATTATTCATCGCGTATGAGTTAATAGGTTACATGGCAATAACCGCTAAACGTTATTTAATTTGTCATATGTTATTTTTATTTAAAACGTGTAAAATATTTTGATGAGAAATTTTTATTTGAGTTTTTATTCTAAAATAACGTATTTTTTTCTCATAAATAAACGAAAGAAACATTAGTAAATTAAAATTAAAATTGAAAAATCGTTTGCGTTTTTAAATAAACAAAATACACATTCTAATCACGTGACTATTTCGTCTACTAAATGCTATAAGTTTTTTAATAAATATTTAAAAAGAACTTGAACAAAATCGTTTGCATTTAAAATAATCAAAGTTTGAACAAATTTTTACTATTTCTGCATGTGACGTCATAGTGGAATTCACAAGAGAAATTTTTAAAATTCCATATAAGAAAATATCGTTTTTAAAAATAAATGGATTTTTTTATTCCATGTAAAATGGATTATATATATTTCCGTAAATAGAACATGGAATTTTCAAAACAAAAATTAGAAGCAATTTCGTTTGTTTTGCTAAGTATTTATATTCCAATGAAATCAATTGAATAAGGTTTTATTAAATTAATGTTATGTGTTCTTTATAAAATATATATTTACATTTAAAATTTTAAAAAATTATACATTTTTATTTGATAAGTTTTATTTTAACAATTGTGTAAAAATATTTTTTTGGAATTTATACGCTAATGGAATAAATTAAAATAAGTTTTATTAAATTAATTTTAAGTAATATTTATAAAGGTAAAAAAATAATTTTATACATATAAAAAACTGTTTTGTTCTATTATTTATATCTTTTATTTTACCAATTATTTATAAATACACTTATTTCTGATAGTATTAAACAAGAAACAGGGAAAATTTCTGAGTTTCCCAGTTTTCAAGATATGTTTCGGAAATTACATGACGTCATTTCAAGATATAAGCGACTTCACGCGCACTTTTTATTGGTTGATGGTAACCACATGGTTTGTTATTCACCAATCACAGAGGCTAATCGACCATGCGCTTTTGTTATTCTGTCAAAATTTTAATCTCGAGACCATGTCATGCATAGTGTCTATAAAACTGGTTTGGTATTAATTCCACATTCTAATGAGTAAATAATTAATGAAAACGTTAAATAGTTTCAAATGCTATTTTTTTCTGGAAAACTGATACCAGTAAATTTGTCACATAAAGTTCTGAATATAAAAGCATCATTCCTATGACATTTTGTACAATTTAACAATGAACTGTTTCTCGAATTACGTAAGTTAGTTTAGTTTCAAGCAGAGAGGGATCGAAAATGAGTAATGAGCTTTTACAATAGAACAACGGAAAAGGAGTTTCAATTTTTCATTAACAAATTTAAAATAATTTGTAAATATAAATTTTGCATCATTTAATAAACATGTTTTAAAATTTATTTACTTTGTTACTTCAAATAAGTTTCTTCTTTATTTAAAGGTTTGTCCGGAATAACCTTGCATCTGCTTAATTAAATATGAAATTATTGTCGATATTAAATTGCATTAGATAGTAAAAACAAAATACTAAATTATGTTCTCGTATTACGTTAGTATGTTTAGTTTCAAGCAGATAATTAGATGGGTAAAGATACTTCATATACAATATAACGAAGGAAAAAGATTTTAAAAGTTCTTAATTGAAAC
This sequence comes from Troglohyphantes excavatus, assembly GCA_963932185.1. Taxonomy (NCBI): domain Eukaryota; kingdom Metazoa; phylum Arthropoda; class Arachnida; order Araneae; family Linyphiidae; genus Troglohyphantes; species Troglohyphantes excavatus. The sequence goes on along the minus strand of OZ010677.1, from coordinate 17,063,891 downwards.
GTACATAGTATAATTTAAACGCTTGGAAAAAAAATTCACATACACACAGGGAAATTCATTTCAGAAAATTTAAAACCATTATTAAAAATAAATACATTTCATTTACACAAATTTATTACATTTACCGTAAATGTGTTTTTAATTATTTTTTTCATGTTACTTCAAAAAAGGATTTTGGTAATAAAAATGTGTTCAAAGTAACTATATTTTTTTACAAGACCCAGACTGCAAGCTACCTACTCATATTTTATATTCTGTAATCTTTTCTTAGGAACAAAATTATGAACTATTCCTAACAACTGTCGCAAATTTCAACATGTGTTATTTTCACATTAGGCTAAATAAAATAATATATGTGTATTGAAAAGTCGAGAACGGCAGCTTCATCATTAAAAAACTTTGTTTAACAAAAAATAGATTAATATTAGTTTAATGGTAACTACTATTATATAATACAAACTCTTATATTTAGATTATAGAAAATGTTTAATTTTATAGAAGGTTGATTTTCAATGCCGTTATAATGAATAGCCACGTAGTTAAAATTATATTATTTTCCACTGAATTAAATATAAAACTTTGTTTTCGTCACCACCATGAATTCCGATATACACATCAAATTATTCGAAATAAGTAAAAATCTTTATTGTGGATTAAATGTTTAATAAGAATATAAAACGTTTTCGTTCCTTATTATTTGTGTATGCAGGTTGAAGAAAATAAATCGAAGAAATAAATGTGTAGTAGTAAAAATAATTTGATCTCTATTATCATAATCTTCTTAATAGCAAAGCAACTTTGCATATTATTTAAAAGTCCATGCAGATACTCCAGAGTTAGTCTGAAGCAAACATCATTACAAATGGTTACTAAAATATTGAACAACAAGAATGTTGTCGCGTTTTATCATGCAAACGAAAAGTTTGTACTACAATTGTGCGAATGGTTGTATTAGTCTCTCTGAACCACTAATAACATTTATTTAGTTACTTTTACAGAATTAATACGGTTTCGTTTCCAATTTGACGCGTATAACCAGTTGTATGAGCATATTTCTAAGAACTCAAAGGTATTTCGATAAAAATACATTAATAGACGATAAAAAAATATCACGAAACGTCTAACCGTTGATATGGACATTTCAAAGCATTTGCATTTAATTCGATTCATTAGAAATATTATTAAGTAATAAAATATGAAAGCGAGCTGGGCTCGGTCCCCTGGTACTTCTCTATTATATAACATACATATACGAGTCGTGTTTCATAAATTCAATGGATTGAATTAAAAATATAAAAATTTAACGTAGATTCATTTATATTTTAAGAAATAGGATAAGCGGCAGGTATAATAAAATTAAAACCATTGAACTATTATACTAGAACATTAAAATATTTTGAAAAAAGAAGATTTGAATAAAAATTTGAATACGTTTTTAAAAAAATAATTATTAAATAATATTCTTAAAAACGCTAACGTTATACAAAAATACCAATTTCATAAAATTTCTTTATTATAAATGTTAATAGAAGAATAACATATTTCATGATATTATTATTAGTACGCTTAAATTCGATTAAGGCAATTATGTTAACGGAAGTTTGTCTGTAATAGACTTTTATTAGCTTAATTAGCTTTAACATTTAAAACACGGAATAAAATATTATAAGCTATCTATAGAAAATAATAAAAAATGTGACACAATTAGTAGGAATCATGTTTGGAAGTTTACGAGACTGAAACCCGTAATACTATTTAGCGATCCATAAAATTATTTTATGCCAAACCGAAACAAACCTTTTCATTATACAAAAAATGGAGAAAAAAAATTTCTCGCGCAATTCAAATATATTTTACAATCGAATTACATAGCATTTTGACAAGTAATTGAACAAGTAAAGATTTAGATTACTTGTGAAAAAAATAGGGAAAAAATTAGTTAATTTTAAAACTTTACAGTTGCAGATATTGTTTTAGTTAATTTTTTTATTAGAACAGTGAACAATCAATTACCAGCTCTTTAGTCCCTGATGAGAAAATAGATAGGAACTATATAATCAGATAACTCACTTCTTTGTTTTGAACTGAGATATAGAATCACATAAGTGTGCTGTCAGATAATTATTATTGATTCCGAAAGATTTTTTTTTACTTTTAATCAAATTTAATATTGCTCTCAATTATTTAATACTTATTTGAGAGTTAATATCTGTTTCTTTATTTTTAGATTATGTGTTTGAGCTTTCCTATGCGTCCAATGGGTGTTTTTTTTTGTATGATTGGGTTTTCTTGTTATGGTAGTCCTTTTCCTGTGTTATCCTGGCATGGTTGGGAGTTTTTGTTGTGAGAGATGAACGCGCGAAAATGAATGGGTGTAATGAATGCTACTAAACACTACTGAGATTTCATGAGACGTAAGTTAGCAACCCCAAACTAGGAACAAACAAACCTAGTTTTCAGTAGTTTTCCTACGAGGGATGCATTATTTTCAAATTAAGTTATCGCCAAGTACTGGTACAAAGTAGTGCTTTGTAATAGCGCCAAATACTTCGCCAGTTCCTACTTTTTGAGCGATTGCTTACTTCACATTGCAAACCGGTTTTAGACTTGTTCGCACATCCACCTTCTTATTTACTCCGTGGCCAAACGCAATACCATGTCGGCTAATTTTAACATGAAAAATACAGGAAATATTGCGGTAGCAAACAGAGTGGAGCACAGCATTGCTGCTTCCACATTGGCTTCAAGTGAACAAAATGTCTTGCCCAATCCAGAAGTTACAGTTGGAGATCAGAACGTACGCCCAAATGACATGCCGTAGACATGCCGTGACATGCTTCAGAATTGTGTTCATCTTCACGGTAAAGTGCATTTCCAGCCAATGGGAGTCCAGTGTTTATATTATTTTAGCTCAGTGAGTGTAATAGAAATGTGTGTGAAATCACAGACCGCATTTTTAAAAAAGCAACATTCCAAACAAAACGATCCAATAAAGATTTCGATACGTGACTTTATTCCAAACTCGAGCTCAACCAATCATAAATAAAAATCTCCGCATTGTATTGGAGAAATGTTTCGGAACAGTCCCAGAACACATGTTCCAGGCATGCAAATCGCGTTTTATTCCATTTCCATTTTAAGCGAGTTGGGGTCGCATGCACTGAATATAAATCGTCTGCAACCTTCCATCGATTGATGTTCTACATTCCCCCATCGATGATTTACATCTCCTATGGTGATGAGATTGCGATGGAAATTCGAATCCGATATAGTCGTTCGAAAGTGCAGAATTGGCAACAAGTGCTAAATTGTCTGGCAAATCTCTAAGCGTCGTCGATTCGTGGAACTAGGCGAAGTTGGGATAAAGCGGCGAAGTGATTGAATTGCTAATTGAATTGTGAAACTTGTATTTAAAGGCTTTGTTGGAAATTGTGTATTAGTCGCGTCGTAGATTATTACATTATTATTTATTGCTTTTGTAAAAAAGTTTAATTTTATAATGGGGGAGTTTCACGCCAAGAAGAAGAAGACCGCTGTTCCAACGGAACATGGAGAAAAATCCGCGACGCCGAAGAAGTGTCGTAGGATTAGCATGGAACTTCAGTTCCTATACTATAATTTTAAGTTTTTGTCATTAAATAATATCTAAATATAAAAATATTTACTTCATATACCGAGATAGATTGTACTCATCGTTTATGAAACATTTTGTGTGTTGAAATAAAATTATTTTGCCGAATTTCGTTGTAATTCTAATTATATACATATATAAGTATTAACGCATTTAAATTTATTCACATATATAATAAAATATTACTTATTTGGAAAAACCAATATTATAAACAAACTTTCCGATAATTGCAAGCGTAGCTACAAACAAACAAAATCAGCAAAGTTGTCTGGTGTAGGGAAGAAATCGAAACTACTAGTAAGTTACCATGTTGATACATCACGTGAAACTCCCGCATTATCGAAAACTAGAGTGTGCTGTCAATTATTTAGCATTTTATAATTTAAAAAGCGATTTTTAATATCCTTAACATATTTATTTTTCTACACATTTCAAGATATTTTTGCGATTTCGTTCAATAACAACAACAACTCCACTGTAACTGTGCGCGAATATTTCTAAATCAACCACTGAGCTAAAAAAAGATAACTATAAACACTGGAGCGAGGACTACACGTGGCCGGCCACTTTGTTTCTTTTTGAGCGACAGTAGAAAGAATAGTCTTTTCGCATAGGTTTGCGTTGATTTAAAAATGTATTTCTGACTTTCAAAAATACATTAAATGTTGCACATTTATTATTCTTCAATACTTACTTACAAGAAAAGAAGACAAAAAGCACCGGAAAAAACCAGTTTTAAATACTTCTGTGACGTCACGTGAGACGTCATAGCGAAGGACGAATTTGTCTAAACCTTTCTTCCAAATTGTATTCATCCGCGAGGCACAGTAAAGTACACTGTTGCTCAATGGGAGTCTTCGCTCCAGTGCTTATATATTCTAGCTCAGTGAAGCCAACTGAGTCGAGTTATTTCTAGTTGAGATTTAAAATGTTCTTTTGCGTTGTTTAATTTAGTGTATTTTTTGCATTGTAATTTAGTTTGATTTAGTTCAATGGATAAATGATTAGATAAGTATAAAAGGACAACTCAAAAATGAAATATTTTTGAACCCTTTGCAATTTCTATGCTGGTTGCTTTCATACAATTTCAAAAGTGTCCAAAACAATGTTGGTAAGGGAAAGTAAATAAAATGCCGATACCGTTTTCGAATGATTAGAACAATGTCAGACTATTTCGTAAAGTTCGATTTATCAATCCAGTTTTGTTGTCATGACCCTTTTCCATCGATAACTGGTATATTAAGCTTAGTGAACATGACATTATTATTGATTTTAAAAATAACTCTTTTAAATTTAAATGCCTTTAAAGTGTTCCCAAAGATATACTTGAAAATCCTATACGGTCATTTTGACCATAAATTATTATTATTTACATTGCATTATGGTAATAGCAAATAAAACAAACTGAGCAAAAATACCATTTCTATATAAATCTCATTAATAAATAAGTCTTCCTACACTGTAAACAAAATGTGATTAAAAATGAGTACATGGACGTACTCGTTTTTCTTTGAGTACAATTGCAACGTAAATGAGCGATGGCGCACTCAAATTTAAGTAATCGTACTTTCTCACAAATGAGCAGTATGATTTAATATTGTTCATCTCAGCTTCTGTTCATGCAATCTTAACAAAGCGACCTGTCAAACTTAAAGTAGTTGTTCAGAAGATAGTTTTCCACGTTATTTGATGTCGTATGCTTAAATGGACACTGAGTTATTACGACTCAATTATTTACTACCCATTCTTTTGTCACGCCATTTTAACATTACTTTTTTTTTAATTTATAACTTGTTTACGTCGCTCTGATTGTACAACGGATAAGGCCCTGGACATGGGTGCGGGCAATATTAGGTAGACGGATTGGGTTCGATTCCCTGCAAGTCCTGGATGTAATTGTCGATATTTATTGAAAGGTATTTATGAAGGCAACCTATATAAACAATATATTGCTCTTTTTACTAATTGTACTCATTTTTGAATCTCTTTCAAATTTGAATTATTGTTGATCTATATAGACAAATTTGAATTATGTATTCGGAGCTATGATAAACATCGAATGTAACCAACAATGAGTACATTTTACTTATTTTAAGTACCTATTTTTAACAGTGTACAAAATCAATTTATGTCCACAGCCTCCGTTTTACCACATAAAAATTCTTGTTTTTTTCCCCTTCCCAAAACAAAACCAAAATCTAATTGAAACTTTTTTCCCCATCCTCAGAGGCTCAAAATAAATACTTCTGAAGTCTTTCATTTTCTGTTTCGTAATTCTGAGCGATTGAATTTAATCAAGCCTGAATTCCCCATAGAATTCCCTAAAAGCAGAGAGAAAGTCATTAAATGCAAAGGGCAGAGTTAATCGCGTTTTGAGAAGAAATGTCTGCATATAACCCGTTTTGTTTATATATTTTCTTATTTAACTATCTCCCCTAATCTTTTTACGGATGCTAATGCTTATGAGTGTTATAGAAATTGAAATGGGTTAGTAACGAATTCAATTGTATAATTTCCTAATTTTGAGCATCGTTCTTTTAAAGTATATTATAGACTGCCATAACAGCAAAGTCTATTTTGGAAAGTTTTTTTTTTTTGTAAACGGCACATTTACATTCCCTAGATAGAACATTGTATGCACTGTTAAAAAAAACGTATTTAAAAATGAGTACCTTAACCTACTCGTTTTTCTTTGAGTACAATTGCATTATAAATGAGCGATGTCGTACTCACATTTAAGTAATCGTACTTTCTCAAAAATGATCAGTGCGGATTTATATTGCAAATATTAGCTTCTGTTCAAGTCATCTGAACAAAGAGACCTGATAAACTTAAAATAGTTGTTCAGAAGATTTTTTTCCGCATTATTCGATGTCGATTGCTTAAATGGAAACTGAGTTATTACAACTCAATTTTTTTAATTACCATTCTTTTGGCACACCTTTTTAACATTTTTTTCTGTTTGTAAATGTTTTTTTTTTGTTTGTAAAATTATTTCTGTTCGTAACTGTTTCAAATCGCCCTGGTAGTTTAACGGAATAGGCTTTGGACTGCGGTGCCTGAAGATCTGGGTACAGTTATCGGAAAATCTTAGTTGCAATTGTCTATATTTAATAAAAGGGGTTTACGACAGCAGACTATGTAGGCTAGTATCTGCTTTTTTTATTCATTTTACTCATTTTTGAGTACATTTTTTTAAAAATTGAATCTGATATATTCGGAGCCATGATAAGCGTCAAATGTACTCAAAAATGAGTACTTTTTACTCATTTTTGAGTACGCATTTTTAACAGTGTGCTATTTGAATAATAAAAAAAAGCGCAAAAATGATTTCGTGCACTATTTTCATCATCTAAAAATTTAGGATTTCTATAGCTTTTCATTTGAATCTAAAAATACATATTATAAATTTATTTAACTAAAATGCGAATTACGTGGTCTGAGCACTAACCTTTTCATTTTAGGTTTTGTTATTATGTTTGCCACTCAAACCTATTTGCATATTAGAATAAAAGGAAACTTGTTGACAAGAATAATTAAACATAAATATTATATGACAATAGTTAAATGAAGAAACTAAATGCAATAATGAACATATATAATGCATTTGCAAGTTTTAGTTTGCAAGACTCGTGATTGCAAATTATTTTCTTTATACATCCATCTAGTCCCAGCGAACGGTCGCTAAACATGCAATAATAACTTTAAAAAGATGCATTACTTATTTATACAAATCAAGTATTCTTTATATAAATCAAGTATTATTTATATAAATCAAGTACTCTTTATATAAATCAAGTATTCTTTATATAAATCAAGTATTCTTTATATAAATCAAGTATTCTTTATATAAATCAAGTATTCTTTATATAAATCAAGTATTCTTTATACAAATCAAGTATTCTTTATACAAATCAAGTATTCTTTATACAAATCAAGTATTCTTTATACAAATCAAGTATTCTTTATACAAATCAAGTACTCTTTATATAAATCAAGTATTCTTTATATAAATCAAGTATTCTTTATATAAATCAAGTATTCTTTATATAAATCAAGTATTCTTTATATAAATCAAGTATTCTTTATATAAATCAAGTATTCTTTATACAAATCAAGTATTCTTTATACAAATCAAGTATTCTTTATACAAATCAAGTATTATTTATACAAATCAAGTATTCTTTATATAAATCAAGTATTCTTTATATAAATCAAGTATTCTTTATATAAATCAAGTATTCTTTATATAAATCAAGTATTCTCTATACAAATCAAGTATTCTCTATACAAATCAAGTATTCTCTATACAAATCAAGTATTCTCCATACAAATCAAGTATTCTCTATACAAATCAAGTATTCTCTATACAAATCAAGTATTCTCTATATAAATCAAGTATTCTCTATACAAATCAAGTATTCTCTATACAAATCAAGTATTCTCTATACAAATCAAGTATTCTCTATACAAATCAAGTATTCTCTATACAAATCAAGTATTCTCTATACAAATCAAGTATTATTTATTAAAGCAAATAAAATATATTTGAAATATAAAATCCCAACTTTTGAAAATTTAATACGACATAACTACATAGCCACATTTTTCAGTGAAACGGTAACAAACAAACTTTTTCTGGTAGATGTTAAGAATCGAATGTAAACCTATTTGCATATTAGAATAAAAGGAAACTTGTTTACAAGAATAATTAAACATAAATATTATATGACAATAGTTAAATGAAGAAACTAAATGCAATAATGAACATATATAATGCATTTGCAAGTTTTAGTTTGCAAGACTCGTGATTGTAAATTATTTTCTTTATACATCCATCTAGTCCCAGCGAACGGTCCCTAAACATGCAATAATAACTTTAAAAAGATGCATTACTTATTTATACAAATCAAGTATTCTTTATATAAATCAAGTATTCTTTATATAAATCAAGTATTCTTTATATAAATCAAGTATTCTTTATATAAATCAAGTATTCTTTATATAAATCAAGTATTCTTTATATAAATCAAGTATTCTTTATATAAATCAAGTATTCTTTATATAAATCAAGTATTCTTTATACAAATCAAGTATTCTTTATACAAATCAAGTATTCTTTATACAAATCAAGTATTATTTATATAAATCAAGTATTCTTTATATAAATCAAGTATTCTTTATATAAATCAAGTATTCTTTATATAAATCAAGTATTCTTTATATAAATCAAGTATTCTCTATACAAATCAAGTATTCTCTATACAAATCAAGTATTCTCTATACAAATCAAGTATTCTCTATACAAATCAAGTATTCTCTATACAAATCAAGTATTATTTATTAAAGCAAATAAAATATATTTGAAATATAAAATCCCAACTTTTGAAAATTTAATACGACATAACTACATAGCCACATTTTTCAGTGAAACGGTAACAAACAAACTTTTTCTGGTAGATGATAAGAATCGAATGTAATCAAAAATAAGTACATTTTACTTATTTCTAAGTACCAATTTTTAACAATGTTTCTTTAAGAAAAAATTATTTTTAAGAAATACATGTCGATTGATAATGTTGAAATTACTAAAATACAAAACGAAAAGAGCAAACGACTATTTCTTCTTGATATAAGCTCAGATTAAGAAAACCGAGATATTTTCTGATCTCAATAATGAAAATTAATAAAAAAATATAATTCCATAATTTATCGCAATGCCTATTTCGACATTAAATTCAATTAAAGTTTCCACAGTAGTATATTATTACTTCTAATTAATGTATTTACTGTATATTTGTGTTCATCTTTGTAAAAAAGGTAAATATATTTCGGAACAAAGTTCGCATATTAGGGAGATTATTTTAATAATTATGTAAATATTTATTGTTATCTCCTAAATTAAATTTAAGCGACGAATGTAATTTTAAACTATATCTACAATAAAAAAACTACTTTTATAATCTTTATAAACAAACAAACTAAAATTGTAAAAACAGGTACAATTAAAAAAAATTATATTAATCTCAGAGATATGAACGTGTATATACGCTCGTGTATTGTCAGTTCTCCCAGTAATACGTATAACTTAAAAGTTCATAACAAATATATAATTTTAACTTTTTTTAATTTAAACTATTTTGCAAATTTAAAACATTGAGTTGACTTTTGATATTCTTCTTTACTTAAATAAGTTTTTAAAAAATTGGTATAAAAAAGGAATGTCTTAAAACATAATAAATTATACTGTAGAACATATAACATTTACTGTATAACAAATAAATTATACTCTATAACATATAAATTATACTGTAGAACATATAAATTATACTGTAGAACATATAAATTATACTGTAGAACATATAAATTATACTGTCGAACATACAAATTATACTTGTAGAACATATAAATTATACTTTTGAACATATAAATTATACTTTAGAACATATAAATTATACTGTAAAACATATAAATTATACTGTCGAACATAAATTATACTTTTGAACATATAAATTATACTTTTGAACATATAAATTTTACTTTTGAACATATAAATTATACTTTTGAACATATAAATTTTACTTTTGAACATATAAATTATACTGTAGAACATACAAATTATACTGTAGAACATATAAATTATACTATAGAACATATAAATTATACTTTAGAACATATAAGTTATACTGTAGAACATATAAGTTATACTGTAGAACATATAAATTATACTGTAGAACATATAAATTATACTGTAGAACATATAAATTATACTGTAGAACACATACATTATACCTGTAGTGAAAGCAAACTTACAAATTCGATATTTTCCTCATCTCTCAGAGAGACATAGGTAACTTTAAAATGAGTATGAATAATTTTTAAAAATTTATATTTAAAAATATTTAATCCTTAAATGCATGCGTTAATAGCGTCTGTGTAAAAAAGCATATATATATATATATATATATATATATATATATATATATATATATATATATATATATATATATATATATATATATATATATATATATATATATATATATATATATATATATATATATATATATATATATATATATATATATATATATATATATATATATATATATTACTGTAAAATACAAGAAAATGGTTAATTTAAAAATCGAAATATTAAACTATAGTTAAATTATAATTGAAAAGTAGCATAGGTAATGTATGAAAATAATAAAATTAGAATTCTTAAAATATTCATTATAATTTTCTATGCATTTTTAATTAAAATATATCTTTTTGTGCTCTATCATTATCCATTACTATATTCTATTTTGTTTTTTGTTGCACATTATATATATGCTTTCATGATACAACAATGAATGATGAATGAAAAAATAAAAATAGTACCATATTCTAGCATTATTTTTATTTTAAAAGTAATTTTAAAATTCAAATTTTGAACTTTGAGAGGTTCGAAATCCCTTAGGGTTAAAATAGTTTCAAACCCTTACGTATACGTGTATTATTTTATTAACACAGTTTAAGTAAAAATGAATCAAAAGCACAAACAATCAACTAAATTCTTTATTTAGCAATTGAGTTACAATATACAATTATGTTAAATAGATAAGATTGTAAACAAACAATATTTATCCAGTAAAATACATATATGTTTAGTAATACTTTGATGTTCAATTCAAAGTTACCTTGACTTACACCTTAAGATATATGGAACACTGAATAAAAACACACACATTGATTATGATTAAAATTTTACAAGCATTAAAATTAAAATACTAGAAGCGAAAATGCTAAAACTAAAAAGTTTTGGAAAGCCCTTGAGACAAAAAACAACGAATATCTCAAAAAGAAAAATGATGCTTTGTAAATATTTGCAGATAATGTCAAGTTCAGCTTGCGGCTAATTTTATCGGAGAGAATCTTTTGAAGAATGCTAAAAAATGAAATTTAATGATGTAGATAGTCTGTTATTTTAATTATACAGATAATTAAATCACAAATTAATTTGTAATTTGGCCTTCAGGGTATCATATTACTTTTATTAACCCAATGTAGAAAGAATGTTTCTTTTTTGTTTGTTTTTTACCTTTTTTTTCAATTATCGATGTACTTTCTTATCTTAATTACATTTTTAAGATATTGGTATTGTAAGTGAAACTTGAAAGTTTTCATAAAAATATTTATTTAATTAATGATGGTATTTTAATGAATATTATCCGAATGTTTATATGTAAAAAAATACATCGTTATACATCCCATTTGAAGATTGTAATTGGAATTTTGAGTATTCTAAAGTATAAACTTTCCAAGAACAGTAATATATATATACATACAGATATAATAATAATTGTAAAACAAAATTTATAAATTAGCAGGGCATGAAAATAAGTAGAGTCACAGAAAATAGAAGAGTGGATCAACGAAAGTTTTAAACGAAATCAAAACACACATCGGCGCATAATTTCCTTTCGAAAAAAGGAAAATTTATGTTAATCGAACTATTTGTCCTGGAGTTCTATTCGTGGAATGAATCACCCTATGGTTGTAACACCGTGTATATATTGAGATACCCCATGCAGCTGATTTTAATGACGTTTCACTTAAAAATGACCAATCGTCTAAATCACGTAAAAATTACCAATCGTCTAAATCACGTCAAAATCAGCGATATTTTAAATACAAGTATAAAATCCTAAATAACGTATGAATAACTCAAAAGTTCTAGGCATTATGGAACGAATCACCCTATAAACATAAAATGGCGTCTCTATTCTGAAACATTTTGCTGCTGATTTTAAAGATGTTTCACGTCAAAATCACGACAGATTCACGTCAAAATCGCCAAAATTTTAAATACAAGTATTTAATTCTAAATAATGTGTGAATAACTCAGAGTTCTAGCGCCGTGAAATGAATCACTCACAAGTGTAACATGGCGTCTGTATTATGATACCCTTTGCAGCTGATTTTCCAAGATGTTTCACCTCAAAATCACGTCAGATTCACGTCAAAATCACCAAAATTGTAAATTCAAGTATACAATCCTAAATAACGTGTGAATAACTCAAAGTTCTAGCGAATTATGGAACGAATCACCCTATAAACATAACATATCGTCTCTATTCTGATACATTTTGCAGCATATTTTAAAGATGTTTCACGTCGAAATCACGACAGATTCACGTCAAAATCGCCAAAATTTTAAATGCAAATATACAATTCTAAATAACGTGTGAATAACTCAGAGTTCTAGCGTCGTGGAATGAATCACTCATAACTGTAACATGGCATCTTTAATATGATACCCTTTGCAGCTGATTTTCTAAGATGTTTCACGTCGAAATCACGTCAGATTTAAGTCAAAATAACCAAATTTTACACTTGTCACCAAAAACAAGTGTAAAATCTTAAATAACGTGTGAATTACTCAGAGTTCTAGCGCGTTGCGGAACGAATCCCCCTAAAAAATAGATGGCGTCTCTACACTGGTACCTTTGTAGCTGATTTTAAAGATATTTCACGTCAAAGTCACCAGAATTGAAAATACAAGTATACAATCCTAAATAACGTGTGAATAACTCTAGCGTCATGGAATGAATCACCCTATAACAGTAACATAGCGCCTCTATTTTGATACCCTTTGCAGTTGATTTGAAAGATATTTCACGTCAAAATCACGTCAGATTCACGTCAAAATCACATCAGATTCACGTCAAAATCACCAAAATTGTAAAGCAATTGTACAATCCTAAGTAATGTGTGAATAACTCTAGCGTCGTGGAATGATTCACCCTATAAGTGTAACATGGCGCCTCTATTCTGATAAACTTTGCAGTTGATTTGAAGGATATTTTACGTCAAAATCACGTCAGATTCACTTCAAAAATCACCAACATTGTAAATACAAGTATACAATCCTAAATAACGTGTGAATAACTCTAGCGTCGTGGATGATTCACCCTATAAGTGTAACATAGCGCCTCTATTCTGATACCCTTTGCAGTTGATTTGAAAGATATTTCACGTCAAAATCACGTCAGATTCACGTCAAAATCACATCAGATTCACGTCAAAATCACCAAAATTGTAAAGCAATTGTACAATCCTAAGTAATGTGTGAATAACTCTAGCGTCGTGGAATGATTCACCCTATAAGTGTAACATGGCGCCTCTATTCTGATAAACTTTGCAGTTGATTTGAAGGATATTTTACGTCAAAATCACGTCAGATTCACGTCAAAATCACCAAACTTGTAAAGCAATTGTACAATCCTAAGTAATGTGTGAATAACTCTAGCGTCGTGGAATGATTCACCCTATAAGTGTAACATAGCGCCTCTATTCTGATACCCTTTGCAGTTGATTTGAAAGATATTTCACGTCAAAATCACGTCAGATTCACGTCAAAATCACATCAGATTCACGTCAAAATCACCAAAATTGTAAAGCAATTGTACAATCCTAAGTAATGTGTGAATAACTCTAGCGTCGTGGAATGATTCACCCTATAAGTGTAACATGGCGCCTCTATTCTGATACCCTTTGCAGTTGATTTGAAGGATATTTCACGTCAAAATCACCAAAATTGTAAAGCAATTGTACAATCCTAAGTAATGTGTGAATAACTCTAGTGTCGTGGAATGATTCACCCTATAAGTGTAACATGGCGTCTCTATTCTCATACCCTTTGCAGTTGATTTGAAAGATATTTCACGTCAAAATCACATCAGATTCACGTCAAAATCACCAAAATTGTAAAGCAATTATACAATCCTAAGTAATGTGTGAATAACTCTAGCGTCGTGGAATGATTCACCCTATAAGTGTAACATGGCGCCTCTATTCTGATAAACTTTGCAGTTGATTTGAAGGATATTTTACGTCAAAATCACGTCAGATTCACGTCAAAATCACCAAACTTGTAAAGCAATTGTACAATCCTAAGTAATGTGTGAATAACTCTAGCGTCGTGGAATGATTCACCCTATAAGTGTAACATGGCGCCTCTATTCTGATAAACTTTGCAGTTGATTTGAAGGATATTTCACGTCAAAATCACGTCAGATTCACGTCAAAATCACATCAGATTCACGTCAAAATCACCAAAATTGTAAAGCAATTGTACAATCCTAAGTAATGTGTGAATAAATCTAGCGTCGTGGAATGATTCACCCTATAAGTGTAACATAGCGCCTCTATTCTGATAAACTTTGCAGTTGATTTGAAGGATATTTCACGTCAAAATCACCAAAATTGTAAAGCAATTGTACAATCCTAAGTAATGTGTGAATAACTCTAGTGTCGTGGAATGATTCACCCTATAAGTGTAACATGGCGTCTCTATTCTCATACCCTTTGCAGTTGATTTGAAAGATATTCCACGTCAAAATCACCAAAATTGTAAATGGAAGTATACAATCCTAAGTAATGTGTGAAATAAATTTCGCCCTGGAATGTGAAGAGGAACTACAACCCATACAAATGAATGGAGTTTTATTCGATAGTACCCTTGAAAGTTCCGTATTATTTCTAAACAAACTATTTAAGTTCAGTTTAAATTTATTCGAATGGAAGCTATTGAAGTAAATGTCATTAATTTATAATTAGTTTCCAGGAATTGTAGTAGATATACTGCTGTAAAAGTTAACAGCATGACAGTGCATCTGGCATTTAATTAGTCTGTTAATTTAAATTAGAATAATGATTCTTGATAATCTATTATGCAATGAACTAGCAATTAAGGAACTCTTTATTTTTCTGATAAGAAAATCAGATGACATCTTGAAGTTATTTCTAATTAGACTTAGTTTGTGTTTAAATTATAGTTATTTATAGCATTGTTTATTTGATCAATACAGCTATTTTACTCTTTTAAATGTTGGGTTGGATTTTGGATTTCGTGCAGATTTCTCTCCAAAGCGTCTAGTTTTAAGTTTGAGGGTTACTATGTATGTTGATGTTGGTTAACAAAAACCTGACAAGCTGTCGCCATTTTGTTTTGTCTATTTTCAAAATTTTCCTCATATACTCACTTATTTTAACCATAGAATAATGATACAAATATTTGATTTAATATTACAACTCTCTGATTTTAACCTAATCTTAAATATTTAATTTTAATCAAAATGTTATAAATATTCTGTTTTATGCAACCTTCGCACTCCTCTATCTCAGCTAACGCGACAACATAAATAAAAGTTATTTCTGTTCCCTGTTCTTTAAATTAAACGAGAAAAGAGATTGTCTTGTGTAAAATTAATCAAACAACTAAAATCGATGACATATGATTTTATTTTATATTTTATGTGTAACATTTTTTTTATTTTAGCCATTATTATTATATACACGTACTCTTAATCGAACCACCAGGTACCCTGAAAGGTACACGTACTACTGGTTGAGTGAGCACAAACAATTCTGGGAAAAATACCAGAAAGCGGAGTAACTGTTCCGTAGAAAGAACGCAAATGTTATTTATTTGAGACATTATTGCCATATATATAGCCATATTTTGCATCGTAAATGAGCGATGACGTACTCAAATTTAAGCAACCGTACTTTTTCAAAAATGAGCCGTGAGATGTAACATTGCTAATCTCAGCTTCTGTTCAAGCCATCTTGACAAACTTAAAATAGTTGTTCAGAAGGTGGTTTTCCCACGTCATTTGATGTCGATTGCTTAAATGGAAACTCGGCTATAACAACTCAATTATCTTACTTCCCATTATTTGGCGCCGTGAAATATCGTCCGAGAGTCAGTTACATGCCTCTTATTGTAAGGCAAGTCGTCCATCCACAATGCTTTGAAGACTCTTTGTCTTGCATCCCAAAGCAACATTTTCTTTCCCCGTTTAGGTAGCAGACAGGGCAACTTTTAGCCCACAGACAGGAGGGCCACTTTTAGCCAACAGACAGGGCAACTTTTAGCCCACAGACAGGAGGGCAACTTTTAGCCCACAGATAGGAGGGCAACTTTTAGCCCACAGACAGGAGGGCAACTTTTAGCCCACAGGCAGGGCAACTTTTAGCCCACAGGCAGGGCAACTTTTAGCCCACAGACAGGGAACTTTTAGCCCACAGACAGGGCAACTTTTAGCCTACAGACAGAGCAACTTTTAACCAACAGACAGGGCAACTTTTAGCCAACAGACACTGCAACTTTTAGCCCACAGACAGGAGGGCAACTTTTAGCCCACAGATAGGAGGGCAACTTTTAGCCCACAGACAGGAGGGCAACTTTTAGCCCACAGGCAGGGCAACTTTTAGCCCACAGGCAGGGCAACTTTTAGCCCACAGACAGGGCAACTTTTAGCCAACAGACACTGCAACTTTTAGCCCACAGACAGGAGGGCAACTTTTAGCCCACAGGCAGGGCAACGTTTAGCCCACAGACAGGGAACTTTTAGCCCACAGACAGGGCAACTTTTAGCCTACAGACAGAGCAACTTTTAACCAACAGACAGGGCAACTTTCAGCCCACAGACAAGGCAACTTTTAGCCCACAGACAGGACTTCTTTAGCTTACCCTACGTGACAAGGTTAAGCACACTTGAGTTGTCCTGTTCGGAATAAAGCGACACATGTTGAAAGCACAATTGGTCAAAACATCAGTTAAAAGTTTGCAAAACATAATACTATATAAGCATGGAACGACCCTTTGCAAATAAGAAAATTTTTGGAATATCTGTACTCTTAGTATCACCTGAAAGATAAAAAAAAATTAGGAATATTATAAAGCAAAAATATATTTTTAAATTTTTTTTTTGTCGAATTTTTTATAAAAATATGTAACATTTGATCATTTTATATGCGATTTAAAATGTAAAATAGCAAACATAATTAATAATACAGGATGGCAGCATAACCTATACAAAGCATGCATTGCAACATTTCTTAATGTAATTGTAAAATCAGGGACATTTTTGTGACACCATCATAGAAATATCAGGGAACTTTTTTTCCAGAATGTTGTTGCCACCCTGTAATATGTATCATATTGCGTAAAACATATTTCAATAAAAACGCAAACAACAAATCCGCTAGATGCCTAAAAGTCTGAGAGAGAGAAAGAGTTCTGTTATCACCTGCCAAACGATTCTGCAAAGTTGCCAGAAAAAAAAATATTTTTGTCAAACCCATTGATTATAGGCGTGATTCCTTTAGGCGTTATTTTGGGCGGAAGCCAGTCCTTGAAATTAAACGGATTTTTCGCCAAGCGCCATTCTTTTCAAAAACTACAAATAGTTATTTCTTACCAAAAAGAATTGTTTAGGTTAGTAGGATTCTAAAGGATAAAATACCCTCGAGGCTTCAAGAATCATTCAATCAGGATAAAAGTTTGGCAACTTTAAATAAAGGAAGGTCTGGAATTGTTCCAAATGGGGCCGAATGTAATATTCCCATATAATTTAACTTATCGTTTGGTTTATATTTAGACCACTTCTCGCTTCGCTCGCTAAAAGGTAGGACACAATAACAATGTGTCCTAGTAACAATACTTTTATAATTATATTACTAAAAACTTTAAATTTAAATTAATATTCATCTTGGCATCACTACATTTTTTCGTCATGTAAGTCAATATAAAATTAACTACAAATGAAAACAATGGTTCCACTGGCAAGCCTACCATTATTTATTATTTTCCACGTTATTTTCACACCTTTCCCGCGTTTCAGTTAAATTTCTAACGTTATTGGTAGTTTGTTTTGGCCATAATTGACGTTAAGCTTACCTTAAATCTTGCCTACCAGAAGTGTGTAATTTATTGAGTTTATACGTCATAAAAATGAAGCTCATAAAAATCTAGTTTTCAAAATTGCCAACAGATGGCGCCACCTCAATTTCCCTCATTTAAAGTTCGGAAAAGCATTTTTCAAAACTTGTATTTTTTAATTTAATAAGGCTTATATTCTTCCTAATTTAAGCTGACTTCATCAAAATAATTATTTACCAATGAATGAAGGGGTTAATCGTCAAAATGGCTTACATAATGGCAAAATAAAAATGCGGACGCAACAGAATTTCGTAAACAAAGTAACTGTTGCCATTTCGCATACAGAAAAACAGATTTTTCAATCACCGCGTAAGAGAATTATATATAAAGATTGATGACAGTATTCAAACTTCAATGATATACAAAACTGTATTTTCATAGACTGTCAAAAATAGGCCGTCAAAAATGAGAAAATTAATAGTAATAATAATATTAAACTTATTTCTGATTACATTCGATGCTTCTCATAGCTCCGATAGTTTCATTTTGGAAAAAGACATGTACTCAAAAATGAACACGGTGTGTAAAAATGAATTTAAAGAGCAGTTGCTTGCCCAGGTAGGCTGCCTTCATAAATCACTTTCAATAAATATCGACAATTACAACTAAGACTTACCAGGAATCGAACCTAATCCGTTGTTCTAGCATGGCGACGTGAAGAAGCTATAAATAAAAGAAATGTTAAAATGGTGTGCCATAAGTTTGGTTTGGTTTTGATTTAATAACGTCGCATTAGAGCTGTACATTAGGCTATTGGCGAAGATTCGGGGCCTATCACGAAGGAAAGACCCGGGAACGATGCCTCGTGTTTTTGAACCATGGTCAGATGTCGAGGAAACACCTGAACTGGCATCCAACGCATTCAATAGACGTCAGGACTTTGGACCCCTATCAGATATATCGTGCACCAGTCCCGTATACACTCGGATAATTTTTGTGGATGTTCTGCACGACATGATTAGTATTTTGTAGCGAAGCTGGAAACCCTCCGATCATAAGATCACTACTTTTTTACTTTTCTTAGTCAAGTCCGTCGCACAGGATCGAACCGGGAATCCTTCGATTCCCAGCCGACGTCTTTATCCACTGGGCTGGGCCATTCGGCCCCCGGTGTGTCATAAGAACGGGAAGTAAAATAATTGAGTAATAATAATTTAATTTCAAGCAATCGATATCAAATAATGTGCAAAACCCTCTTCTGAACAACTATTTTACGATTGTCAGGTCGCTTTGTTAATATGGCTTGAACAGAAACTGAGATCATCAATATTAAATCACACTGCTAATTTTTGAGAAAGTACGGTTAATTAAATTTGAGTACGTCATCGCTTATTTACGATGCAATTGAACTCAAAGAAAAATAAGTAGGTTCAGGTACTCATTTTTAAGTGCAATTTTTTACAGTGCATAGTAATAATCCTTAATAATTCCAAATCGTTGTGGTTATTAATAGTATTTAAATGCATTACAAATAAAATGTGTATTTTTAAATGTAGTAATATTTCGGAAAAAAATTTCACTTCTTATGTTGGTATGGAAGATGTAAAGCCATTTATATATTATGAGATTAAAAAATAAATTATTGATAACTTAAAACAAATAGTTTTCTATATTCTTTATATTAAAAAATATATATGAAGTAATTATATTTTAATAAACCGAAGTGATATATTAACATTTTAAATTTTTTGCTACACGTTTTCTTTGATTTCTAAATCGCAAATCTTATTATAAATCATATTTGTTGTTTTTTAAATAAATGATTAATGTAAACATAAATAAATTCTATTAAAACAAATATATAGGGTTGTCACAAATTTTTGGGTGATGATCATTGTTTGACTGTAACGCATTTAGCAGTATTAGCACAATAAAACATAATTGTTGACCAACTACTTCGCTTATATTTAAAACAAGTCGCTTAGCTTTAGTAACAACAACCAAATAGTTAAAGCATAGCAAAATGAATGTTTTATTTTGAATGGTTAAACATGTAAACAATGGCAATCGCCGAATATTGTGTGACCGTTCGGCATATTAAATTTCAAAAATATAGAAAGTTTTATCAAGTTCAGTCACACATATATTTCAAATCCTTAAAAAATAAATGTTTTTTGTGATTATTCATAAACATTTATTCTTTTTTAACGGACTGAACAGCGCGTAAAAACCAAAATTCTAAAATAAAACGCCATAAATTTAAATTAAAACCGCCAAATCGCGTGCCGATTCCAGAGGTTATCAATTCGACCGTTATGTTTTTTTTATGTATGTTCGCGCCGAATTTCGGTTCTAATTCAGATATTTGGACAATTTCTTTTGTTGGATAGGGGATGTTTCACTTGGAACGAATTTGAATAAAGTATTCGGTTATCCGATATTTAACAATCCGGAATTCACAATTTACCGGACCGTTTGAAAAAAAATAGTGTCCGATTTCGCCGATTCGAAAAGTTTTAATAAGCATAAAATTGATATTAAATAATTCAATTTTTTCAACTTGCTCGTAAAATTAAAAATTATTTTTTACTTTTTACCGCATTTTATTTTTGTCGGTTTTCCTTTTTCTTTTAGAAAGATTATTTTATCCAAAATGAGTTTGCGTTTCCTGATATAAATAACAATTAATAATAGATAAATACGTGTATATGTATAATTCATTTATTTTGTAATATCTTTATATAACAGCTTAAAAATGGAAATATGAACTATTTATGGATTATATTAATAATCTGATACACGTTTCTATCAATTAACTCACTATAGCTGTGCATTATATCGCTTTGTAACTGTGATTGTAATATCTCTTTGAGCAAACGATATTTTCCCTAATGATCTATGTAGTTCCCTCAACTCAACTTGAACATAATTTCCGAACCATAGCGACTCCTGATTGGTTAATTTGAATTGAAATGCATTCTATGGCTGGGAATTGATCTGAGTATTAAATAGTATTCCAGGTATTATAGTTTGCAATCTAGCGACAAGAAGGTTGTTATAATATCTATTGTAATGCCTATATTCATGCAACGTATTTATTATTGAAATAATTTTTAGTAAAATATAAAATTCTATGTATTTATTATAATTATCTGTAAAAAAATAACAAATAATATGCCGGCCGTAAAATATATTTCTTCTATACATACAATACTGTTAAAAATAGGTTTTCTAAAATAAGTAAAATATACTCATTTTTGAGTGGGAGACGTGAAGAAGTTATAAACAGAAGAAATGTTAAAAAGGTGTGCCAAAAGAATGGGAAGTAACGTAATTGAATCGTAATAACTCAGTTTTCATTTAAGCAATCGACAACAAATAATGTGGAAAACCATCAAATATTTTAAGTTTGTCATGTCACTTTATCAAGATGGTTTAAACAGAAGCTGAGATTAGATATACTAAATCCTACGGCTCATTTTGAGAAAGACCGATGACTTAAATTTGAGTACGTCATCCCTCATTTACAATGCAATTGTACTCAAAGAAAAACGAGTAGGTTCAGATACTCATTGTTAAGTACATTTTTCTGTAAATACTTCACTGAAACTTTTAAATAACTACTAATTATATTTGCACTTTAAACCATAAAATAAAAACATTAGTTAGTTTTTTAAACTAATATTAACGTATATAAAAGCTATTTATTAAAAGTGATTTATGAAGACAGCCTATGTAGGCAAGTAACTGCTTTTTTTATTCCTTTTACTCATTTTTGAGTACATGTCCTTTTCAAAAATGAAACTTACGTATTCGGTGCTATTATAGGCATCGAATGTAATCAAAAATTTGTACATTTTACGTATTTTTTACATTGTAAGTATTGGCTTAAAGTACAATTTATTGGCGAAATACATTTCAAAGGAAAAAGCTTGAGGCCATTCGTAAGTTTTTAGTGTTAACGCGACCAAATGTTGAAATATTTTTTTTAAAGTTGAAATTTATGGAGATTTAAGAGTTACAATTTTTAATTTTAAAATACTCAATAATTCTTTGAAAGTGAAAGCCTAAACTGATTTTAAGAGAAGACAGACTTTGGAAAAGAGATGATTTATTTTAATTACTTAAATGATATGTCTTTATAATGAATCCAGTGGGGAAAACGATTATTTCTAAACGAGAGTAAATTGAAATAAACTATAAAAATAAACTATAAAAATAATTTATAAAAATTAAATACGTTCAAATAACAGAAGTACAAAAGAGTTATCATCCAATGATCAAATACACCAACTTAGATAAGGCCTCCGTGGCCGAGCGGTTAAGGGCGTCAGCTAGGAATACGAAGGTTCCCGGTTCGATGCCAGGTGATGGACTTGAAAAAGAAAAGTAAGATGTAGTGATCTTGTGATCGGAGGGTTGCTAGCTTCGTTACAAAATACTAGAAATGTCGTCCAAAACATCCGCAAAAATTAACGGCATGTATACGGGACTGGTGCACGATACATCTGATCGGGGTCCAAAGTCCCGACGTCTATTGAAGGCGTTGGGTGCCAGTTCAGGTGTTTCCTCGTCATCTGACTATGGTTCTAAAATAACGAGGTGCAGGTATGAATGAATCTGTGTATGTGTTCCCGAGTCTTTCCTTCGAGATAGACCACGAACCATCGCCAATAGCCCACTGTGCAGCTCTAGTGCGACATTAATTAACCAAACCAACCCACTTAGATAAACAAATACAACTACAGCCATCAGTATTTAATCAAGGTAAAATAAAATAAGATTTTTTAAATAGTTTTTATTGATCCACTTTGGAGGCCTCCGTGGCCGAGTGGATAAAGGAGTCAGCTTTGAATTCAATGGGTCCCCGGTTCGAGCCTTAGCGCGGACTAGACTAAAGAATAGTAAAAAGTAGTGATATTGCGATCATGGGGTTGCCAACTTCGCTACCAAAATACTAGAAATGTCGTCCAGAACATCCACAAAAATTAACGGCGTGTACACGGGACTGGTGCACGATAAATCTGATCGGAGTCTCGACGTAGATTGAAGGCGTTGTAGATTGAAGGCGTGTTGTCCTCATCATCTGACCATGGTTCAAATATACGAAGCATCGTTCCCGGGTCTTTCCTTCGAAATAGGCCCCGAACCGTTGCCAATGGCTCACTGTGCAGATCTAGTGCGACGTTAATTAACAAAATAAAATCCACTTAGATAAACAAATACAACTAAAGCCATCAATATTTAATTCCTCGTCATCTGACCACGGTTCGAAAATACGAAACATCGTTCCCGGGTCTTTCCTTCGAGATAGGCCCCGAATCGTCACCAATAGTCTACTGTGCAGCGAGCCCCAGTTCCTCAGTTGGTAAGGCGTTCAGCTACTAATCAGAGGATTGGTGGTTTGAATCCGTGGATGGATTTGACATAAAAAAGTAAAAAAAAGTAGTGATCTTGCGATCGGAGGGTTGCCAGCTTCGCAAAAAAAATACTAGCAAGTCGTCCAGAATATCCAACAAATAATACTGGCGTGTATACGGGACTGGTACACAATAAATCTGATCGGGTTCCAAAGTCCCGACGTCTATTGAAGGCGTTGGGTGCCAGTTCAGGTGTTTTCTCGTCATCTGACCATGGTTCTAAAATAACTAGGTGTGTGTGTGAATGTGTGTGAATGTGTATGTGTTCCCGGGTCTTTCCTTCGAGATTGACCCCGAACCGTCGCCAATAGCCCAATGTGCAGCTTTAGTGCGACGTTAATTAACAAAACAAAACCTACTGTACAGCTTTAGTGCGACGTTAATTTAATCACACCAAACCAATCCAGGTAAAATAAAATAAGATTTTTTTTTAAATAGTTTCTATTGATCCACTTTGAGGGGGAAAAAATAACACCCTCCATTTTCCTAACTCGATTTGAACTCACTTACCGTCGCATTTACCTGAAGGTTTTGCTTAATCAACTGCAGCATCGGGTCAGGTTTCCTCGAAACTAATTCAAACAAAAAGAAACCACCGTGGATTCCATTAGTTTTAATTACCAAGCCGTATTAAATGAATTAGCAGGTTTCCGTGGCAGTAATTACAATGGCTACGACAGTTCCATTTTGTGTGGAAGTTCTAAAAATACACAACCGTGGTTTTGTTCTATGCGTGGACCAATCGCAGCGTCGAATAACAACTTGTCGATGTAGTTTCGGAGCTTTTGATTGGCGGAAAACCTGTTGCCATTCTGTGTTCAAGTTATTTACAGAAATCTTGACAAAGGATTACAACTCCATCTTGTGTTAAGATTATTAATTAGTGGTTCTCGGTGTTTCGGAAGGGATTATGGGTAAATGGCGGTTAGAATGCCGAAAGACTAATAATAAAATCGATTTTTTTTGTGTGGGTATAAAGCCGGAAATATCGATTATCTTGTGGCTAATGATAATGTAATTAAAATGAATGTATCAGTTCAGTTGAATCATTTCTATCGCATTAAACGTACTGTAAGTAAATAAAGTTAGTAAAAGTACGCGTAGGAAAAAGTACGCAGTACGCTCTGACGTTTTAAAAACGGGAGCCAATGATTAAAGAGATTAGTTTAGTTAGAGAGCTGCACATTGGGATATTGGCGACAGTTCGGGGCCTATTTCGAGGGAAAGACCCGGTTTGGTGTGGTTAATTAACGTCGCGCTAGAGTTGCACAGTGGACTATTGGCGACGGTTTGGGGTCTATCGCGAAGGAAAGACCCGGGAACACATGCACATTCACACACACATGCACTTCGTTATTTTAGAACCATGGTCAAATGACGAGGAAATACCTGAACTGGCACCCAACGCCTTCAATAGACGTCGGAATTTTTGACCCCGATCGGATTTATCGTGCACCAGTCCCGTATACACGCCGATAGTTTTTGCGGATGTTCTGGACGACTTTTCTAGTATTTTTTAACGAAACTGGCAACCCTCTGATCACAAGATCACTACTTGTTTTACCTTTCTTTGTCAAGTCCATCACCTAGGATCGAACAAGAAATCTTCGTATTCCCAGCTGACGCCTTTAACCGGAAAGACCCGGCAACAATACCTTGTATTTTTGAACCATGGTCTGATGACGAGAACAACACCTGAGCTGGAACCCGACGCAACTTCAATAGGCTTCAAGGCATTGAACCCCAACGACAAGGAAAAGTAAAAAAGTTGTGAACTTGTGATCGGAAGGTTGTCAGCTTCTCTACAAAATACAAGAAAAAGTCTTCCAGAACATTCACAAACAATTAACGGCATGTATACGGGACTGATGCACGATAAATCTGATCGGATTCCAAAGTCCCGACGTCTATTGAAGGCGTTGGGTTCCAGTTCAAGTGTTGTCCTCGTCATCTGACCATGGTTCAAAAATACGAGGCATCGTTCCTGGGTCTTTCCTTCGGGATAGATCCCGAGCCGTCGCCGATAGCCCACTGTGCAGCTCTAGTGCAACGTTAATTAATCACACCAAACATCCACTTAGATAAACAAATACAACTAAAGCCATCAATATTTAATTCCTCGTCATCTGTCCATGGTTCAAAAATACGAGGCTTCGTGCGAGGGTCTTTCCTTCGAGATAGACCCCGAACCGTCGCCTATAGCCCTCTGAGCAGCTGTAGTGCGACGTTAATTAATCAAACCAAACCAAACTTACGTTCCTTAAAGTCATCTTTTCAACAAAAATAGCCTTTATCCGCAAACGATTTGAACTTCATTAGCAGCTAATTTTAACCCTTTTAAAATAAACTTTTTTGAAAAGTTCCGAGAAAAATTCTTCTTCGATCGCAATTAAATGGAAAAGATTTCAGTTAAAAGAATTTAACTGCAACCGCGCGTATTTTCCACCCATTGAATTTCTTTTTGGATAGCAATGAAATCTATCGATTATTTCTATACCAAAGTTGATGGGTTTCTTTAGAATTGCACGGTGCTTTCCTAATTGGATTCTTCTACACGGCATTCTGCTTTAAAGATTTCAAAACCGGAGATAAAGTTCGGTAAAAGATCGGTTTACGCTAAAGAAGTAATTATAAAACTTTATTTCTATCTCCAGATTCAGACAATGCTTTCGGAGTTTAATGCATTTCAAATTAAAAAATGTGTTTTTGTACGGGTTTCTGCATTTTTAAATATTTGATTGAACTATCGATTTGTAGAATTAACATCGCACTAGAGCTACACAACGGAATGGATTATTCGGGAGCTATTCGCCTCCGTGGCCGAGCGGTTAAAGGCGTCAGCTGGGAATCCGAGGATTCCTGGTTCGATCCTAGGCGATGGACTTGACATAGAAAAGTAAAAAGTAGTGATCTTGTGATCGAAGGGTTGCCAGCTTCATTACAAAATACTAGAAA
Source organism: Troglohyphantes excavatus (assembly GCA_963932185.1). Taxonomy (NCBI): domain Eukaryota; kingdom Metazoa; phylum Arthropoda; class Arachnida; order Araneae; family Linyphiidae; genus Troglohyphantes; species Troglohyphantes excavatus. The sequence continues at coordinate 17,037,169 of OZ010677.1, read as the reverse complement.
AGTCGTCTAGAACATCCGCAAAAATTAACGGTGTATATACGGGACTAGTGCACGATAAATCTGATCGGGGTCCAAAGTCCCGACGTCTATTGAAGGCGTTGGGTGAACGTTTAGGTGTTTCCTCGTCAGCTGACCATGGTTCTAAAATAACGAGGTACATGTATGAATGTGTGTGTGTGAATGTGTATGTGTTCCCGGGTCTTTCGTTTGAAATACATCCCGAGCCGTCGCCAATACCCCACTGTGCAACTCTAGTACAACATTAATTAACCAAACCAAACCAAACCAAAAGACAGACTATAGAACACTGCCTCGTAATTTTAAACTGTGGTCAGATGGTGAGGACTACACCTGGGCCTTCAGCACACACCTGAGCAAGCAATATGACATTTGGAACATAACAGATTTAATGTCCACCAGTTTCTTCTGCACGAGGAATGTACTGGCGTACGAAAAAGGCAGAAACTTTCAACACTTCGACAACGAGTTCGTTGAACTTGCAAATCGAGGTTCGAACCTACAAGCCTCCGAATATCAATTCGATACTCTTTCGCTCAAGCCACCGCGGCCCCAAATTGATTTTTAAGTGATCAATTAAACAATCAATTTAAAACTCGCATAATTTTAATTCGTTTGCATCTTGTGTTTATTTATGCCTTACAATTTATATAATATGATGCAAGAGAAAGTTTCGTTAAGACCTTAAATACGTAACATATGCATAAAAATAATTTTAAAACATTTTAGTGTGAATAATCAAAAAATAATTAAAAAAATATTACAATTTTAATAAAGCATTCAATTTAAAATTAATATTATAGTAAAGCAAAAGTAATTTAAAATATTTTTTGATGCGATGTGATTTAATATCGACTCTAACAACAGTTTAGAAAACTAAGGAAATCTTGCGCTCAACTGCTTATATTTTTAATTACTTTATCATACTCTTTTCACTTATTGTTTCGGACAGTTTTGTATTTTTTATCAGTTTAAAAGCGTAACAAAACAATAGATTTTTTTGATTGATTTTTTCTTTGGTTTTGGTAATTTTTTATGTGTTCTTTTTGTTCCTTATCTTTTTTTTCAATAGCTTGGCTTTCAAGAAGTTCAAGAACCTTGCTTGCTATTCATTATCAATTTCTCTCCGACATTCCGTTCTCAGTTACATTTTCTTTTAAAATGTTGTATAATAAAGATTAATATGTTCTCTTTCGATCCACACAAAAAACAAAGTTTTGGCGAACATTTTGTTCAATTTTAGAAGTTAGAATTTGTATTATTGGTAGGTTCGCGTTGGCCTGACCAAAAGAGAAATGAGCACATAATCAGAGGGTTAGGAGTTCGATCTTTGTATTAAGAGAGCAGCGAGCTCGTAGTTTGTAGTTTGCAAGTTCGATCTCCGTCATCCGCCAAATATCTGCCGTCGTATAGAGTAGAGGACGCTGGTACACATATTACATTCTTCATGATCCAAATGTCCTCAAGTTGGTCGTGGTGTTGGACTTTGAAAAATGTACACTGTAAAAAAATATACTTAAAAATGAGTAACTGAACATACTCGTTTTCTTTGAGTACAATTGCATCGTAAATGAGCGACGACATATTCAAATTTAAGTAATCGCAGTTTCTGAAACAGGAGCAGTGTGATTTAATATGGCTAATTTCAGCTTCTGTTCAAGCCATTTTAACAAAGCGACCAGTCAAACTTAAAAAAGTTGTGCAGAAGATGGTTTTCCACATTATTTAATGTCGGTTGGTTAAATGGAAACTGAGTTATTACAATTCAATTATCTTACTTCCCATTCTTTTTGCACACTTGTTAAACATTTCTTCTATTTATCACTTCTTCACGTCGCCGTGATAGTATAACGGAAAAGGCACAGCACTGCGGTGTCTGAGGATGTTGGTCCGATTCCCGGAAGTCTTGGTTGTAATTGCCAATATATAATGAGAGTTATTAATGAAGACAGCTTATGTAGGCTAGCATCTGCACTTGTTGTTTATTTTTACTCATTGTAGTTATTTTTTAGTGCGTTTTGTTTTTCAAAATTGAAACTTATGTATTCATAGCCTATGCTATTCATATGCTAGCAGCGAATGTAATCAAAATGGAGTACATTTTACTTATTTTTAAATACCTGTTTTGCACAGTACAGAGAGCTGCGAATTCGATCTTTTTCTTGAAAGAGCAGCAGTCTCGTAGTCGGAAGTTCGACTCTCGTTGTCCCCCAATCATCTGCCGTCGTAGGGAGTATAAAGCGCTGGTAATTATTACATTCTTCCTGATCCAAATGTCCTCACGCTGATTGCGGTGTGGGGCTTCGGATAATAGTCCATGCTCAAATGTTTTCCTCGTTATCTGACCATGGTTCAAGGTTACGAGGATGTGTTACCTAGTCTTTCGATCCAAATATACATCTAATCGTTGCCCCCAAAAAAGGTATTTTTAGCTTTAGTACAACGTTTTAACCTTTAGTTGCGGGGTGGGACAACATTCCCATATATTTTACAGGTCCAGTGAGGGACTTGGGACAACATGCGTCCCATAGATTTTACAGGAAGTCCAACATGCGTCCCATAGATTTTACAGGTCCAGTGAGGGACTTGGGACAACATACGTCCAATAGATTTTACAGGTCCAGTGAGGGACTTGAGACAACATACGTCCCATAGATTTTACAGGTCCAGTGAGGGACTTGGGACAACATGCGTCCCATAGATTTTACAGGTCCAGTGAGGGACTTGGGACAACATGCGTCCCATAGATTTTACAGGTCCAGTGAGGGACTTGGGACAACATACGTCCCATAGATTTTACAGGTCAAGTGAAAGACTTGGGATATCATAGGTCCCATAGATTTTACAGGTCAAGTGAGGGACTTGGGACATCATAGGTCCCATAGATTTTACAGGTCCAATGAGGAACAACATACGTCCCATATATTTTACAGGTCCAGTGAGGGACTTGGGGCACTTTTGACCGCGGGAGGGGTAAGAGTTGAGTTATTTAAACATGCAAGGTCTGAAGTATGCTGTCTGCGGCAGAACAGGTATTGAACATGGTTTCGAACATGTGACGTTTGACTAATGGTTTCTACACATCGTCATTCGTTTGTGATTTCCAGTATTACACCCTTCAAATGACCCTACCCCTATTCTGAGATATACCTCCTTTGAGGAAGAATTGTGAATGATCCGTCCGGCGGACAGCTACACGCCTCCTATTCAAAATCAAATAGTCCTTCCACAAAGCTTTGAGAACTCTTTGCCCTACCTCAGAAAGATTCATTTCTCCCCCTGATTAGGAATTAGCCATAGCTAGGTCAACTTTTCAATAATGGAGCCCACTTGAAAAGGTTAATAGACATTTCCAAAATAGATATAGAAATTATATGTATATTGAACATCTTTATTGAAGACACACAATTTGGGATATAATATTGTTTTTATAAACACTTTAATTGTATTTTATTTCTGTTTTCTAATGGTGAGGTATCAAACTTTAATATAATATAATTATACAAGATGAAATGTTTATTCAAACATTTCGATAAAATACCCAGTTATCAAATTTGTTATAAAAAAGTACAAATACAGAAATATATTTTGACCTTAAATATCTTATAGAATTAACTGAATCTTTCGTAATAAAACAAATGCTTAAATATTCTTTGTAGTTTGTTTTTCCTAGCCACCCCACCTTCCACAAATTTAACAAGTTATAGTTTAAAACCTTCATCAGTGAGTAATAGATGGCGCCTCTGTCTCGAATAAATTACTTAATCAATAAAAGTTTTAATGAATAATAAAATTATTGCATTATAAATATATATACAAATTTATACAAAAATACATATTTTTAACTAATTACCTTTAACATTTTTTATATCTAATATTTAAAAACATCTAACAGAAACACACTCAAGTAAAATAAATCCCGAAAATTCACATAACTTTTTACTGTTAATTTTTACTAAAAAGCCTTAACATTAATGTAATTTACGTCAAATCACACTTATACGTTATAATGACCCACCAAGACGATACGACTACTTTTCTGATTATGCTGTATATATTTATGACTAGAACTACATTATCTCTCTTATAATGACTATAACGATGAAAGTTTTTTTTATCTTTAACACAGCGATAATGTGAAGCCTTACTGCGTAAGAAATGAGAAATTTCTTTTATTTTGTTTACGTGCTAATGAGGATTTACTCTTTATGCTTACAACTCCAGATAGGATGCTCTTACTCCAGGTTCCAGAACTTAATGAAGGAAGGTAGTGATGTATAAAACTGCAAGGGGCTCGAATTTAATGATGATGCGTTTCGTTAGCTTTCAGTGTTCTTAATTGAGGGGTATTATAAATATTTTCTACAGTGAAATTTGAGATGATGTTTCGAAGAATATTGTAATATTTCGCGTTGTTAAATATATTTTGTATTAATTATAGTTTTCTTGGAACGGTTCGATTTTAACTTGTTATTTGCTTTTATTTAAATTAAGGCCATACATAAATAATTTAATTAAATCAAAACGTACGTTAAGACTCAAGTTACATATTTACAGTTACTCAAGAGAGTCAGGTTATTTACAGTTACTCCAATCCTCATCTTACTTGAGTTGAGGATTCGAGGAATATTGTATACATTTTCTCGCTGTTAAAAATATTTTATATAAATTATAGCTTTCTTGGAACGGTTCGATTTTAACTTATTTGCCTTTATTTAAATTAAGGCCATATATAAATAATTTAATTAATTCAAAACGTAAGTTAAGATTCAAGTTACATATTTACAGTTACCCAAGAGAGTCAGGTTACTTACAGTTACTCGAATCCTCATCTTACTTGAGTTGAGGATGCGAAGAATATGGTATACATTTTCTCGTTGTTAAATATATTTTGTATTAATTATAGCTTTCTTGGAACGGTTCGATTTTAATTTATTTGCTTTTATTTAAATTAAGGCCATATATAAATAATTTAATTAATTCAAAACGTAAGTTAAGATTCAAGTTACATATTTACAGTTACTCAAGAGAGTTAGGTTACTTACAGTTACACAAATACTCATCTTACTTTAGATGAGGATGCGAGGAATATTGTATACATTTTCTCGCTGTTAAAAATATTTTATATAAATTATAGCTTTCTTGGAACGGTTCGATTTTAACTTATTTGCTTTTATTTAAATTAAGGCCATATATAAAAAATTTAATTAATTCAGAACGTAAGTTAAGATTCAAGTTACATATTTACAGTTACTCAAGAGAGTTAGGTTACTTACAGTTACTCGAATCCTCATCTTACTTGAGTTGAGGATGCGAAGAATATGGAATACATTTTCTCGTTGTTAAATATATTTTGTATTAATTATAGCTTTCTTGAAACGGTTCGATTTTAACTTGTTTTTATTAATTGTTAATTGCTTTTATTTAACTTAAGGGAATATATAAATAATTTAATTTAATGAATTCAAAACGTACGTTAAGATTCAAGTTACATATTTACAGTTACTCAAGAGAGATTGGTTATCTTTCAGTTAGTCAAATCCTCATTTTACTTGAGATGAGGATTCGAGGAATATTGTATATATCTATTCGTTTTATATATATTTTGTATCTCTAGAAACGGTTCGATTTTGACTTGTTATTATTACTTGTTAGTTGCTTTTATTTAACTGAAGGGTATATATAAATAGTTTAATTTAATTAATTCGAAAAGTACGTTGAGGTTCAAGTAACATATTTACTGTTGCTCATTGTTTTCATAAAATGAAAAAATAATTTTGACTTTTCAACATTTTTGCATGTTTTTTTTTAATTTACAATAATTAAAGTAAGTTTTTTTTTATTTCTCAATAATTACCTCGGTGTGATGACAAATAAATACTTATTCGTAGTAAATCATTAAAAATTTTATGCTGAAAAGAATTTTAACTTAATAAGTTGTAATAAAAAGGTATTAAGGTGCTAATGAATAATGTATTGAAAGTAATAAAGTATATTAATCCCTTTATTTTTAAAATTATTACTTTTCTTATACAATCAGTATAACCTCTTTTGAATTATAAACTCTCATGTATTATTATTTTATCGTATATACTCTTTTATTACAAAATATTTGTTTTATCAATCGGAAAGCACAAATGTACTTTATATATTTTTCTACTTTATATTATTTACTATAATTTGTATCTATTCTTTGAAAGTAATTATTATCAGAAATAAATGCATCAAAGAACGCCTCGAAGCGTTTTCTTAAGAAAATAAAGCAGCTGCGGATCTTAAATATCACCCACATTCTAAAAATGGCTTGGAGCATATTTTTTGTCATGTATCTAATATCCATCAGTGCATAAAAGACAATACTTTTTTTTAAAGATTAGCTACGGTTATTTTTATACATCAGTCTTTTGTTATCAGTAAAATAGCTCAACTTAAGCGAGTTTTACCTTCGTATATCTAGCTCATTGGCACTTACGTTTTTGTTGTTCTTTAAACATGAAAAATCGTGCCTTGATTGAAATGACACGCATTATAATAGATTTCGCAAGTTAAAAAGCTTTACATCAAAATGTCTTCAAAACACGATTCTACTGCAGTAAAAGAATTTATCACTTAGCATTCCATTGTCTTTAGATTAATTAATAAGGATCTATTGATTTTTACAAAGTTTTTTTTTTATTTGTATATACACTCAAACCTGTTTTTGTGCGGTCTTTTTTTTGTGCGATTTTTTTTGCAATTTTTTGTGCGATTTTTTTGTGCGATTTTTTTTGTGCGATTTTTTTTGTGCGGTCTTTTTTTGTGCGGTCTTTTTTTGTGCGATTTTTTTTGTGTAGTATATGAAAATTTCAATCAAATTGAAACATAATTGATTATTTGGCTACCGAGACATATACAAGCGTCTAGTGAAACAACAGTCGTCGCAAAAACTGATTACTGATTACATGGTAACTGAAAAAAAGTAAACTCTGAACGAGTGCGAGGTAGTATCTTTAAGTGACGAAAGCGATTTTGAACCAAGTTCGCGTATTGTCAGAATACGAAGGATAACGATATATTTTGAAAAGTTTTGTATGTGTAAAAAAAGTAAATATGTAAATAAAATATTTAAAAATGTTCGAATGTGTATTTTCTAAATCAGATTCCAAAAGGTTTGGCGAGATTCCAAGTAGCTGTCAAGCCTCGTGTCTTGATTTCGCTTAAAAAAGCAATTCCTATTTATTTCGTAAGGTTTTGAGTTATTTTCTATGTGAGACTTTTTTATGCATTACCTATTCACCGTATAAATAAATATTTTTTAATTGTGTTGCGAAAACTATTTTTTATAGCTACTCGTGAAGTTTTGTGCGAATTGTTTTTATGCGGTCCCTATCCACCGAACGAAAACAGGTTTGAGTGTATACTCTAATAAAAACTTGCTTGATATTTTTTTGCGGCAAAAATGAAATAGTCTAGACCAAGTATTCTGTAATCTAATACTTTTTTTAATATATATAATTGTATATGACTATTTTATTTAGATGAATAAGCTTTTTTCATTTATGAATTACCATTGCGAACTTTATATACAAATAAATAAAGCTCGTGATATTTAATTTAAAAAAAACTAGTGGTATTATTTGTGGTTAGTTTGTTGTTTATTTCTCTAAATAAAAAATAATCTTTCTAGAAAAACAAAAACCGACTTTAAGGAAAACGCGTTAAAAAGTAAAAATTAATTTTTATTTTTACGAATGAGTTAAAAAAATTTAATTATTGAATATCAATTTTATACTTAGAGCAATTTTTTTATATCGGCGCCAAATAGGTATGATTTTTGTAAATTGGCACCAACTTCAAAAAGTTGCAATAAGTATAAAATTTATATTCAATAATTAAATTTTTTCAACTCATTCGTAAAATTAAAAGATATGTTTTACTTTTTAGCGCATTTTCCTTAAAGTCGGTATTCCTTTTTTCTAGAAAGATTATTTTATTTTTCCCTTTTTAGTTTTTAATTTAGCGTCTAAAACGGATCTTAATAATTGCTTGGTGGATTATAATTGGGATATTCTCCCCCTATTATTATTCACCAAGAAATTCAAGCATCAACTTCTGCTTAACAACATATGTTGTAAAATAATCCCTATCCATGCCAATAAATGCTGGGTAAACGAAATGTCATTGTTGTACAACTTCTGTTAATGGGGTCCGATACCTTCGACATTTTTTTCTTTATTTTTATACTTATACAATCCAATTTTTTTTCTCTTTCTAAATATGCATAAAAAACCATTTTAAGACGCTCAATTTTTTTTTTAAATTGCACATTTATTTTTAAATTAAAATTTTAGTAAATTTTTTAACAATTTTAAAATTCCTACTCCTTTTTTGTTTTTCAATATTTTGAAGCAATTTTTTTTATTTAAGATTTTGAATAATATTTAAATAGATGTATGCATTCAAATTTTGATTCAGATACATCACTTTGAAAAAATAAAATATATTAGAAATTTTGGAAAAAAAATTGACGAAAAAAAATAAAATTCCATTTTAAGTGGTTTTAAAAAACAAACTATGGTAAAAATAGGAAATCTGAATGCATACATCTATTTAAAATATATTTATCTTGTTATACACACAATAATTATGATTTTAAGTATAATAGTAAAAAAGCCTTAGCATTTTTAGTGTTCATTAAATTTCAAAACCACGAACAGAGATATTTGCTTTTAAAGTTTACATATGATACAACTATGTTATAGGAACACATCATTAAAACATTTATAACTAAAAAAGTAATAAGAATTTTTTGAAGCAGTTTTTGTGAGTTATTAAGATAAGTTTGAATATTATTTTTTAAATATAAAAAAAAAATTACTTTTTTTGCGAATTTTGGGTATCGGACCCCCTTAAACAATGAAAATATTATGAAATCGGAAAAATTGTTTTAAAAAACTCCTGTTAATCGACATTTCCGGATATATACCAGCCGGATAACCGATTATTTTTTTGCAGATTTTGCCTAAGGGGATTTTTTTCTATCCAACAAAAAAAAAGAATTTTCGAAATCGGGCAATATTTTTTCAAACGGTGCAGTTAATTGAAAATTCCGGCTAGTTAAATGCCGGATAACCGGATTTTTTTTCTAATTGCTCCTAAGTGAAACATCCCCTATCCAACAAAAAAATTGTGCAAATATCTGAAGTAGAACCGAAATCCTGGGCGAACATACATAAAAAAATAAATACATTGATACCTCACTCGACTTTTCGCGCGTTGGCGGTTTTAATTTAAGGTTTCTAGTGGTTTTATTTTGGAGTTTTGGTTGGCGCGCTGTTCAGTCGGTTTAAAATGAAGACGAACCGATATATGAAAATATGACCTCATTAATATTTCTTTAATTAATAATATTGAATTTCATTGACCAGTCGAATTTATACATGGAACTTGATTGGTGGTTTGTTAGATGATTCTAATGTTCATATGTAATATGATTAAAATTAATATTTTACAATCCAATAATAATTGCCTTCTTTACTTTTCAGTGGCCAATCCGCCAGATGAAGAGGAAACCACGCCCTCTAAAGACGAGGACACTCCCAGTTCTCCTGGACCAGGTAAAAGATAAATTTTGAATACACATCTGCTATAAGGGAAATTTTTTATTTTTTTAAAAAAAAATTTTAATTTTTTTTTAATTGAATTGAAATTGAAAAAATATTTTAATTTGTAATTATAGAAGGATGAATGCACCAGTCACTGATCATGTACCAGTTATACCGAGCACTTGGGAAAATATTTAAAACTAAGAGCATATCATTATCTTTTTAAAAGTCCCTTTAATCAATGTTACTCAAAAGGCGTTTAAAATTTAGGTAAATTTTCTTTTACAATCGACTGAGTTCAGAAGTCACATGGATTCACATAGACTCGTCAAAAATTGGTTAAAAATTGGTTTAAACTCGTCAGAAATTGGTTTAAAAAAATTGATCTAATAGGGTCGAAATTTGGTCGAAAATTTATCTAGAATGTTCGGAAATTGGTCGAAAATTAATCTAACATGATCGGTAATTGGTCGAAATTTTTTTTAAATTGGTCGAAAATTTATCTAAAGTGGTCGAAAATTTATCTAAAATGGTCGGAAATTGGTCGAAAATTTATCTAAAATGGTCGGAAATTGGTCGAAAATTTACCTAAATTGGTCAAACATTTATCTAAATTGGTCGAAAATTTATGTAAAATGGTCGGAAATTGGTCGAAAATTTATCTAATTTGTCGGAAATTGCTTTAATCTGGTCTAAAATTGGTCATTCATCCAATCTATGAACATTTACGTGTCCATATATTAATAATTGCCTTTTTTAACAGTTAAATATTTATGTAAGTAGTAAAAATATATTTATTCAATTTACAAAAGAATGAATTATTCTACTACAAGTATAAAAAATGTGATTGAAGTTGGTGTATAACCCTTAACATAACAATGAATTTGATCAATTTCAAAACCATATAAAATATATAGTTATTCTTGGAAAATGTTTTAGTTTTATGTTTATGTTAGCTAAATCAAATTAATTTAGGCAACAAAATGTTTTTCTTAATAACTCCATCATAGTTTAGCAGAAAGTCGTTACATTTGTTTGCAAAGTGAATTGATACGTGTTCCATGAACACCACAGTCAAGAGAAACACTGAAGAATGGCCGTCGTCTCTTAATAAACCAAGATAAATATTCACGTTTCCCCTTAGTGGGCCCTTTATACTTCCACCATGGTCACGTACTCTATTCCCATTTATGACTCGTTCCGTTCCCCCCAAAGACCCGTTATCCAGAAGAACAATCGTTCTGGAAGTGAGAATAGTCTTGTGGCTGAGATGAAGAACCTATTTGGCCAAATAAATTGTCGATCTCTGTTCTTGGTAAATAAATTACAAGATGAGTTGGGCTTTCTAAACATGGCGATAATTAGGCTCATTTTTTGGAAAGAAACGTGTTTATGAACTAGTATAGTGGTCGGCAAACTTATTAGTCTATTGAGCCAAATATTAACAGAACAACGATTGAAATTTCTTTTGGGAGCCAAATATTAACAGAACAACGATTGAAATTTCTTTTGGGAGACAAATATCAACAGAACAACGATTAAAATTTCTTTTGGGAGCCAAATATCAACAGAACAACGATTGAAATTTCTTTTGGGAGCCAAATATCAACAGAACAACGATTGAAATTTCTTTTGGGAGCCAAATATCAACAGAAAAACGATTGAAATTTCTTTTGGGAGCCAAATATCAACAGAACAACGATTGAAATTTCTTTTGGGAGCCAAATATCAACAGAACAACGATTGAAATTTCTTTTGGGAGCCAAATATCAACAGAACAACGATTGAAATTTCTTTTGAGAGCCACATTTTTTAAACTTAATCTATATAGGTAGTACATTGTTATTAACTTAATTAAGGTACTCCAAAGCTGGACTTTGCTAAAATCGTAATTTCACCTACACCCCTGTACAACGCCACTTCTTCAAAAGAATGGATATTTTGGATATTGTTAAATATTTTATGGAAGAGCCACACTCAAGAGGCCATAGAGCCGCATGTGGCTCGCGAGCCGCGGTTTGCCGACCACTGAACTAGTACATTATCCTTAAATGCATAATCATTAAATAAAAAATAATTAACTATTGTAATTAGAAATAAATGGAAGTCAAATATTAAATGCTAGTTTTAAATTATTAACCAAGAAATGTAGAAAGTTAAAAAGTAATAATTCTACACTGTTACAAATAGGTACTCAAAAATAAGTAAAATGTACTCATTTTTGAGTACATTCGATGCTTATAGCTCCGAATACATAAGGTTTCATTTTTGAAAAAGACATGTACTCAAAAATGAGTCAAAATAAATAAAAAGAACAGTTGTTTGCCTACATAGGCTACCTTCATAAATCACTTTCAATAAATATCGACAATTTCAACCAAGACTTACCGGGAAGAAAACGCTGATCTTTAGGCGCCGCAGTCCAGTATTTTACCTGTTGTACTATCAACACAACTCAAGAAAATTATAAACAGAACTAATGTTATAAAGGTGAACCTAAAAAAATGGTAATTAAAATAATTGAATTGAAATAATTCAGTTTCCATTTAAGCAATCGACATCAAATAATGCGGAAAACCATCTTTTGAAGAACTATTTTAAGTTTGTCAAGTCGCTTTGTTAAGACAGCTTAAACAGAAATTGAAATCACCAATATTAAATCACACTGCTCAATATTTAGAAAATACAATTGCTTAAATTTGAGTACGTCATCGCTTATTTCCGATGCATTTGTACTCAAAGAAAAACGAATAAATTCAGGTACTCATTTTTAAATACTTTTCTTTGCGGTTTAATTTCATAAGCGTGGGCGATTGAAATCCCGGAAGCGAAAAAAATCTTCGCAATTTCGATTTTATAATTTCTGATTTTACGATTAATCGATTTGACGATTAGTTGGAACTCGAACAATCTCATTTATATGCCTGTAATGATATTGATAGTCAAATACATTTAATTTCCCATCTCCGAATTTTAAAAAGAACATTTCCTAACTCTAAAACTAATCTCGGCTTTAATCAATACATAATTTATGCAATCCCTCTCTAAATATTCCAAATCCATCATCTTAGATAAACCAAATCCCACATCTCCAAGAAAATTATATAAAACCAAAATCTTCTTTCGCTAGGAACAAGATTTTGAGACAATATTTGCACTTGGATTCGCCCATCGGGACTTATCGAGTTTTCTAATCTCTGTTCCGAAGAGAGAATTTTCCTCTTGCATAAACGCCGACACAATGTAACCTTAGCTCCTGAGGAATATTCTGCCGGAGTACTTTCAGGATTTCCGGGAAAGGCAGCTTAACTTTCCCATTCCATGGTTATTTTCCAGTACTTTGCTCCTTTTATTATCGTTTGGTTTTTCGTTCCATTTCGCCGTCATTTTCGTAATTGACGTCGGAATGTTTTCTTTCGAACTTTGTGTTGGGGGAAATGTCTCAGGAATACGGTTGCAGTTTGTTTTGTGTTTCCATTAACTGTTTGTTTTACTAAAATATTTAAAATTATTCAGAGTTCGATGTAAAATTTGGATTTTAAATCGGAAACCTTGTTTAAATTTATAATTTATCGTTTTTATGTTTATGAATTACTTCATCATCGTTTTGGTAAATGGCATCAGAAGTAAGATTTAAAATTTGATTAAAAAAAATTTGTTTAAAAAAAATAACCTTTCTAAAAAACGGAAACCCGACTTTAATGAAAATGCGCTGAAATTAAAAAAAATATTTTAATTTTACCAACGAGTTGAAGAGATGGAATTATTAAATGCCAATAACTTATTAAAACTTTTTGAAATCGGCGCCAAAATTTAGGTATGATTTTTGTAAATTCGCACCATCTTCAAAAAGTTTTAATAAGTATAAAACTGATATTAAATAATTCTTTCTTCAACTCGTTGTTAAAATTAAAAAAAAAAAAAAAAAAAAATTTAAAGCATTTTCGATTAGTCTTATTTTTTCTTTTTTAGAAAGATTATTTTATTTGTCCTTTTTTAGTTTTTAATTTCGCAAGGGGCTTCGCCCCCTTGTATTATTCACCCATAAATTCAAGTAACAACTTGTGCTTACATTTTATCTCAACAATGTAAGTAATAAGTCAATGCAAAATAAGTCAAATGTATGCATTTTTTTTTACGTTCGATTCTTATCATAGCTCCGAATACATAAGTTTCATTTTGGAAAAAGACATTGTACTCAAAAATGAGTAAAATCAATAAAAAGAGCAATTGCTTACTTACATAGGCTGCTTTTATAAATCACTTTCAATAACTTTCAACAATTGCAACCAGGAATCAAACCCAAGACGTCGTCCGCACCGAAGTCCAGGGTCATATCCGTTGTACTACGAGAGCTACGTGACGAAGTTATAAACAGAAGTAATGTTATAAAGGTGGACCTAAAAAAATGGTAATTAAAATAATTAAATTATAATAACTCAGTTTCTATTTAAGTAATCGACCTCAAATAATGTGGAAAACCATCTTCTGAATAGCCATTTTAAGGGTGTCAGGTCGCTTTGTTAAAATGGCTGGAATAGAAGATGAAATTAGCAATATTAAATCCCACTGCTCATTTTTAAGAAAGTAGGTTACTTAAATTTGAGTACGTCATTGCTTATTTACAATACAATTGTAGGTTAATTCCTAGTGTACGGTGCCCCCGCTAAATGTTGATTTGGCGACAATTGGTGAGCGAGAAATTTTATAATTTGGCAATCCTATTTCATGACGTTAATTTCAATATCACGATGTACGGCAACCCTACTTTTTTTTCACACCGTTTGACATTGTTTTGCCAAGCCTGGGCGCCAATTTTTGCCCTTGGCGACAACGGGGCACCGTACACTAAGAATTTACCCAATTGTACTTAAAAAAAAGTACGTTCAAGTACTAATTTTAAGAACTTTTCTTTACAGTGTACTTATATATAAATTTCCAGTCTTTTATTCGTTGAGGAATTAGGTGTCTTGCAATCCAGACACACTTTCTTTTATTATTATAAAAGTTTGGGTTTAAAACCCCAATGTTGTTGAGTATATGTTGTTAGCAATCGCAGAAAAGTTTTATCGTAAGTGCACAAAGGCAATATAAGGATTTAAAGATTATCAAAAAATTCTAGAAATCTTTCTAGAATTAGGACTTTAATACGTCTGAGATCCTTTTAACTCTATATAACTTTTCCGTCAATTATTTCAAAACTCGAAAACAACTGGGTATTACTGAAAAAGCTCAGAATTAAATTCGAATTTTTTTTAAGAAGCCATAAAAAAATGTCTCCTTATGTTCCTTTGAAATTAAAAAAAAAGTTCTTAATTCCAAAAGGGTTTTTTTTAATGAGTGGTGCTTACTCTCTCTTTTTATTTGAAAAGATTCCAGTTTCTGGCTTGCTCAAAAGTTTTTTTAAGTTTATTTTAAACTTAAGGTTTAATTAGGCTAGTTTAGCCACCGTTTAATTGTGATGGTTTTTTAACGAGAATGAACTTCGTTTTAACTTTCGTGAAACTTTAAGGAAGCAAACGGATAAAACTGGCTTAATTTTTTTTCCGTTTCAGAACTTTTAACTTATAATTCGTTTAGAGTTCCCCCTAAAAAAAAAAATCTCAAAAGCTTATATTTGCTGATCTCTGCAAACCATTTTAGAAATGTTAAACCTGATTTATATTGAAGATAGTTTGGGCAATTTTTAGGATAACAAATTAAATACTTTGTTCGATTATAATGATTAATCTTCATTTACAATTATAATTAACAAACTATTTAAATTTGTTTTGAAAATCTTCTTAGGTTTTGCTAACTTTACAAAAAACAGTTTAAAAATAGTTTAAGTTCCTTGAATATTTCCTATGTATTTTGCATTGTGTAGTTAGAATTGATCACTGAACTCTAACTGTAACTTCTGGATGTATAAAGACTTGTTTCCTCTATGGGAGCGTTGAAGCAGCAATACTGTACCCCCAAAAAAATTTTTAATGATTTAGTGGTGTTTTTTAATACCAAAGCATCGTAGAAATTTTAAATGTATATAAATATTATATTTTCTTCGTATATAATTAATTTTTATATTGCCACACAAACAGCTTTTGCTTTTTAAACACTTCGACTTGCAAATGACTTTCAATTTTAATAGCCGATTGCATTTAAAATGGGTTTCAAAAGAAAATATAAAAAGTTCAGGCAAAAACACTACATGTCGGCTTATTTTAACATGAAAATTATACAAAATATTGCAGAAGTGATGAAAGTTGGTTACAGTTTCAATCCTTCAATTGGCTTCAAGTCAAGAAAATGTCTTGCCCAACCAGAAGTTACAATTAAGAGATCAGTGGATTTGATTCGCTATGCAGTTCAAAAGCACAAATTCGTAATATTTAGAATAGAAGATTTATCAGGTGTTTTGTCTTGTCTTATGCATAAATTAAATTTAAATTTCAAGATGTTTGCAAACTAACACGTAACTTAATTCTTTAATTCCATTCATCATACACTGTAAACATAATATGTACTTAAATATGAGTACCTGAGCCTACTTGTTTTTCTTTGAGTACAATTGCATCGCAAATGATCGATGACGTACTAAAATTTAAGTTACCGTACTTGCACAAAAATTAACAGTGGTATTTAATATTGCTAATATCAGCTTCTGTTTAAGCTATCTGAACAAAGCAACCTAGTAAACTTAAAATAGTTGTTCAGAAGATGGTTTCCCACATTATTTGATGCCATAAGCTTAAACGGCAATTGAGTTATTACAATTCAATTAATCTTACATGCCATTCTTTTGGCACATCTTTTTTACATTTATTCTGTTTATAACTACTTCGTGTTGCCCTGGTAGTACAACGAATAAGGCACTGGACTGCTGTGGCTAAGGATATGGGTTCGATTCCCATTAAGTCTTGGTTGTAATTGTCGATATTTATTGAAAGTGATTTTTGAAGGCAACCTATGTAGATGTAAGCGACTGCCTTTTTTAATTCATATTTACTCTTTGTACTCATTTTTAAGGAGATATCTTTTTCAAAAATAAATCTTCGGAGCTATGGTAAGCATCGAATGTAATCAAAAATGAGTGCATTTTACTTATTTTTGAGTAACTATTGTTAACTGTGTACCCTTATACATACGTCGTAAAGTTGCACATATTGGGAATTGATGATAGTTTGTGATATATCCTGAAGAAAATACTTAGGGAAACTGCATCCTTAATGGAACCATGGTCAGGTGACGAGGACTTGTGATGGCATCCCGTACACAACTTCTGTCCCATGACCAACGTCATTTCGACCATGACAGATTAAGTGCACATCCATCAATTACCCTGCAATAATTCTTGAGATTCTTTGATCCAACCAGGCTGTGATGTGACGCAAGCAAACCACTAATCTTTCCATCTTTCGCTCTGGCGACAAAAATTCCCAATTGTCTCAGGGCATCCGTGGCCGAGCGGTTAAAGGCGTCAGCTGGTAATCCAAAGATTCGTGGTTCGATGCCAGGCGATAGACTTGACAAAGAAAAGTAAAAAGTAGTGATCTTGTGATCAGAGGGTTGCCGGCTTCGCTACAAAATACTAGAAAAGTCGTCCAGAACATCCGCAAAAATGAACGGCGTGTATACGGGACTGGTGCCCGATACATCTGATCGGGGTCCACAGTCCCGACGTCTATTGAAGGTGTTGGGTGCTAGTTCAAGTGTTTCCTCGTCATCTGACCATGGTTCTAAACTAACGAGGTGCATGTGTGAATGTGTGTGTGTAAATGTGTATGTGTTCCCGGGTCTTTCTTTCGCGATAGACCCCGAACCGTCGCCAATAGCCCACTGTGCAGCTCTAGTGCGACTTTAATAAACCAAACCAACCCAATTGTCTCAAAGGCATCGCAATCATAAAATAACATAAATAGTTATTTCAACAAAGGTCCAGACTTTGGGGCAACTTCAAATAAGTCAAGTGGTCCTTTCGTCTACCGACTTCCAACACTGTTAAAAATGTATTTTCATTTTTGACGAAACTTTTTTCATTTCTGACCAAACAGTCCGATTGAGTATTTCGGTAAACAGAATGTAGTTAGGCACAAGCCTCGTGTAAGCAACATAGATAGCCTATGGACCTGATAGACCCTTTCATTTTCTTCAGAAAGAATGGTCGGGACCATTTTGAACACTCTGACGCTATTACATAAATGCGACTCACCCTTCGAGCATGAATGGACTGTAGTAGAGCGAATATGAGGTCATAATCGTGAAACCACCATCTCAGACCGAATGGCCTCAGACACGTGACTTCTTTTCAAAATTATGAATTAAAAAATACTCGCGATTGGCTGATGAATTGGGAAATGTGTAACAGTGAAAATTTATGAATGGAATGAAGTAATTAACCACGTGTCTGAGGCCATACATGTTAGCTTCACTTTGATGTTAGCGAGATTACAAAGATATGTTTTCTCTACTATGAATGATCCATGCTCGAATGCCTCAACAGACTAAACAACTAACTCTAGAACATAATTCAACACATACATTTAAAGCTTAAATCACATGGTTTTAAGAGTTTACATCTAATCGCATGTATTAGTATTTAGTTATAATAAAATAAATATTGCAATACGCTTACCAAGCATCAGCACGTTGAAATATACAAAAATCTCGAATGATTTCTACACAAGTGATCAGAACAACTCCAAACTTCAGCATAACAATGATAATAAACTAATAAAGTACGCCGTTAATATTAAGTAAACTGTACTCATTTTTTATTACATTCGATGACTATCATAGCTCAGAATACCTAAGTTTCATTTTTGAAAAAAAACATATACCCAAAAATGAGTAAAAATGAATAAAAAGAGCAGTAGCTTGCCTACATAGGCTGCCTTCACAAATGACTTTCAATAAATATCGTCAACTACAATTAAGACTTGCCGGGAATCGAACCCATACCTAAAGACACCAGAGTTCAGTGTCTTATCCGTTGTGCTACCAGGACGACATGAAAAAAGTACAAACATAAGTCATTTTTAAAAGGTGTGCTAATAGTAAGGGAAGAAAGATAATTGAGTTGTAATAACTCATTTTCCATTTCAGGAATCAACAACAAATAATGTAGAAAACCGTCTTGAACAACTATTTTAAGTTTGTCAAGTCGTTTTTGTTAAGATGACTTGAATAGAAGCTGAAATTAGCAATATTAAATATCTCTGCTCATTTTTCAGAATGTACGGTTGCTTAAATTCGAGTACTTTTATTTTACAATGTACTTTCTTCTTTTGCTGCTTCGTGGCAGCACCTTCGAGCATGGATCCTTCACAGTAGAGAAAACATAATGTTATAATCTCGCTAACATCAAAGTGAGGCCAACATGTATGGCCTCAGACACGCGGTTAATTACGTCATTCCATTCATAAATATTCATTGTTACACATTTCCCAATTCGTCAGTCAATCGCGAATATTTTTTAATTCATAATTTTGAAAAGAAGTCACGTGTCTGAGGTCATTCGGTCTGAGATGTTGGTTTCACGATTATGACGTCATATTCTCTCTACTACAGTCAATTTATGCTCGAAGGGCAGCACCGCAAGACGAGAAAATAGCCAGTGGCCACTTTGCCGACCTTCTCCTACTGTATAAGCACATATCGTCGCCTGAAGGTAACAGTTGGATATGAGCAAAAACAGAATTGCCTACCAAATTGATTTTAAAATTTGCTGTTTTTTCAATTATGAATATCTAAGGCTGTAGTTGATTGGATTTCAAAGAAGATATAAAAATGTCCAAGTGTTCCACTAAATAAAGGCATATTTGGTAATATTAGCCATACCGAAAACTCATTTTCGTTTTTTTTTTTAGATGTCTTACTGTCGCTCTGTGGCGACGATATGTTGTTATTAAATGATAACTTAGATTATTACACAGGATATCACAACTCTTCCGTTGTTTTCGAACAATTAAAATCATTTTAGTAATGATAAATAACGATACCTATTCGAATGAAAATTGCACTTAATATAAGACTATTTCGAGATGTGGATGAAGAAAATTAGATACAATCAAATAACAGAGCCATGCCAAATTAAAGATGATCAATCGTTTCTGAACATCTCGTGCAAGCAGACATTTATTTTATTCCGTGGTGAAGCGTAATTTGTCTTGAGTTAAGAATCGCTCAAGACGTTTCATCGCTTTTTTATACGGAAGCCATTGCGTGCTAATTTTATGAAGTGAGCGAATCTTCTTCTGAAGATTACGTTTTTTTTTTATTTTTGCTTTGAAGAAGTATATTTGATTTTTTTTTGCCTGATATCTACTTTTCTAGATATTACCGGAAATTATTTACGATACGGTAAAATAATTGTGAAGAATGCCCATGAAAATATTCTGTTTGAAGGATTACTGTGAACTATTATACTGTTTAGATAACGTCTATAGATAAATATATGGTAAAATATACCGTTCGAAGATTTGAAAACGTCTTTTTAAAAATATACATTTTTTGAAAACTTCATGTAGAAAAGTATACTTTTTTGAAAACTTCATGTAGAAAAGTATACCATTAACCCAATAAAGCTCCTGATTGAATTGAATTTCTAATTTTAAGCGAAAATCTCATCAATTAAAAAACCTTTCTGGGGAATAAAGGAAGTCGTGTTGACAGCACAGACGTGTCAATACATTTTCCGCACTTTTCAGAAGTGTCTCTTTTTTTTGTTGTTTTAAATACATAAATTTTTTGTTAAGATTATAGACATAATGAACAATGAATATATTGAACTCCAAAAGAAACTACTAAGTTAAATAAAATTATTTCGTTCAATATTTACTAACATCATTCGCTTTACAAGATAGAACGTAGGTGGTTGGGTGTAATTGAAAGGCTTATGCTATTAGCGTTGAAGCTGAGCTTTGAGAGTGTTCCTTTGGTGAATAAACTCTTATCACAGTCTCATATACATTCATACTTTCATACATGTACTTCGTTATTTTTGAACAAAGATCAGATGACGATGACAACACCTGAGCTGGCAACCACGCCTTCAATAGGAGTCAGAATTTTAGAACACGATCAGACCATCCGTTGCACTAAAAGGGAGACATGAAGAAGTTATAAACAAAATGAATGTTAAAAAGGTGTGCCAAAAAAATGGGAATCAAAATAATTGAGTTGTAATAACTCTGTTTCCATTTCAGAAATAGACAACAAATAATGTGGAAAACCGTCTTCTGAACAACTATTTTAAGTTTGTCAGGTCTCTTTGTTAAGATGGTTTAAACAGAAGCTGAAGTTAGCAATTTTAAATCTTTCCGCACATTTTTGTGAAAATACGATTAGTTAAGTTTTAGTACGTCATCGCGCATTTACGATTCAATTGTACTCAAAGAAAAACGAGTAGATCCAGGTACTCATTTTAAGTACTTTTTTACAGTGCATCCTCTAAATTAAAATCCACTTCAGCCTCTAAATAAAGAACACAATTCACACTCAATATAAAAAAACTACTCTTTCACGAAACCTGTAAACAGAAAAATAATACAAATTCCTTTTTAAGGCTTTCTTTCAGTATCCTGTCCACCCTTCCATAGTATGACAAATTCGAAAATGTCGCCATTTTATTTTTCGCTTCTTTATACTTACATTTACCTTCTCATTTATATTGCAATGAATCTTAGACACTGAGGAAGAACCTTTTTTTTCTCGGGGAAGCGTGCTTCTTCCTTTTATTATTCATCTGTATCAGTCAAGGTTTCTTCTTTCTTATTGTTGTTGAGGGATTTAGATGATGTTTCTTTTTGCCTTTGACTTATTTGCCATGTTGGAATAGAAATAAAATGGCGCGCGTCTCTTGTTCGGAGAGAAGGTTCGAGTGATTTGTTTATGTCATTCTTTGTTCGCGTTCTTGGGTTCTATATTTAAAGGGTTTGTGACCCTCTTTCACAAAAATTTAAATGAGCTTTCTACATCAGTGTTCACTCCAGAAATAAGAAGGGGCAGGGCGCTGTTGGCAAAAATAGCGCACCCCGTTTTCGAAAAGGCACTTCTTGTTTTTAAAAGGGCGCTTGGGTCATATTTACTGTACGGTCACCCTTGGCGCGATTTTTTCCACATTTGGCGATAATTTTTTTTTTAAATGGCAACCCCCTTCCGACCCGACAAGGAATTGCAGCAACCCTATTGGACAACAGTTGTTTTCTTTAGATCTCGCTCTTTAGATCTCGCCAAAAGTCGCCAAAATGGCGATTTTTGGCGATATTTTGAAAAAGTCGCCAAGGGGCGCCACAGTAAATTTTTACCGGGCGCTTATTTAAAAAAAAAAAGTTTGGGGTGGAAGTGGCCAAACAAAAACAAACCCGTGACCACACATAAAAAAAAGTTCCGATTGTTGGTTGACATTGCGCTAAAGCTGCATATTGGGCTATTGGTAACGGTTCGGGGCTTATCTCGAAGGAAATACCAGTACAAAATTGATGTCACTTTTAAATTAGTGCAAATAGTACAAAACAATATTAAAAACTCTTTTTTTTACTTAACCAATTCGGTAAGTAGTCCTAACCAGACCCCTTACAAATCTGATGAAAAGGCTACTTAAATCCAAAATTTGGTAATAAAATGCCTAATCTTGTAAAATCGCCCCAAACCATCTCCTCCTAAAAAAACACAGAAAAAAACTTAGCATTTCATATGAGGGAACAGGCAACACCGTGCCCAAAACTACGGCGGAATCATCGCGATTGCACAAAACGCTGGGAGATTGTTATTCTTATATACTCTTTGGTTTTTCTAGTGTCATAATTCACTTTAATTCTAATTTTAAAAAAAATTAATCGATGCCTTCTTTAAAGACAGCTAGAGAATCAAGGACTCTTGTGCTTGACTGAAAAGGGTAAGAGGGGCAGAATTTTTTCAAAAGAGGGCGGTATTTTTTAAAAAGGGGCATGAGGTCGCTATTGAGATGAAAAAAGGGCGGACAGGGCGGACTGCCCTTCAAGAAATGCCTAGAGTGAACACTGTTGTACATTGTAAGAAAAAGGTGCTAAAAATGAATACATGGACGTACTCGATTTTCTTTAAGTACAATTGCATCGAATATAAGCAATGACGTACTCCAAATTAATTAATCGTACTTTCGCAAAAATGAGCAGTGTGATTTAATATTGCTCATCTCGGCTTCTGTTCCAGCCATCTTAACAAAGCGACCTGACACACTTAAAATTGTTATATTATTATTATTGTTATTGTAAAATAGTTATTCAGAAGATAGTTTTCCACATTATTTGATGTCGATTGCCTAAATGGAAAATGTGTTATTACAACTCAATTATATTCTTCCTATTCTTCTGGCACACCTTTTTTAACATTACTTCTGTTTATAATTTATTCACGTCTCCCTGGTAGTAGAACGGATAAGACTCTGGACAGCGCTGCCTGTATATATGGATTTTATTCCCGGTGTATGTCTTGTTGTAATTGTCGATATTTATTGACAGTGATTTATGAAGCAGCCTATGTTGGCTTGCATCGCCTCTTTTTATTAATTTTTACCTATGGTACTCCTTTTTAAGTACATGCTTTCTTTCAAAATTGAAACTTATGTATTCGAAGCCATAATAAGCATAGAATGTATTCAAAATAAGTACATTTTACTTATTTTTGAATACCTATTTTTAACAGTGTAGCAGAAGATTTGATGACGTGGGTGCAAGAACCAGACAGCTCCATTTTTTTCCGATTTACACTTTTTTACTTATTCCTATAAAGAAATAAATCCTTTGTCGATTGGTACGAGAAGCACTAAGTAATTGGCACAACACTAAGTAATTGACACAGCACTAAGTAATTGGCACAACACTAATTGGCTATAGAGAAATATAAAGAAAAGGAGCTGTATTTTTGTATCATACGATGCAAGAAACGTATAGTGGTTTTCGTCTGTCGTGAACAATTTTGATTATTGGAGATGTCTGGTCCTCGCATCCATTTCTTCATTTCTGGACTGTCATGTTTCAGAAATGAAATGGTTCGGAAATTTAATTGTGGACAAAATTATGTGCATCAGAGGTATTCGAATATTAATGAAGTGTATTCTCTGTATATACTGTGTTGTGTGTATAGAAAAAGTTCGTATTTCACAGATTTGTCCTCTCATGAAATGAATCTAAGTCTAAGTTTGCAGAGACTATATGTCGCTATCAGAGAGTTGTTATATTAAATAGAGAGCGCCTTCAATGCCAGACTCTCGTAAGGCCGCGGTGTCAACATTGAAAAAGAAAAACCAATATCACGTGGTTATAGCGCTGCCACATTTGGCGTTCAGACATCTGCAGGAGTTCCAAATTTGGCGCACTGTCTTCTTTTTGGTGATAAGGCGTTCTGTCCGTATTTAACTTTTTAACATATATGTAGGTATTTACTTATTTTCAAACAATTTGCACTAAATATTTCCTCTTCATTAACGAAACGAAAATATAATTTTATTTGTGTTCAATACTCGAAAAAACGAAACTCTTTATATTTCTCCGGTTTTATTGTTTATATTTTCTTATTGAACTATACAAAATAACAATTGAAAGAACTTCGCTTATGGTAAATTTTTTACATAAAAACGTAACGCAATTATTTCAAAAGTACAAAGTAAGAAAAATATCTTTAATATATCCGTTAAACTCCCTTAAATTGTGCCATTCGTTAAAAAAAAACGATATTTAAATACAAAATTAAACACAAAACCATATTACAAACTTCGATCTCGCTTAGTTTTGGAAGTCGCCAAGGCCTGCCAAGTAATATTGGCGCATGAATGAATTGGCATTTCCACCTATCACGTGGTTTCAATGATGCACACACGAAAATCAGCAATTTTATTCCTCTATTTGTATCATTACTCTATGGTCGCTTTATGATTCAACGAATCTGAGAATGAGTCTTAGACTCAGTCACTTTTTAAGAAAAAATTACATTAATCGAAGTAAATGGAGACTTTGGGACAAAAAGCCTTAATTAAAGCAAAACGATGATGACAGTATTAACTCCTTAAAGGATAATTTTTAAATAAAGCAGCGTTCATACAATTTGTAAAATAACACACTCAAGGTTCAAAGTAAGGGATTGTTTAGTATAAATATTGAAGTTTTTAATTTTATGTAGGTGATAACTTAAGGTCATGAGAATAAATTGAATATTATATTTTATATTTAATAGGAGATAGTTCTACTTTTCTAATAGTATTATTAAAATATCGAATTTTCCACACATGTTAATTATTCTGAAATAAATAGTTACAAGTCTCACAATTATAAGTTTAGATTGAACCAACCTATGTAGGTTTAGCTGTCATTTTATTTTACAAAACCTCTTGTATTGCAATTCCACCTGTATTATCATTACCTTATTATAAGCACCTTGACCATGCCTATATGTCTTAAGCACACATTTTTTAAGAACTTTTTACGCCATTCTCCAGCATTGACTCTCTGATGGATATGCAACATTTCGAATCTGTAGGTTAGTTTTCGCTGGAGGAAAGTTTAATTTGTATTTCCAACACATTGATTTTTTTTTACAAAAATATTTTATCTAATTATATCGGGATTTCAAAAGTCATCCTATGCTTTAAATTTGAAAATTATTTTTTAAATATATATTTTTATCAATTTTTATAATATATGTACTACTACAAAAACTGGAGATACTCGAACGTATATACATGTTTGTATCTTTCAGGTGGTTAATAAGATTTCTATAAGTCAAGTTAAATTAGTTTTAGTAACTGATAATGCTTATATGTATATTTTTGACAAGAAACGACTCTTTCCAAAAAGTATTCTAATATATTGACTGCCACAGTCTATCTGAATCTTCAGGGGTATTTGAACAGCGGACAACATTGCCTAAGCTCCATCTTGTAGTTCATTACGTTTTAACATGTAGATAATATAATACGGTAGTCATTTCTGTGCATTCATTTCTAATTTAGTTTTCATTTTTGTCTTCTAGGTGGCGCTGTTCTCGTTCGCAAGACGAAGGACTCTGCCCAGAGGTCACCAACCAATGGGGTTGGGGAAGGCGAAGAGGAACTACCACCTGTTGATACCCTCGAAGCATGCGACAAGGCAGCTGAGAGGTGAGTGTGCAGATCCCACTTGAAAACAATCATCAAATATTCCATACTAATACACATCAATACTTGCCATATTCCACCAATGTTTTCAGATATGCGTAGTGTCCATACATCTTCATTTTCACATGCAACCTTATGGGAACCAGATAATCCCTACACGCTATGTTCATTTATTTATTGATACTCTCAAATACAAACCTATTTTGATAAATTACTTCAGCGTATTGCAACCAGGTGGAATATATTAGGGAATTGGTTACATACTATGACGAAGAACTTGATAAGCGAGTTATCGTCGTTGCCAATACGAATAGAGAAAATTTATTCGAAAGTCGAATACAAGTACCCTTGGTTTATTCTATCAGTAAAGTAATAACTAAAATGTTCTTTCAAAGCATTCAAATGTTTTGAGATCGCGGTAATTATGCTATCCGAAACGTTCACATTATTTTTGATTATTATTTACATGTCTAGTGATAAATAAACAATAATCCTACATGATAAATTAAATGTAAATTATTGTATACGACTACAATGGAAGGTATAACTATACATTTTTTTTCTAACTGTGGCTGGCTATAGCTACTTTTAGAACCAATTCAATGTTATTGTGACAAAGTTTTCGTGGATTCTTTTCGAGACAGTTCATTCAAATGTTAAGAAAAAATGGCCAACGTTCTAAAGTTAATTATAATCCATATTAGTACTTTAAAAAAAAAATGATAATAGTACACCAGACCAATGTCAAAGAATCGGGGAGCATAACCCGAAATTGGGGATTTTAGAATTTTTGGAGTTCAAAACATTTGGAGATTTTCCTACATAAGTTTATACTTTTTTAGGTAAAGCGAAAGTTTATACTTTGGTAGAAAAGCCAAAGTTTATGCTTTGGAAGGAAAAGCCAAAATTTATTCTTTGGCTAAGGAAAGGCAAAATTTATAGTTTGGTTAAAAAAGCCAGAGTTTTATACTTTGGTAGTAAAAGCTAAATTTTATACTTTGGAAGGAAAACCCAAAATTTTTACTTTTTGAGGGAAAGCCAAAGTTTATACTTTGGAAGGAAAAGCCAAAATTTATACTTTTTGAAAGAAAGCCAAAGTTTATTCTTTAGAAGGAAAATCCAAAGTGTTTGCTTTGGTAGTAAAAGCAAAAATGTATGCTTTGGTAGGAAAAGCCAAAGTTTAAACTTTGGTAAGAAAAGCCAAAGTATATACTTTGGTAGTAAAAGCCAAAGTGTATGCTTTGGTAGGAAAAGCCAAAGTGTATGCTTTGGTAGGAAAAGCCAAAGTATATACTTTGGTAGGAAAAGCCAAGTTGTAGATATATTCCGTAGGTTTACATCGCGGGAGAAAATTTCTTAAAACTCTATTTCACACTAAACAAAACCTATTACTATCTAAATATAAATATTAAGTCTTTAACTAACCCATACATTTATATTTCAATATTCTATATAAATAGATTATTAAAGATTTCTGACATACAAACGTCTCTTTATAACAAATCCGAAAATTATTTTTTAAGTACCTGTAATGACAGTTCTTTCTCTCATATATTTACTCACTCAATGACATTTTTTAAGATAAAATTAAATTACGCATACTACTCAGATTAAAAGGCTAAAAATTAATAAATAAATAAAATAATTTCACTGTGATAAAAACCAAGTAAAATCCTTCAAAACATCTTTCTTTTAATAATAAATCACTTCATTTATCATCCATTTTTTTAATCCCCTCTAAAATAGTTCTTTTGTAGTAAGTTATTTAAATGCAAAATCGTCTTTCAAGATAATCTCTTTTACGGTCTAGGGAATAATTAAAGGGATTTTTAAAAGATGGGGATTTTCTTAAAAGACAACAAGAAAAAAAACAAGAAAAATCTCTTTGTGGTTTAAAATTATGCTTGAGAGAGTTTTTAATAATTCATTTTTGTCGTCAAAAATTGAATATTTGTTTAGTTTTTGAAGTAATTGCAATATTAAATAGCCTTAGGCATGTGTAATTAATTTTTCTTCAATACCAGAAACTTCACATTTTTTTTTAAAGCTGATTGCGATAAATGATGAATTGATACAACTGTTCAAACTCTGAAATTGGACAAATGGGATTTATTAAAGATATTAAAAATTGTCTTTATTCATATTTGAAGGAGGGAAGTTTTCTTTTTAAAAAGTAATGATTACAGTGCATTCTAACTAATTATAAAAACGCTTTCTTTCAAGAACACATTAGTGTTTTACATTTAGAACATTTAGAAATTATAAAAAAAACCTCTTATAAGCACCTTTTAACTTTCAAATAAAACCAAGCTCCAGTATTGATTTAAATATACTTATCAATAAAAATACATATCTTGAAATATATTTTTATTGTTTTTCTCAATAAATGCTGATATTGTAAGGGATCTGGGTGTCTTCGTTAATGGGTCTTTTAAAATGGGACGTCAATATGTTATAGCAAGTAAAAGGCGAACATAAAGTTGGGATTTATTAAAAAGGATTTACCATCTGATTCTCAAGATGTATTATTACCATTATATAGTGAGTTGATTAGACCTCATCTTCAGTATGCTGTACAATTTTGGTCGCATTATGCTAGAAAGATATCGATTTGTTAGGACGGGTTCAACATAAAGATGCAAATCAACTCTTTTAGACATTAAAAACTTACGGGACAGATTTAACATAAAGATACAAAGTCAACTCCTTTAGAAATTATTAACTTGCGATACGGGTTCAACATAAAGATACAAAATCAACTCCTTTAGACATTACTAACCTGCGGGACGAGTTCAACATAAAGAAACAAAATCGGCTCCTTTAGACATTAACTTACGGGACGGGTTCAACATAAAGATGCAAAATCAACTCCTTTATTCATTACTAACTTACGGGATGTGTTTAACATAAAGATACAAAATCAACTCCTTTAGACATTTCTAACTTACCGGACGGGTTCAACATAAAGATACAAAATCAACTCCTTTAGACATTATTAACATACGGGACGGGTTTAACATAAAGATACAAAATCAGCTCCTTTAGACATTATAAAATTACGGGACAGATTTAACATAAAGATACAAAATCAACTCCTTTAGATATTACTAACTTACGGGACGGGTTCAACATAAAAATACAAAATCAACTCCTTTAGACATTATTAACTTACGGGGCAGATTTAACATAAAGATACAAAGTCAACTCCTTTAGACATTATTAACTTACGGGACGGGTTCAACATAAAGATACAAAATCAGCTCCTTTAGACATTAACTTACGGGACAGGTTCAACATAAAGATAGAAAATTAACTCATGTAGACATTTCTAACTTACGGGACGGGTTCAAGATAAAGGTTCAGAGAACTTTGGGTATGAACTATAGCGATAGGCTTTGACATGGATATTTAAACGATAGGAATATGGATCTTAGACGATAGGATGTTTAAATATATTTACACTCCTGTAGAGGGAGATTAGATGGGACATTATTTAACTATTTAAATTTATCAAATCGGGTGATGTGGAAGATATAAAATTTAATACAGCCAATGGAACTAGAGATGATGGTACAAATTATACAGATCACAACTCAATCGGGAAGGTAAAATGCATTTTTTATAATAGAGGAAAACTACGGGACTACTTCATGTCTAAAGGAGTTGATTTTGCATCTTTATGTTGAATCAGTCCTGTGTGTTAGTAATGTCTAAAGATAAATGTATAAAAGAAAAATGGATAGTTTGCCTTAAGAAATAGTTAATTCGTCAGTAGTAGTAGTAAGTTTTAAAAGACGACTAGATAGGTATTGGGAGATTATTGGAATGTGTAGCCTGTAGTTTGTCATCATTATTTGTATTTGTACATACTTAACTGGTTTACAAAAATATTTTAACAACAGTATTTTCCGGCATTATGATTTAGTAACGTTTAAAGGAGCACATTTGTAAAGTAAAACAAAGTAAATCCGTTATTTTAGTGTAAAATAATATAAAATGACTTCAGAATAATATATTTAGCCGAAGAAAATCTGATTCATTGCGCAATTCATATTTGTTTTCGTACGTGGTTATAAGTATTCAGCCGATAAGTAGGCTTAATATTTGTCACTTTCCAATTTTTCAAAAAAAAAAAATATATTATTAATTAGCATTAAATACCAATTATTAAATTAATATTATAATATGATTAGGATTACGTACTTATACCAACTTTCAAGTGTATATGACATTTTCCAAGTGGTTAAAATTTAACTGCAATATTTGACACCACAATAATAGACAAAATGAGTTAAATAAAAGCGTGTGAAAAAATATATATAAATTTCCTTTTTTACGAAACCAGCCGTAAACTATTTCAGTTCTGCTTGCTACAGCATGAAATCGCCTAGAAAGTAAAACCCATTCCATTGCAATTTCAAAGGGATTTTTTTTCCCCACGAATGGGGGAAACTTATTTCTACTTAAAGATGGGGAAAAGGGACAAACCTCTAAAAATGTATCCTTGCTTCGCCGATTACAAAAAGGTTCTTTTCAAGTTCTAAATTTAAAAGGTTCGAATTTCAGTCGGATTTGGAGCCGATAAGGATAATAGAAAACGAAAAAAGTGTGGACACGTGAGAATTTTTGCACATTTCGAAGGTATATTTTGGGGTATTTAGTTATGTTTTTCATTGTATGGATCTAAAGACAGGATAAAGTATTTGATTTTTTTTTTATATCAGTAAAAAAATTCTATTTAAAGGCATTTATATTGTATATTTTAGGATAGTCTTCATGCTACGTTAGGTACATGGGTCATTCTATATTTACACGCAGATTTCA
Organism: Troglohyphantes excavatus; assembly: GCA_963932185.1. Classification (NCBI taxonomy): domain Eukaryota; kingdom Metazoa; phylum Arthropoda; class Arachnida; order Araneae; family Linyphiidae; genus Troglohyphantes; species Troglohyphantes excavatus. The sequence continues at coordinate 17,006,632 of OZ010677.1, read as the reverse complement.
TGTCCTGAAAATATTTTTTCCCTTTGTCGGCTTTTAGCTATTTTTACCTCTTGTCATTTTTATTTTTAAAAATAACTTATTTACTCACGAGAATATGTGTTGCATTTGTTAAAAACCTTTTTTTAAATATGAAATAAAAATTATTTCACATTACTGTTTATTTTGTCTGTCCCAGCTGAAGATTTATTTAATAATATTTCATCGTTTCTCATTTATAAATATTTTATTCCAGTAGTAGATATTATGGTGAACAAGTTAATTCACAAATTAATGTTCTATATATTGTTTTATCTGGAAAATAGTTGTCCCAGATTTTTGTAATTTCTGTTGTGCAACATTTGTTACCGATTGTGCATATTTTTGGGCATTGGCGACACCTTTCTCTATGATATGCTGTACGGTTAGTAGATACGGACTTCGTTTACCGTTGAAAAAGAAGTAACTATTGCGATCAGCGAAAAAAACGACGCATGCGCAAAACGCGTCGGATCATTTGGCGACTTTCTAAAATAAATGCTAGAAAAATAGCTATTGTTGCTAGGTCATTACGATATTCTTTACGTGATATGTGAATTAAGCAGACGATTTTATAATCCAAATAACTGCACAATCGAATAAAAAATGTATTTAATTTTACTAAATAAAATAATTATAGTGTATTTAATTTTACTAATTGAAATAATTGTATTTAGTTTAAATAATAAAATAGTTATATTTAATTTTACTAATTGAAATAATTGTATTTAATTTTACTAATTAAAATAATTATATTTAATTGTACTAATTAAAATAATTATTTTGTATTTAATTTTAGTAATTAATAAAATTATATTGTATTTAATTTTACTAATTGAAATAATTATATTGTATTTAATTTTACTAATTGAAATAATTGTATTTAATTTTACTAATTGAAATAATTGTATTTAATTTAACTAATTGAAATAATTATATTTAATTTAACTAATTGAAATAATTATATTTAATTTTACTATTTAAAATAATTACATTGTATTTAGTTTTACTAATTAAAATAATAATGTGTTTAATTTTACTAATTAAAATAATTATATTGTGATTAATTTTACTAATTAAAATAATTATATTGTGATTAATTTTACTAATTAAAATAATTATATTGTATTTAATTAATTAAAATAATTCATTTGATTTGTTTTTTGCAGGCTCCGTGAACTTTCAAATCATTTGAACCATGGTGAGATACCTATGGAAGTATTACAACAGACAGTCGGATACGCAGTGTCCGTTTTGGAAGCCATTTACATGGACGAAACGAAGTAGGTTTTTCTATGCATGAACTTACTCCATTAGATCCTCAAAGCATATAAGTTTTGAGTTAAAAATAAATTGTTAGTTTTTTTCATTTATAGGTTGAGTAAAGCTTTTTTTTAAGATGTTATCAATTATTTTAAAATGCTATACACTGTTTACAAAGTCATTCTGATAAATGGCTAATTTGAATTTTTATGCAATACAATTTTTCTTGTATAAGTTTTTTAATTTGGATACAAATATCTATGTTTTCCTGTTGAAAATATAATATTTAGAAGGGAATTTCACTTTACTAGTTAGCAGTTGTATAGAGAAATCTTAAACAGTCACTGTTTCAGATAATTTTCAATATAAAAATTGACTTTTACTCTATGGACTGTTTATGTAATCATCCAACTAATATAAAATCAAACTGTCTGAATGAAGCAGAAACTGTAATCTACTGTTCATAACAGAAATATTTTTCCCTTGGTATACAAACGCGCGGGTTTTGTTCGCAGTCTACTTATAAATAATAAGATATTCTCAAATAATTAAGACAATTAAATCCAAATGACAAAAAATGCAAATTAAATTAAATAATCCCTAATAGAGTTTCTGATTTGTGACAGAGAAGGAATACGGGAGGGTTGAAAAAACAGTATTGAATACATTTAAACTTTAAGTTTAAGATAAGAATTATTTAAAAGGAACATTTAGAGTAGGCGCCTATTTTACAGACCCACTATGACGGCACAGGAACGATTACATGCAGGTTTTCATCATGAATGTTGACACCACCATGTTACAGATTGTTTATATATAGTGAATTGTTCTATTACAGACAAGCACAATGGTGGGAAAACGGTCAGTGAAAAAAAGTAAACTTACTATAGTACTTACTATAATACTATAGTACTTACTATAATACTATAGTACTTACTATAATACTATAGTACTTACTATAATACTATAGTACTTACTATAATACTATAGTACTTACTATAATACTATAGTACTTACTATAATACTATAGTACTTACTATAATACTATAGTACTTACTATAATACTATAGTACTTACTATAATACTATAGTACTTACTATAATACTATAGTACTTACTATAATACTATAGTACTTACTATAATACTATAGTACTTACTATAATACTATAGTACTTACTATAATACTATAGTACTTACTATAATACTATAGTACTTACTATAATACTATAGTACTTACTATAATACTATAGTACTTACTATAATACTATAGTACTTACTATAATACTTACTATAATACTATAGTACTTACTATAATACTATAGTACTTACTATAATACTATAGTACTTACTATAATACTTACTATAATACTATAGTACTTACTATAATACTATAGTACTTACTATAATACTATAGTATTATAGTTAGTAAGTACTCTATTTTTTCACCGACCATTTTCCTATCAACCCTGCTTCGTTGGAAATAGACTTCTTTATAACGAAGTCAATTTCTGTATGAAATAGTAAACTCTTCCAGGGTGGCAACATAACCTGGGAAACCGGGAAATCAGGGAATTAACATGATTTTTTTTAATTCTGGAAAATCAGGGAAATGTCAGAGAATTTTTAAAAATTTCATTTAAATCAGCGAAATTTTCAAATGTGGATCATTAAAACGGCGATAATTGTCTATTATGCTCTTTACTATGGGTAGTTTAGTTGTCAATATTTCCTTTTAGTTCTGAAAAAAGAACTTTAAAACATGCATAGTTATGGGCATTTTCAGTTTTATTTTTGTAAAAATTTGAACCACTGCTGGAGGGAGAAGCAAAGGCAAAGTGTGTTGGACTTTAGATTATAAGCAACATGTGAGGGGCTAATGAATATTGAAGATTGGAATGGGAAATATGAAGCATATAAAACTTTTAAAATTATCTCCAAAAGAAATAATTTTAAAAACTTGTTTTTTTTGCATTCTCTGCAAACTATTATGTCTGTCGCAATTGTATAATTTATGTTGTATCCATAAATTATAAAAAATTGAATAATATAAGTTGCCTTTTCAAAGCTATTTTGTAGAAGTTTGAATATTAATCGTATTTCTACGTAAAATCTTTTTTAAATCTATTTAGATTCTTGATTATATTATTATCTAATGCAGAAATTTCATTGAAATGAACAAATTGGTTTCAACATAAAAAATATCATAGTTCGAATGAAGAAGTTAGTGTTTCAAATTGAACTTTAGTTTAGGTTCTCCTAAAATTAATTTTTATGGGATACACGAAAAAGTTTTTTTAAAATTGGAGTGACTTAAATTGTCAATTAGTTTTATGTTTTTTATAGAATTGTTTGTTGATACTTGTATCGAAACTCAAACAATGACATTCTTTAAGATTGTCTTACATTTTGATAGAAAATATTATATGTGCAGAATAAACTGCCAGTTTATTTTTAAAGACTAAAATAGTTTTTTGATACTTTTTGTATATCGCAATGATAATTCCATTATCGTATTTGGGTTCCGAAACACTTTGACTCAAAAGTAGTTTTCAAAATATAAATGGTAATACAATGATAAAAATTATACTTTAAATGTGTTCTGCGTTTTTTTTTAAAGAAATCTTTATTTATTTTATTGAATAGAAAATATTATTTTCCGACACCTGATTTTAATGTCTTAAATATTGGTGATTTATTTTTTATTTTCTTCACATTTATTTAAAGTTGTTCTCAATCCCATTTAATAGTTTCATTCTATACATGATTTCTTTTCCAAAGACCAGATCCACTTCTATTTTATTTTATTCCATTATAAGATTTCCTTCAAAGATGTAGCAACCCCTGAAAAAACCTTCAGTAACAAAATCTTATCTTGTTTTCTTCATAGTATCTACAACATTTTTTAAATATTTTTGTTCTTCGTAAGAATGTTTAGAAAATGCATTGGTTCTATAAATCACAGATGTATAAAATAAAATTTCAGAACTAAAGTGTTATTTTAACGCATAAAATAGAGTTTGGAAGCTAAAAGTTCTCAAGTATGATATCTCTGAAATTTGTTTGGATATAGATATGTTATGCGTAGGTGGAGAATATTTTGATTTTATAAATCTTGCATCTGTAAAATATTTTTCTAAAAAATAAAGTGCTATTTTAATGCAAGGATAGTGAAGACTATATATAGAAGGTGCGCTCGTTTTTCGCTTTTTGAAAGTGGGCAAGGAAAGCACATTTTTGACGTCATTTTTGTTCCGCCGTACTATCGGTTTTTGATCATTCTCCTTGGCTGTGTGTTTCAAGCATTGCTACTTAGGTTCGATCCCCGGTTGGGTAACAACTGGTGATTTAATTTTTAATTAGCAAAATAATATAAATATCTGTAAATATTTGTGTTCAGGTAGCTTCACTACTAATCCGTCCTTGTTTTGTCCCTGTATTTTACTTGATTGAAATTGTAACTCATTTAATATCTCCGATACAAATGCATTGACCTGATGGTTCCTACCCCCATTTTACTCTTTCAAAATTCATGGACATGCTCTCGTGGCAGCTAATATTATTTTAATACGCTTAATTTATTAAGCAAACCTTTTGCAATATTTCCATACTAAATGCAATCCTAAAAATATAATTTAAACTCATAAAATGCAGTAAAAGTAACTAAATAAAGTTAGCTTATCACTTTTTAATAGTTCACAAAAAAACGAATAGATGGCAACACCTCACAAACGAGAGCATTAAACACGCCTACAGAAAGTGCGAGGTAGGCGTCACTATGATGTCAAAAATGTGCTTTCCCCGCCTTCTGTAAGACAGGGCGAGAACGAGCACACCTTATATATATATAGTCTTCACTATCCTTGATTTTAATGTATAAAATGTAGTGTTGAAGTAGTATTTTTTTTTCATACATGCTTTAAATTATATAAATTCGAATTGATTAAAATTTCAATGTGCGTTTATCTTTCTTTTCAGGAGATAATTTTTAATTAAACTAATTGAATGAGATTTTAATTAAGCAGTTCAATGTAGGATTTAATTTTCTGCGTTTCATTTCTATATGAAATGATCCATATGGAAAATTGCATTTTTTTTGTGTGAAAGTTTTTCAAATGTTAACGATAAAGAATTACACTCAAACCTGTTTTTGTGCGGTCTTTTTTTTTTGTGCGATTTTTTTTTTGTATGGTATGTGAAAATTTCAATCAAATTGGAACATAATTGATTATTTGTGTACGGAGACATATACAAGCGTCTAATCAAACAACAGTCGTCACAAAAACTGATCACTGACTACATGGTAACTGAAAAAAAGTCAACTCTAAACGAGTGCGAATCTTCCAGCGACGAAAGTGATTTTGAATCAGCTTACCACAAGAAAGTTCGCGTATTTTCAGACTACGAAGGATAATGGTTATACATTTTGAAAAGTTTTGTATGTCTAAAATAAAATATTTAAAAATGTTCGCATGTGTATTTTCTAAATCAGATTCCAAAAGGTTTGGCGAGATTCCAAGTAGTTGTCAAGCCTCGTGTCTTGATTTAGTTTAAAAAAAGCAATTCCTAGTTATTTCGTAAGGTTTTGAGTTATTTTCTATGAGACTTTTTTTATGCGGTTCCTATTCTCCACATAAAAAAAATATTTTGTAATTGTGTTGCGAAAACTATTTTTTTAGCAACTCGTGAAGTTTTGTGCAATTTTTTTATGCGGTCCCTATTCACCGCATAAAAAATGTAATTGTGTTGTGAAAACTATTTTTTATAGATATTTGTTTTTACAGCTACTTGTTTTTTATATTTATTTTTTATAGCTACTTTTGTGCAATTTTTTATTCTTTTTTCATGCGGTCCCTATTCACCGCATAAAAAAATATTTTTTAGATGTGTTGCGAAACTATTTTTTTAGCTACTCGTGAAGTTTTGTGCGATTTTTTTTTATTCGTTTTTTCTTTATGCAGTCACTGTCCACCGCACAAAAACAGGTTTGAGTGTATATGGTTTTATACGTAACAAATGTATGTATATGTTTCCTTTATTTATTCACTTGATTAATATATAATTTTTTATGCTAATAGTTCAATTGGAAACAACACACGGCTAGACATCATAAAAGCAAAAGTGCTGAGTTAAACATATAATTAAAAAATAAAGTTCTAGGACTCAAAGTTTTTAAACATCAAATTATTCATTTTTAGTTAATTAACTACATTAATTACAAATTTTTTTGTGAAAATTATTGCACTACAATTTTACACACTTATCTTACAACTAATAATAATTAACATTCCCCTTTTCTATATATTTACTTACGTATTGATGTGGAAGAATGATGCATGCTAAGTACTGCATGTTTTTATCTAATTGTTTATCGCATTTCATATATTTCTGAAGTAATCAAATTTATGTCTTGTATGTATTTGTACGAATGTATTAACACATTATTTTATAATTTATACATCGACCTTCGCACTTTAGAATTATGTTGGTATGTTGTAAAGATTTAGAACTTGACAATGGAGACTAAAATTATTACATTTTAATTATAAATGTAGAGAACTAATTTTATCTATTTGTAACCGTAAATATTGCTTCTCATTTTACGATTTTTAAATTTTTCAATAAATTATTGACTTAGTTTTTATATTTTGTATTAATTATAAGAATAGCAATTTTTATCGCAACTTCGACACAATGCTTGTTTTGGATTGAGTTCTATCTTCAGAACTTCGATTAGTCTGTCTAAAACCGACCTTATGTTCTATTTATATTATTTCCATTATTTTACTTTGATTATTTTAAATTTTATCATTTGTCCTACATTTAGATGGGATCGTCACCAACCGATTGAGCCAATTAAACTCAGGTGAGTGACATTGAAAAATTGGTAGCAAAGGTAGAAAACAACTATCACTTTCACAACACCAAGACATTTCTAAAATAAAACACAGGGTGCAAACGCCAATGGACTTTAAACGTTTTTGTGTTTTAAACCACATATCACATTTCTAGGGTTAGTAATATGTTGTTGTAAACTAAACTCTTATTCCACTTTTTAAGGTGCCTTGTAGTTTAGTCTTTGTGTTCTAAAAACTCAACACTCTAATCGATTAATCGTAAAATCGATTAATCGTAAAATCGATTAATCGTAAAATCAATTAATCGTAAAATCGAATAATCGTAAAATCGATTAATCGTAAAAACGATTTATCGTAAAATCGATTAATCGTCAAATCGAAAATTACAAAATCGAAATCGCGATGATTTTTTACTTCCAGAATATCGATATATATCGAATCATCGCCCAAGCCTAACACACAATAACAATTAGAAATTCAAATTATTCCTTATTTTTATTAAATGTTTTGTATCCCATTTATAAAATTTTTATGCATGCTTTAAACAATTTACCAACTTTGCATAACAAATTTTCCCATACATATTTTCATGAGCAAATAAAAAAAAAATTGCATGCAGGCCATTTAATTAACTTACATGACAACACACAAATTTGCATGAAATATTTGTGGTAATGTAAAATGTGTAAAATGTATTGTTTATACTTGTGTTGAAATATTTGTATATGTATGCAATATGTGTAGTGTATCCCTTTTGAAAACCTCTACTTAAAATTATCATTTTTCCTCAAACCTTGTAAAGTTCATATCTCTTTTATGTAAAATTGACACTCAAATTGGTATCGGTAGTAGTGTAGGTGTCTTTATACAAGTGTCAATATTCGTATTGTCTCTTTACACTCGCAACCCAGCATTTCTTTATTTCGTATTTCCTTCTACAATTCGTTTTTTTCCCATAGATACTTCTGCATGTTATTGTTTATACCCTCTATATTTTACACCCATGGCATGTGTGTTTCATTGTATAGTTACATCCACACTTTACTGTTACTAAAAACTAATCCCTCCGCCCCCCCCCCCCCCCCAATACAATCTGTATGTTACTTTCCAATCTATTCGTACCATAAATATAATATGTAAATAGTAAGTAAATCGCATGCGAATCGAAAGATGTAAAAAGGGGGTATGCTTCATAGACTTAACACAGCCAATACCCCGTTTTTACGTCTTCCGATTCATGTGTGTATTGACTTAATAAAAATTGGGTTTAGAATGGTAATTTTTTAACTTAATTATGTGATACATCTATTTTAAACGATCCCTCACGGAACCAATACACGGTAGTTGTTAAAACGAAAAGTCGTTTTAAAGAGTTAAAACTATTTCTTGCAATTTAATCAACCAATTAGGACATACAATGGCGGACGTTAAGGAAGGATTTACTCTATGATAAGGTCAATGCAAGTAGGGTCGATTTTATATAAGAAAATGGCCAAAATCAGTCCAATATGTTGTAAAACCTTAACAGCTAAGTAAGGTTACCAATTGGCGAGAAATTAATTTAATTTGGCGGCTACTTCTAAAAATAATGCCAACTGAAAATTTGCAATACAGTGGACTTAAATGCTTTTTTCTTCGTAGGCGTCTTCTGGACGAGGACGACGAACTGTCGGAGGTTCAGCCAGACGCCGTGCCCCCGGAGGTCCGGGAGTGGCTGGCCTCCACCTTCACTCGGCAGATGTCCACCACTAGACGGAGGTCGGAGGACAAGCTGCGGTTTCGGTCGGTCGCGCACGCTATCCGGGCGGGCATCATGGTGGACAGGTGAGACATTGTTTTAGATTTTTGATTCCTCGTATTACTGTTTCTCTTTCAGAAAATATTGTGGCAATACAGGGTCTTTTAAAACTAATGTGTAGTGGTCATTTTAAATAGCAGATACAGCCACGCGATCTTGGCGATTGTTTTTGTCCGGAGTAGTGGTTTCCAACCTGTGATCAGTGAGAGGGTCTGAAGTTGTCCTTGGAGCTGTTTGAGGTTTTGAAGGGCATTTTTTAATGTTTATTCTTTTGAAACAAAAACATCTAAATAGAGAATGGATATTTATTTGTTTAGACGAAACACAATTATATGCATTGCAACCTCATTTTTCAATTTTCATATGCTCGCTTGTTTTAATATTGAAAGTTCTTGATAAGGAAGCACTTTGTTGAGAAAGTATTTTTATGACAAGTTAATCAGTCTTTTTATAAGTGTTATTGTACCGTGTCGTATTTGTCAGAAGAAGATATTCTATACCTGGATTATATTTAGTGCCAAACTAACTTTTGTCCAACTTTTAATTTAGTAGTCCGTAGCTATCTACAGGTTGGGAACCACTGATCTAGGGATTAAGTATTTAGTAGAAAGCGACAGGTCCGAATACAATCCTAATCAAAATATACATCACTATAAATTGGTGACTTCCGAAAATTGGAGAAAAAAACAGACTTGTGGCGCCATCTCAATTCAGACATATGAATTTTTTTTTTCCGACGTGAAAGCATTAGTCCGACTCTCTGCATCATGTCGACTCTCTGCAATTGAAGTATATGTAATTGACATTTTATACAGTAAATATATTTACCTGTCATTATTGGTAGTTTTGGTCTAAATGTAGAGTATCTGGTTACGGAGAGAAACTTCCCGAGTTCAAACCAGCGCATATCGCTACAAATGTAACAAACTGTCAGAGGTGATAGAAAACACCAGAACAAAAACTTTTCTTCGTAAAATGTATTGTTACAGGTCAATCTGAAGGTTTAATAGTCCTAGAAAACACGAATATATTAAATATTTAAATAAAAATTGCATCAAACTCGTGCTGCTGATAGGTTGCTGGTGCTAATCAGTTTCTAGTGCAGACATAACAGATTTAGACTTTGCTTCGTATATATCCTCAATCACAAAATCTACAAACATCTTTCGGAAAAGACAATTGGACCGGCCAATTCCAACAGACAGTTGAGGTTTAAATGGGCAGTTGTAAATTTCAGTCAGGTAGTCGTCAAATCGGTGTTCACACACAATTGCAGGGCAAGTGGAAAAAGGGGCTCTGACAAAAATCCCTTTCCAAGATAAACAGCTTTTTTACTGACAACAATCTTGAAGAAAATAATCGTTTTCTGTTGAGCATCCACTATTTGTCGCCAAGGATAATATAGTCACGATACGTTTTTTTATTCATAGACCATAAGTGTGATTAGTGGTGGTATGTTAACAAAATTGGCGCGTTTTCGCACACTTGGCATTTAGGTTTGCTTATTGAAATCGGAACATTATACGTTAAAAATATACTTTTTGCTGTTCTGTATCTGCCTAAATAAATCAAGCATAGATATACAATTTTGAGGGAAGTCGCATATGTACTTAAAGCTTTCACCTACATCAAAATTATATATTTTTTAAATGTTACTTAACTCCTTCTTTCCCTTTCCCCTTTAATTGAATTGATTAAAGAAATCCGAATCTTATCACATTTCCTAAATTTGATAGCTGTATTAGTAAATCAATGTACACAGAATACAATGTGTGACGTGACTTCTTACTTAAACCTGTTCAATCACAAAATAATTAAATTAAAATTTAAATAAAAATAACTTATCTCATGTGAATAGAATTATGTCTACTATATTATAAACTTCCCAAACTTTAAACAAATTTCCGATTTTCTAAATTATAAACACATAACCATAGACATTTATAAATAAGTTCCATCATAAAACTTTATATTTCCTAAACTTTACTCACGAAGCCATTATACCAAAATCGAAGTTTTCTTTGAAAGGTATCTTAATGACATCAGCTGTCCTTGAAATGTGGAGTTTCCTTTCAAGATTATTTTTACCTTTTTCTAATATATTCCATCGGAGCGGTTACTGAAGAATAAATTCTTCCCGCCAAGAAATCCGGATATCCAATTAACGAAAATCGTTTGAGAAAATATCTTCCGGCATATTTCGAGCTACAACAAGTGGTTTTGAAATGACTCGTAATACCCTATCCAAAGTCAAAGACTTTTATTTATGCTGTCATTCATACCATTGCTGTCTTTGATACCCGTTTTAAAACTTGTTGAGTAAGTAAGACATAAAAAAAAAGAACTTCGATTATATTTCGTAAATAAATATTTAGGTTTATACACTGAATGGAATAATATACTTGCTTACGTTATGCTATATTTAACAAAGTTAACTATAAATAGCTTTAAAAGTTACGATTTATAAACGTATTTGACTATTAATTTTGTCTTTGCCTAACCTAAATTATATTTTATACTTTGAGCGTTTTGTATCCGTTATCCAGTCTCCTTTTTTTACCTAGTACTGCCTAGGATACGCCTATTTATTAAAAACAATATTATTGTTTATTGTTGTTGATAGAGCATACTAGACCTATGCTCAATTAAAGTGACAGCTAAGTTTAAAACCCAATTTCGTTCCAAACTGTGTGGATAACACTTGAAAATGTGTCGTTAAATATTTTAATCTAAAATTTTAATAATAATTAATTATTTTTATTTTTAACTTGTAATAATAGTTTTCAAATTTTCCATTTAGGCCAGGGATACAGTACTTAAACAATTCAAAAATTTTAAAAAAAAATATTTACTAAAATTATTGTTCGGAATCTTCTAAATATGCTTGAAAGTTTTTATAACTGTATCTATATTTTTAATGAGCCATTCGGAGTTTTACACTGAATTTACAAGTTCAAAGATACGAAAACTTTAAATCTGTTTTTCTCAGTTTTTGGTGTTGATATTAAGTGATTTACTAATATATACTAAGAGAGAATGTATAATTTTTAAGCGTATTGTAAAATATGCGTATTAACTCTATGAGTAGTAGTTTTTTTTTTAATACTAAATTTAAAATTTTTATTTTCTAGGAAATATTTTGTGTTATGATGAATAATTATTTAAATAAAAATCAAATAGATGTATATACAAAAATGCTAATGCAAATTATTTTGTATTATTGTTTAAAGTATCTGAGAAAAAAAATTGATGAAAAATATAAATATTTTTTTTTAAAAACTTTTAAAAATTGAAAAAGTTTGCATTTTTAAAAAAATACTAAAAATTATGGAGTTTTTGCTCAATATATTGTTTTGTAATATAAATTTAAATAAAACATCTACATTAATATTTTAATTTTGCCTGAAAAACAAAAATAAAAAAAAGTTTAGATGATAGCATGTCCCTCTAAATATAAGTCAGCATTTTATAATTTAGACATAATAAAATTTAGTCATTTTTATTGTTTTTTATATATATATACCGTTTTGTGCAATGTAATGTAATGGTAATTGATAATAACTAAATATTATTTTTAAAACTACAAGGATTACAACCCTTAATCCACTTAGATCTCCAAAAAGCATTTCCAAGATACTCCTCTAAACTTCCGATCAAAGCCTTAAAAACAAAATACCTACACAAGTTTAAACAATACGTACCGGGGGATTACAGTTGTAGGTAATTTTGGAAATCAAAAACTATTCAAATAAGTCAAATGGCTCTACAGGCATTCAGTTCTTTTTGTGCCTTATGAAAAATTTTAAATTTCGCAGTTGAGCCGTTTTCAAAATTTGCAATTATTTTTCATTTGTTTTGCTTTATGAAAATTATTAAATCTATACAAAAGTTTGACAGGGTTGTAGTGATTTAAGTCAGTTGATTTAAATCGGTGATTAAAAACACGATGTAAATAAACCGATTTTTTCTTAAATGTCCCAGATTTAAATTTATTTATTTATTTTATTCAGATGCTAAAGATTATGTGTTTCAGTGGAATAAAAATATTTATGCAGCTTTCTGGATCTTTTTAACACATATATGGAGCTTTTTAATATGTATATATTTTATTGAATTGCTAAAACTCTTTTCATATATTTATTTTACAGAATACATTGAAAGCAAATTAGATTTTAGATCAATTTCTTATGAGCAGCACAGTAAAATGCAGAAAGTAACATTCCTACCCTCCTTCCCCTTAAATATTAATAATATATATAAAAAACATTGCGAAATGAACATGTTCATAAAGAAAGAACACAGAAAAATGCAGAGAGTGCTAGTTTTCATTTAAATATTTCAAATTTTTAATATTGTTGCGATATTCAAAAACATTATCTGTTCTGTCCAAAAAAAATATCAGAGATTCTATCTATACCTGTTAAAATATAATCCCATAAAAAAAACTATTTCATATTATATTAACTTACGTTAATACGCTCAGAATATTTCATATTCTGTAAAATATTTTTTTGATCGGATAATATCTTCTGCCTTCTCATCGCACTTGAAATTTCGAAATTTTGGTAAAATTTGTTTTTTTTCACCTATTATAGTAAAAAAAATATTTTCCGAAATAGTTATCCTAAAAGCACGGAATGGGTGTCTAATATGATCAATAAACACGATATAATTTTTTTTTCGATCGGATAATATCTTCTGCCTCCACATCTCCCTTGAATTGAATTATCAGTATCTTTGTTAAAAAGTGCGCTTTTTCATGTCATAGAAATATGGTTCGAATACTATTTAATACATGTACTTACGCAAATACACTTACAGATGACTACATTACAGATATTTGAATTCATCCTTATGGTCAAATTCATTGGCGGATCCAGGGAGTGTGTGTGGGGGGGGGGGGACTCGTGTTTATTGATCATATTAGACACCCTTTCCGTGCTATTAGGATAACTATTTCGGAAAATATTTTTTTTACTATAATAGGTGAAAAAAGAAAAATTTTACTCAAATTTCGGAATTTTAAGTGCGATGAGGAGGCAGAAGATATTAACCGTTTAAAAAATATTTTACAGAATGTTTATTGATCACCCTTTCCGCACTGTAAGAATAACGATATCCAAAAAAAAAATTCGACCCGCCCTTATGTGCAGTGGGCTTTATTGCATCTGATGGGTTCTTTTAGTTTTGTTTTTATTCTTAGTAAGTTGACTAGTCTCAAGATGTTATGTTTGATTGGAAGGAAATAGATTGGAAGGAATGTGATACTGGACCCTGGTCTAATTCATAAGAAAAAAGAAGTTTATCTCTACTTATGTTTTAATCATTTGCTTGACCAAAAGACCCAAATCTGGAAAAAAAAAATTATGTTTGAAAATGACAATTTGTAAAAGGTAAAGGGAATCATTTTGAGGAAGTTCCTAAAGTAGTAGGTAAAACTGGTGTCAGATCTAATGTATATATGTTTAAAAACATATTTTGCTAAAAAAAAATCAATAAAATAAAAAAATAAAAAATCGGATTTAAATAAAATAAATCCGGTTTAAATAAAATAAATCGATTTTAAAAAAATACCAAAATTAAACAATCCTGGGTTTGAAGAATATTTACAGTTTTGTAAACTAATATTTATAAGTATTGCAATTTAGCGCCTGAAAAATAAACAGTAAATACAGACCCCCATCAACCGATACTTTTAATTTTTGTACTAACTAATACTGTCCAACATACGCTACCATGAGCATTAAAAGTTTAATAATAGTATAGTAGCGTTTGTTAAACATTTATGCAGCAGCTTTAAATTATTAATTCCCTTTCAGGATCTATAGACGATTATCCAGTTCAAGTAACCTTCAAATGCCAGCTCAGATAGCACAACTGCTTAAGGTAAATATTTCAAACTTCTGCGAGTGGAATGTAAACATTCTTAAACTTTGTTCCTTCACCGGTGTTCAGTAACGCAGGTTCCCTAATTAAAGCGTACTTCAAAGCTCAATCACTTCACGTTGATTGGTTCCGGAAGAGTTTTATAATTAGAGCTGAGTAATGAGTTCACAATAAACTCAAGTTTCAACTCAATTTCAGTTCGTTGCTTTGAAGAGTCTACTTCAATGATTATCTCGGTATGTTAATGATAATAATTCCGATTGTTATCTGATTTTAGTTTTAATTAAAAGTAAAACCCAGGAAAAAAAGTCGAGCTGTTTTGCAGGTTTTATTCAGGATATTAAAACAAAAAAACTGTAGGTGTTTTTTTTGTAGTTTTTAATTTCCCTGCATAAAATCTTTAAAAAAAAAATGCATTTTACATTAAATAATTAAAAAATATTTTGTAATTAAATATTTTTTGTAGGGTTATTTGAATATTTTTTGTATGTTTTATGAAAGACATTGTAACAACAATGTAAAAAATATACTTAAAAATGAGTACATGGGCGATGACGTATTCGAATATAAGTAACCGTACTTTCAGAAAAATGAACTGTGTTATTTAATATTGCTAATCTCAGCTTCTGTTCAGTCCGTCTTAACAAAGCGACCTGACAAACTTACATTATAATTCTGATTTAAAGTACAACCCAGGAAAAAAAAGTCAAGCTTCTTTGCATGTTTTGTATACGATATTAAAACAAAAAAAATTGCAGATTTTTTTTTCTTTGAAGTTTTTAATTTTCATTCCTAAAATCTTTAAAAAATCTGCATTTCCCTTAATTAATTTTTGGAAGAACTATTAAATTAAATATTTTTGTAGGATTATTTGAAGTGTTTTTATACATTTTATGAAAGACATTGTAACAGCAATGTAAAACAAATACTTAAAAATGAGTACATGGGCGATGACGTACTGAAATATAAGTTACGGTACTTTATCAAAAATGAGCAGTGTAATTAAATATTGCTAATCTTAGCTTCTGTTCAAGCCATCTTAACAAAGTGACTTGACAAACTTACAGTATAATTCTGATTTAAAAGTACAAGCTAGGAAAAAAAATCAAGCTTTTTTACAAGTTTTATATACAATATTAAAACAAAAAAAATATGCATATTTTTTTTTCTTTGAAGTTTTTAATTTTCATCATAAAATCGTTAAAAAATCTGTATTTTCCTTAAATAATTGAAAAAAACTTTTAAATTAAATATTTTTTGCACGGTTATTTGAAGATTTTTACATGTTTTATGAAAGACATTGTAACAACACTGTAAAAAAAAGTACTTAAAAATGAGTACCTGAGCGATGACGTACTGAAATATAAGTAACCGTACTTTCTCAAAAATGAGCAGTGAAATTAAATATTGCTAATTTCAGCTTCTGTTCAAGCCATCTTAACGAAGCGACCTGACAAATTTAAAACAGTTGTTCAGAAGATGATTTTCCACATTATCTGATGTCAATTAATTAAATGGAAACTGAATTATTACAATTCAATTACCTTACTTCTTATTCTTTTGTCACACCTTTTAAACATTTCTTCTGTTAACATCTTCTTGAAGTCTCCCTGGTAGTTTAACGGATTAGGTTCTGAACTGCGGTGCATGAGGATCTGTGTTCGATTCCTGGTAAGACTTGGTTGTAATTGCAAGTATTTATTGAACGGAATTTATGAAGGTAGCCTATGTAGGCAGGCAAGCATGTACTCATTTTGAGTACATGTCTTTTTCAAAATCTAAATCCATGTATTCGAAGCCATGATAAGCATAAAATGTACTCAAAAATGAGTAAATTATACTTATTTTTGAATACCTATTTTAACAGTTAAAAATATTTAATTTGAATGAACTTCAAAAAAACAATTATTCAAAAGATAGTAATGATGTTATATGTCCAGAAATCATGTAATGGATAATTTTTTCTGAAGCTTGAAGAAATGAAACGTTTCCAGATAGTTCTTAATCAAAGGGAAGCAATAGAAACGTTCGTGCGTTACGGCACGTACAGCCGCGGAAAAAAAACGAACCACCGATGATTATTTCGTTAGTTTTTACTTTAGAACTAAACTTAATATACCATTTTGTAGGGAATAAAGTCTACTATACATTGATATACAAAACATTTGCATAGGGGACTATCTTCATACTCGAATCCGCACCAACTTTAAAATTTTCAATAGTAACCCCTACTTTTGATAGCGCAGAAATGTTCCCCTCCCTCAAAATAATCTAAATATAAATTTTCGTTAATTTCCTACATTTATATGCAGAGATATTAGCCGATATGTATCTATCTTATTTGAGGGGCTACTTCCACATTGAACAAAGTATTAGTGAGACTTCGAAATGAAGTACGCTGGTAGAAAATGTTTTGGCGTTAGCCGTGGTTCTTATTTTCTCTTGGTCATTCATTCCCCCACTCCCGTATACCCCTCGCCTTTATATAAGAATTTAGAATTTTATTACAACGCGATCACAGCACTTTTAATTCTCAAAATTAGTAGATTTCTGTTAAGCTCTGCAGATTTTAAAATTGGGTATGACCCCTTAAATGATCATTTGAGGCACAATTTAATATAGCCGAAAAACTACAAAGAGGAAAATAATGAAATTTTAGATATGCATATAAAACGTTTTTCTGAATCCATCACTATGAAAATATAGCATGGTTGCTATTCATAAATTTTATGAATATTAATATCCTAATTTAAATAAAATTAAAAAATATACATATAGGTAATGAAAGTTAGTGTATTTTATTTGGGTTGTTTAGAAGTAACACAGATAAAAATATCAGCTTACTAAAAATATTATTTCGAAAGATATGATTAAACGTTTAAGAAATTCATTTAACATTAAGAGTTCTAAACTTTCGATATTCATAATTAAAAAACTACTTCACCAAATGACTTGCAAATTGATATTCAACGATAAATTTTGTCGTAGATTCTAAATATTGAATCAAAATTGGGTGTTGCTATTGAAATTTTTAAAGTTGGTGCTGATTTTAATATGAAGATAGTCCCCTATGAAAATTTTTTGTATATCAATGTGTAGTAGACTTTATTCTCTACAAAATGGTATATTAAGTTTGGCTCTACTATAAAAATTAACGAAATAATCATCGGTGGTTCGTTTTTTTTTTCCGCGGCTGTACCATTTTTGACTGTACCAATCCTTAATCACAAAGCGAAATTCGTAATGGCACGTGTTCACCTTATTCTTGCTTTTCTATTAAGGGAGACCCGAGCCCCAAATCCTAATTTGTTTATTAATGAATTCAGGCATACAATTTTTTTTATATTATTCGAACATCTTTTTCTAAACAATAATCAAAAACAAAAATATATTTAAAAAAATTATTTTTGTTATTTTTTGTATTTTTTAAGCTTAAAAAGACTTTTTTTAAAAACACTACTCCTCTTTTAATTTTAAATGTTTTTAAATTTTTTTAATTGATTAAATAATGTCACGGTACATACTATAAACGTATGTATAGACTTTTGCAGATTTGTGTTTTAATTGTCTTCAAAAATTTATTTTAAGTTCAAAACCCAAAAAATATTCAATTTTTTAAGTTTAATAATTTGTAAAAAAATAATTTATAACTTAATTTAAAAAAGCTATACATACGTTTATAAAACAAATATTAGAGCTTCAAAAACTATTAACAGTTTAGTTTTAAATTAATTATTAACAAAGCCTTAGTATTTTAAACGTGACCAAAATTTAAAAAAAATATTTTGAGTAAATGACGATTGTTGCAGACGAAAAGTATGTAGAGAGATGATAAATGGTATATAAACATCTAAACAAACATATGTTATGTTTCTTTTACCGTTTTGAAATTTTGTACACACCTTAAGTACGTTTAGCATCGTTTTACGAAGAAAAAACAATTTAGCAATTTTTCCGGATTTTGGGGCTCGGGTCCCCCTTAACGTAGCACAGTTACATAATAAAACTTTTCTTTGATTACATTACGACATATTATTACATTTAATGCGCTACAAGCATTTCAGTACCATAGATGGGAGTTACTTTACTCAATTTTATTTGTATTTCCCAAATTTAGTGAAGTGTAAAAGTAAGAATAAATTAAATGGAAGATTCTCATAATCTATCAATTTTGAATTTAGGCTTGTTTACTTTTTTTTATTTGTGGAGTAAAGTTATAAGGGGGGGGGGGGCTAGAATACGTTACTCCAATGACAGAAATTTACTAATTCGTTAACGTAAAATATACGACTTTTTCCTTAATGGGAAAAAGGGGCCCGGTAGCCCAGACGATAAAAGCGCTCAGCTGGTAATCAGAGGATTGCTACTTCGAGCCCGTGCAGCGGACTTGACAAAGAAAAGTAAAAAAGTAGTGATCTTGTGATCGAAAGGTTGCCAGACAAACAAAAATACTAGAAACTCTTTCAGAACATCCAACAAATTATGCCGGCGTGTATACGGGATTGGTGCGCGATAAATCTAATCGGGGTCCAAAGTCCTGACGCCTATGAAGGCGTGGGTGCCAGCTCAGGTGTTTCCTCGTCATCTGACCATGGTTCAAAAATAACGAGGCATCGTTCCCGGATCTTTCCTTCGAGATAGGTCCGAACCGTCGCCAATATCTCACTGTGCAGCTCTAGTGCAATGTTATTTAACCAAACCAAACGACTGGAAGAAAAACGTGTTATCTATACAACAACACTTTTAGCTGTAACTTTCCATAACAGAAAGTGAAGGGGAAATCAGACATACCGTTGGACAGTTGTTCCTCCTTTTTTGCAAATGTGAAACTTTTTTCAACAGGTGGGTTAAAGTTACCTTGCAAAGAGTAAAGTAACACCCACATACGGTATATAATACTTTTATACATGACAAGTAACATAATTAAATAATTAATCTTTTATTGTGATAAAATAATCTTGGAAGACTCGTCAAACAAATCCTTTACGCGCAATCCTACGCAATATCTTAAAGGATTAATATATAAATAAAACATAAACTTGTTTCGTTGCTCAAAATCTTTAATTAAAGATATATTTAATCAAATAAAATGTCTCAAAATAATTTTAAAAGGGATTAAACAAATTTACAATTACATGAATGACAATGGAAATAATATTATAATCAATACTTGTAATTATATTTAACCAAAATCTTGAATTGTGCTTAATCCGAACGAAAAACTTAGGAAATAGTATAATAAAGTATAAAGTAGTATGTAAAGCATTCCGTTAATCAGTCCACTAGTGATGTGTTACCGAGTAGTTAAGGTCGGGAACTTGTCCCCGTTTTTTTTTTCATTCTTAGACGCCGAGGTTGACGTAGAGACACACTGTTTTGGGTTCCCGACGGAACGCCTGACGTGAAGTGCAGTGTCTACGGATGAAAAAAGCGGGACATCTTCCCCACATGAAAGCCTGGTATATATCCTCGCCTTTTTCATCTGCAGACGCTGCTCTAGACGTCCGTCAAGGATTCCGGCACCGGATTGGTTAGATTCCGTGTTTCGGAGCGAAACCAACCAATCCAGTGTCACGGACGTCGAAATGAAAATAGCAGGACATGTTCCCCATCTGAAAGCCTAGTATATATCCTCGCTTTTTTTCATCTGCAGACGCCGCTCTCGACGTTCGTTAAGGATTCCGACATGGGATTGGTTGGATTCAGAGTCTCGGAGCGAAACCAACCAATCAGTGTCACGGGATGAAAAAGGATTATGAAAAAAGCGATGACATGTCCCAAGCTTTTAAAGTATACGAACACTTGTTATCGCAATATATTGGAGGGTCATAATTTCGATTTCACTTCACAGTAGGTTCAATCAAAAGACTAAACGTATAGAAGGAAATAAAACACTTTTAGAGGATCGGTGTGTAAATTATAAAGAGGAAACTGGTGTATGTCAAATCTGTCATGTGAAGCAATGCGTACACTGTTAAAAATGGGTATTCAAAAATAAATAAAATTTACTTATTCTTTAATACATTCGATGCTTATCATGGATCCGCATACTTAAATTTAAATTTTGAAAAAGACATGTACTCAAAAATGAGTACATGCTTGCCTGTACAATGGCTAAAAATGAATAAAAAGAGCAGCTCCTAGCCTAAATAGGTTGCCTTTATAAATCACTTTAAATATAGACAATTACAACCAAGACCTACCGGGAATCGAACCCACATCTGCAGGCACCGCTGCCCAGAGCCTAGTCCGCTAAGCTACCGGTGCGACGTAAAGACGTTTTTAACAGAAGTAATGTTATAAAGGCGTGCTAAAAGAATGGGAAATAAGAAAATTGAATTGTAATAACTCAGTTTACATTCCACTTAGTTTCTATTCGACATCAAATAATGTGGAAAACCATCTTCTGAACAACTATTTTAAGTTTGTGATGTCGCTTTGTTAAGATGACTTGAACAAAAGCTGAGATTAGCAATGTTAAATCACACGGCTCATTTTTGCGAAAGTACGATTACATAAATTTGAGTACATCCTCACTCTTTTGCGATGCATTTGTACTCAAAGAAAAAAGAGTACGTTCATGTACTCATTTTTAAGCACCTATTTTTCAGTGTATAATTCATAATAATACTCCTATGATATTGTTCAAAACTATTATATCGTTGGTCATTTTAAAATATATATCTGTAAAAATACGTAATTTTTTTTTAAGAATTTATAAAAATATATACATTTGTATATATATAAAAGATGAGTAGTTTGTGGGTTTGTTTTTAATACAAATCTACAGTTTTATCCAGAGTTTGATGAATTTTTGCCTACTTGACCTTCAATACAAGAAGGTCATCGTCTCCAGATATTTCGAACAACCAATTCCATCCACCTTCCCACCCCATAAATCAGAATTGATCTCTTAATAAAACCACCAGATGGTGCCACGGTAAAAAAAAATCGGCCAATACTCTGCTTAAAACCCGGGCAACCCCTGATACTTCAACTAGTAGTAAATACATTCAATCTTCTGTGAAAACTTTCAAATACACTATTTCTTGAATAAAGTAATCATTATATTTTCTCGTCGAAATGCATAGAATAGAACATTGTCGCCAATTAATGGAAACATCACGATGCGATAATATTAAATGACAGTTATGTTTGATTGTATCATGTGTGTAATTATTCGGCTGCTGGCAATTACCTCTGTTTTGATAGACCATAAATTATTAATCGTTTGAATGTATGCATGGGATATGTAAATATGTGCATGCACGACGCTTTTGAGTTAAATGTGCTGATGTTACAAATTTCGGCTCCCCATGTCTTTGGACTTCGATGTATCGTAGAATTTACTCACTCAAGACACATAACTCTATTTTACGAGCTTCTAAATAATTACTGATTAAACAAGATTCCACTGCTATTTAAAACAGAGTATATATACTGACAAGTTTTGGACTTTTATGTGTTTAGAAATATTGGTTGCGCACTGAGCTCGTAATCGGAAGGTTATGAGTTCGAGTCTTATTGACTAAGTAGGCTCGAATATGAACGAACGAACTCGAATATAAACGTTAATATGAACGAACTCGAATATAAACGTTAATATGAACAAACTCGACTATAAACGTTAATATGAACGAACGAACTCTAATATGAACGAACGAACAAACTCTAATATGAACGAACGTTAATATAACGTTAATATGTAACGTTATATGAACGAATAAACGTTCATATGAACGAACGAACTCGAATATAAACGTTAATATGAACGAACGAACTCGAATATAAACGTTAATAAGAACGAACGAACTCGAATATAAACGTTAATATGAACGAACTCGAAAATGAATGAACGAACGAGCTCGAATATAAACGTTAATATGAACGAACTAACTGGAATATGAACAAACTCGAATATGAGCGAACGAACTCATATAAATGTTAATATAAACGAACGAACTCTAACATGAACTTTAATATGAACAAACGAACACACTCTAACATGAACTTTAATATGAGCGAACGAACTCTTATATAAATGTTAATATAAACGAACGAACTCTAACATGAACTTTAATATGAACAAACGAACACACTCTAACATGAACTTTAATATGAACAAACGAACGTAATCTAATATTAACGAACGAACTCTAATATGAACGAACTCTGATATGAACGTTAATATGAACGAACGAACTCGAATATGAACGAATGAACTCGAATATGAATGAATGAAATCGAATATGAACGAACTCGAATATGAACGTACGAACTCTAATATGAACGAACGAACTGGAATATGAATGAACGAACTCGAATGTAAACGTTAATATGAACGAACGAACTCAAATATGAACGTTAATATGAAAGAACGAACTCTAATATGAACGAATGAACTCTATATTGAACGAATGAACTCTATAATGAACGAAACAACTCTATAATGAACGAAACAACTATATAATGAACAAACCAACTCGAATATGAACGAAATCGAATATGAACGAACGAACTCGAATATAAACGTTAATATAAACGAACGAACTATAATATGAACGAACGAATTCTGATATGAACGAACGAATTCTGATATGAACGAACGAACTCTAATATGAACGTTATGAACTCTAATATTAACGAACTATAATATGAATGTTCCTATGGGCTGAACAAACACAAGCATTTTTTTGCGATTTCCCAACATTTTCTCTTTTGGCACTTATAACGTTTACCACTTTTACTCTTCATTTCTAATCCAACTTCGTTTGAATGCATAAACATTCCAATTTTTGCGTATTGGGGATTATTTTATAAATATCAAATTAAAACAATGTACTAATTAAACACAACATTTCATCCAATTTTCATTAAATTAATTGACGTATTCAACATACAAGAACCCAAAGGAATCATTGATATGTTGGTTAGGGTAAAAATACAATTTTCCTTATTCCGATTAATTATACACATTCATTAATAAATTAAAGGTATTCTTGTCAATTCAATTTATGTATTTAAATTCTTGATGCCTATCCTTAGAGGGATGGTTCACTTCGTTAAACATAGTTTATGTAAATAAAATACTTTTAATCATTATCAAATATCTCTGCGTTAATTTTCAAAACGTCATTTGAAAAGTAGCTTTAGATGTAATTAAATATATAATTTAATCAATTTGGAAGCAACTCACTGGGGAGATTATTAATTAGGTCAAAGAAAAATGCAATTAATATGCAAATTAAAATGCAATTATTATGCAAATTAAAATGCAATAAATAAAAAAAATGCTCTTTTTTAGAGAAAGGAAATTTTTTTAAAACCCGCACGTTGATATATATTTGTAATAAATAAAATGCAATTTATCTAGTTGGTCGAATTGTGTTGAAATAGAGCTACACAGATGACTATTGGCGGCTGTTTGGGGTATATTCCAAAAAAAAAACGGGGACTGGTGTGAGAACATTTGACAACGGCGAATTTAATGTGCATCAGTCTCCTCTAAACGGTGGATTATTTTTGATGAGTTAAAGGAACGAATGCGACAACCCTCCGATTACGAGATCGATTCAGTCTGATATTCGAACCAACAGCTTTTAATTATGCAATGTTAAAAATAGGTGCTCAAATATAAATAAAATGTACTCATTATTGATTACATTCGATGCTTGTCGTAGCACCGAATTCATCAAAAATTAGTACAATGAGTAAAAATGAATAAAAGTAGCATAGCCGCTTGCCTACATAGGCTGCCTTCATAAATCACTTTCAATAAATATCGGCAATTATAACCATGACTTAACGTGAATAAAACCCACATCTGCAGACACCGCTGCCCAGAGTCTTATCCGCTAAGCTACCAGAGCAAAGTCAAGAGAAGTTATAAACAGAAGTCATGTGAAAAAGGCCGTACCAAAAGAATGGGAAGTAAGATAATTGAGTTGTAATAACTCAGTTTCCCTTTAAGCAATCTACATCAAATAATGTGGAAAACCATCTTCTGAACACCTATTTTAAGTTTGTCAGGTCGCTTTGTTAATATGGCTTGAACAGAAGCTGAGATTAGCAATTTTAAATCACACTGCTCATTTTTGAGAAAGTACGACTACTTAAATTTGAGTAACATCATCGCTCATTTACGATGTGATTGTACTCAAAGAAAAACGAGTACGTTCATGTAGTCATTTTTAAGCACCTTTTTTTGCAGTGAAGTATCAGACCTTCGAGCATGAATAGACTGTAGTAGAGCGGCGAATATGACGTCATCATCGTGATGCAAACATCTCAGACCAGATGGCACCAGACACGTGACTTCCTTTCAAAATTTATAAATGAAAAACGTTCGCGATTGACTTGTGATTTGGAAATAATAGTAAACGTGTTACTTCATTAAGAAAAAGGATATTTTTATGAATGAACTAGAAAAAAATTTATGAATGGATGATGTAGTAACCCACATGTCTGAGGCCATGCATGTTGGCCCTTCGAGCATGGATCCTTCATAGTAAAGAAAACATAATGTTATAATCTCGCTAACATCAAAGTGAAGCCATCATGTATGGCCTCAAACACGTGGTTAATTACGTCATTCCGTTCATAAATTTTCACTGTTACACATTTCCCAATTCATCAGACAATCGCGAGTATTTTTTAATTCAAAATTTCGAAAAGAAGTCACATGTCTGAGGCTATTCGTTCTGAGACGTTGGTTTCACGATTATGACGTCATATTCGCTCTACTACAGTCCATTCATGCTCGAAGTGTTGGCCTCACTTTAATATTATAACCTTATGATTTCTCTACTATGAGGGATCCATGCTCGAAGTATCAAACCTTTGATGCAGGTGATAGATTTGTTTTGTCTTGTTCCCTGTAATGTTTTGCTTTTTGGATATAGTTCCTTCTTATGACGTCAGAATACTGCATTAATACTAATGCCGTGGTGACGTTTCTTGCAGAATAGCGAGGATTGGTCTTTTGACGTGTTCACCCTCAACTCCGTTGCTTCTGGTCAATGCCTGAGATACATGGGCCACTACCTACTCAACAGATTCGGACTCATACAGAAGTTCAAGGTAAGGCCATCCTTTCTGTCCGTGGTATTTTAAAGTAAACTAGGAATGCTCGTTTCTACTGTAATCAACTAAAATAACTTAAGGTGATATCATAGCACTGGAACTCTCTTTGTGGCAGTGTGCTGTTGCATGTTTTAATTTTTATGTGGGGCTGGGCAGTGGCGGTGATTCGGGGGGGCAAGGGGGGGCGGTTGCCCCCGCACTTTTTTTGGGTGTTTCCCCCGCACTTTTTGGTATGTTGCCCCCGCAACTTTTTTTATATTGGACTTTTTAAAACTAAATTACAAGTCAATTGTTTTACTGCATTACTTAACAAAGGAAAAAATTTGAACCCTAACTTCCTCACACTACCAGAGGAACGTAAATAAGGGAGGGGAGGTTTCAGGAGGTTCAAACCCCTCTCATTGAAAGATTTAATGTGCACTAGTCGCCTCCAAACGTCAAACGTTTGGACGATGAGGGAGCGGGCTTGCAACCTCCCGGTAAGGAACTTGGCGCTTTAAAGAGCGCCAAATTGCGAGTTCGAATATTAAATCAAGTAGTATATTTTAATAAATTTTGCTTCTAAAGTACCAGTAATTGTTAAATTAAATTAAAACAAAACAAAACATACATTTGCAAAGTCTAATCAAAGCGATTAACTTTTTTAACCAACTATATAATTTCTATAGTTTTTCTGAAAGAAATAGTTTATAATAATTTTACTTATTAAATAGCATGGTTATGAAATAGTTTATTTTAGTCAGAAAATCTCCGATTTTAACATTTTTAAAACACAATCCACAAAAGTATATTTGTTTACTTTACTTATTCTGTTCTCAAAGATGATGGCAGAAAAGATTTAATAGCTTTTTTTTTAATTCTCAATGCTTTAATTTCGAAAACATCAAGAAAATAGTTTATTGTAACTACGTATTAAATCTACAAAATACCCAGAATCATTCTCAAGTTTTCTCAGTTTTACATATAAGAAGTAGGGAAAAAAGGCGAAACGGCGCCGAATATGACTTATGACTCTCGTTTGTACAGTCATTTTGGAGTCTACAGAGCAAACTGTATATGACTTATGATATAAATAATAAGGTGTTTATAAAGGTGTTTTGAACAGTTCATACTTTTTATACTCCTCAATATTGGACTTTAGTTTTTGTGGCCCTTTTGTATAGTATTTCTGAAAGTTATCGTGCTTTGTTTTGCCTTTTTAAGTCAGAATAACGAAAAAAGAAAGCTTTTAACTTGTCTCAAATCAGCTTTATGGTATGTAAACTTATTTTCTTAAATTTATGTTATTAAGTTTTTTTACTGTGTATTTTAAGTTGGTATACTTCAAAAAACACAAAATAGTGAGTAAATACAAGTGTGCAATGCCATAGCTTTAATAGCAATATAATAGCAAATTTTTTTTTAGTCCACCTTCCCCCCCCCCCTCTTATTTGGGGGACTTCTTGTTTCCCCTTTATCTTGCCCCCCCACTTTCAGCACCCAATCGCCGCCACTGGGGCTGGGTATAGACCTAACCTCACAGCTACAATTTACAATATATTGTATGGGGGGTCCAGACTGACTGTTGGCGATTTTGTTGTATTTCACAATGTTTGGGAGAGTTACGACAGTTATCTATTTAGGGTCCTGGGGGGATTGGCCAAGAGGGGTCGGTTTGAGGTCGGAGCTAAGCCTGATTGGCAAAGTGAAGTAATGCATGCAGATTTTCACTGAAATTAGTTATCATAGCACTAGACTCTAACCATAACTTCACGAACTCTCATTGTGACAGTATGTTGTCACATGTTTTAATTTTTATTTTTTTATGTGGGGGTTGGGTATAGACCTAATCTCTAAGCTACTATTTACAATATATTGTATGGGGGGTCCAGACTGACTGTTGGCGATTTTGTTGTCTTTCACAAAGTTTGGGAGAGTTACGCCAGTTGTCTATTTAGGGTCCTGGCGGGATTGGCCAAGAGGGGTCGGTTTGGGGGCAGAGCTGAGTTTGATTGGCAAAGTGAAGTAATTCATGCAGATTTTCAGTGAAGTTAGTTAAGGTGACATCATAGCAGTGGACTCTAACCATAACTTCATGAACTCTCATTGTGACAGTATGATGTCACATGTTATAATTTTTATGTTTTTATGTGGGGGTTGGGTATAGACGTAACCTCTAAGCTACAATTTACAATATATTGTATGGGGGGTCCAGACTGACTGTTGACGATTTTGTTGTCTTTCACAATGTTTGGGAGAGTTAGGACAGTTGTCTATTTAGGGTCCTGGCGGGATTGGCGAAGAGGGGTCGGTTTGGGGGCGGAGTTAAGCCTGATTGGCAAAGTGAAGTAATGCATGCAGATTTTCAGTTCCCCCACAGAAAATGCAAGATTTTTCGGGTACTTACGATTTTGACTTCAACATCTCCGGTGCCCCAGAAAATATTGGGCCTCCTAATTCCGTCTCTATGCCCTGCGGAAATTGTCGCAGCCACCAACCGATGCGGCGAGACCACCGACCCATAGAAACGGAAACACTCGAAATGCAGATAACCGATAGTTCCAACTACCTGTAGGTAACACTCCTCAGACATACCGTAAAGTCAAGTTGGCCTCTAAACCCTTTCCCACATACCCCATTAATGATTCACCCTTATTTAATGCTTCATAATAAACTTATTTAAAAAACTAATTGTTAATTTGTTAATACAGCACTTTAAAGATTGATGGGTACTATTAGTCTATTATTATCAACATCATTATTCCTAATGGTACAAAAAAAAATCAAACACAGCGCAATCTTTAAATACCTAACCAACTCTACGACATTCATAACCAGTTCTTTCTATGGGCGCGGTTGAAGCCATACTGTAAGCAGCCATAGTGTACCCCAATTAATTTTTAAAAGTGATTTTGTGGATTTTTTTTTCTCATCTTAAACCGTTATAGAAATGTCAAATATGCTTAGATATTTTATTTTTCTACACATAGATTCAATTTGTATGTCGCCAAAAATATAGTTTTTCTTTTTGCTGCTAACACACTTATTATTGGTTACAATAGATTTCAAAGAATAAGCATTCAAAATGGGATTTAATGAAAAAATTTAAAAAAACGCCAAAAGCACTACAATTCCAAATTTTTTTTAGCATGAACAATATACGGAATATAGAGATAGAAATGGAAGTTGGGTAGAGTTTTTTAACCTTCGATTGGCTTCAAGTCAACAATCTGCCTTGCCCATTCCAAAAATTACAGTTATAGATCAATGTATCGTAGCTGTATATCGCCGCAATCAAAAATGAAAGAATTCGATATCGGCAAGATTCGAATCCGCGAATTAAAAACAATTTATGTTCTTGCGCTATGGACGTACGTAGTGTGACAACTTTACATCAAAGAAAAAGTGTTTTGAGACGCCATTTTATATTACCTAAAACCAGTTATTCCCAAACTTTAGAACGCCCTGTTGTAAGTTAGATAAAGCGTTGAGCACCATATTCTGTAAATATTTTTAAAAAATCAGATAACAAATGCAAACGAAATTATACTAAATACAATTCAGGTATTAAAGCTGCAAGTGAAAGAATATCCCTTAAGTTTTTCTTTCCAAAAACACACGTATAAATTGTAAAAATATATTAGCAGATTCTACAACATCTGTAAGAACCAAAATCTAAACATATGAAAGTGTAAAAATAGGGTTCCAATACATAAAATTGTATTTTATATATACCAAAAAGTTTGGATATCTCGTGTAATTTATTTGGCGTAAAAGAAACCTATTTTTAATCAATGCAACATAACATCTTGATTGAAAAAAAAATTCAGTGACAACTTTAAACTCTCTCGCGGACCACCTGTGATCCGCGGACCACCTGTTGTGAACCACTGCCATAAACCAAAATATTGCGTGAAAAAAAGTGTTTTAGTCTTCGTATTCTTTTACTGAAAAAATAAAAACTGAAACATGCTTAAATAAATATTTGGTTTTATACCACTTTTCAACAACTTCTTAGAGACTCTTTTATGGTGAAATAAATAGAAATTATCTTTTCGCGCTGGAAAGGGCAAAACCGCCAACGCTGGAAGTGATAATTTAATCAATTGCTTCATTGGGTCGCTAATCCGCTTACTATGAAAGTGGTTTTCAGTAGTAATATATGTCACTAAAAAGTTAAAAGTCAAATGCTTAAATTTTTAGTGGAAAATAATATATTTTTTTTGCTTTGACTAAATGTAAAATAAAATATAAATAAACTTGTGTTGCAAGTTGATTGAAACTAAGTTGCGCTTCAAATTGTTGACGAGTTGAGCTTCAAATAAACGAATTCGTAATTGCAGAATATAATAATTTCACGCTTTTATTTTTTTAGTAAATAGTAACAAAGCAATAGGTATTTTTATTATTATTTTTAGAGCAATTAATATAAGTTGTTTATTATTACAATGCTTATTTTATGCATTGTTTACTGCTTTATCTAACCAGTTTCAAAGTAAAACGTCTTTAACGTTAGTTACATGTGTGTCGGAATATAATGCTACTACGTTCCGCTATTAATAATATCTATTGTAGCTGCAACTTCTTGACAAATAGTCAGTCTGATTTAGAGCTAATGGGCCCCTTAGGATGAATATGTGGCGCGGGCCCCCTCAACTACAGGGCCCAACAATAGGATGGGGAGGGAATAAAATCATTTTTAAGTGTACAAATGAAATTAACACTAATTTTTATACATTTTTTTGTACATGTCTCATACTATGTTACAAAATTTCAACGTTTCAAGGAATCTAAAGATGCAATGGTATTCTGAAATCTATGAAAATAATAATAAATTATTCCACTCGTTTTTGTATTACCTTCAAATGGCTCTAAGCAAAATAAAAATATAAAAATAAATAAAACAAATGATTTTCAAAAAAATATATACAACAATGCCATTGTAATTATCATAAATGAAACATATTTTTTAAAAGAACTAAGTATTATTTCATATTTACATTGTACAAATCGGTTAATCTGTCTGTATTAGGATTATCATTCTTCCAAATAGTTTTTTCCGCAAGTTTACTCTATTTTGTGTGTGAGTGTGTGGGGTGCGGGCTTATAGGCTGTAGCCTATGCATTAGTATATGCCTAAATCCGGCCCTGCAAATAGTACTATTTTTTTTACTTTTGTTCGATAAATTTGATCCCGTTGGATATGAAATTAGGTACCGGTATTTTTAAAATTCTGATATAAAGCCAAAACCACATAAGGAGATGGATAGGACCCGCAACGTCAAACGAAACATTTTCTTTCTGTTGGAGGGGATTTTGTTAGGGATCTATCCCTATTTCTAAAATCTTCTGAAATAATATTTCCTATAAAGACCTTCGAGGTGTGTTGCGACACAGCCACACCCTATTTGTGTGTAATAGGAAAAGTATCTCCACCTATAGCATCAGTAGGAAAAAGCATCAATAACATACAAAGTTGGAAGTTTTCATTTCATGAAGCTCCGGTCAAATTTATTCAAAACCGGATATTTTTCTAGGAATTTAAATCCTTATAGCAACCCTACAAAATACACCCAATTCATACAAAAATTCCCTCTGAATATCTCCGTTTGAATTTCCAATTCCCCAATATTTGCGCGGAGAATTCTTTCTCAAATACGAGTATTTTATTCGACGTCAAATACACGCGCGCCCTGTCTATCACAATAGCTTCCAGTGCTTTTTTGTGGCAGAGATTTGCTCTGTGTATTTATTTTCCGCAACAAAAGCACGGAACTCGGCAGTGAAAACAACCCCGTTCTCTTCCTTCGCAGATTCCTACGGCGGCCCTAGAGAACTTCCTGGTGCAAATAGAGAATGGATACGAGAGGTACCGGAACCCTTATCACAACAACATGCACGCTGCTGATGTGACGCAGACTGTGGCGTATTTGCTCTGTCAGGCAGGGCTTGCGGTAAGTTCACTTCTCAAGAAATGGCACTGGAGTACATTAGAATAAAAAGCACTGGGACATGGAATAAATAAACTAGTAGTTCGGGAAATATTAGGCCTCGCGACCTAAGATAAACAAAACAAAAAAAAACTCAACTTTACATGAAAGGGAACCACTAAAACGTCCACCATCTTGAAACGACATCAAATATAAAACGGCCGCCATCTTGAAATAATAAAACTGCCGCCATCTTGAAACGCTATAAAATAATAAAACGGACACCATCTTGAAACGATATAAGATAATAAAACGGCCGCCATCTTGAAACGATATCAAATAATAAAACGGTCGCCATCTTGAAACGATATCAAATGATAAAACGGCCACCATTTTGAAACTATATCAAAAAATAAAACGGCCACCATCTTGAAACGATATCAACTAATAAAACGGCCGCCATCTTGAAACGATGTCAAATAATAAAACGGCCACCATCTTGAAACGATATCAAATAATAAAACGGTCACCATCTTGAAACGGAATAAAACAAATCTAAAAAAATTATAATAATGATAAAAAAAAATATACGTCATAGGATTAATGACTTCAAGGAACATTCAGGCCAAATTTGAAGACAATCAAACAACGAGTTTGGTCGTGAATGCAAACAAATTTACAGACACACTTACGATTTACCGAACGGTCGAGTTAAAAGAGGATCTCCATAACGCCCGGTCAATTAGTCATTTGTAAATATTTTAGAAAATTATATTTGAAGTTCCTAATAAAATATATCGCTCGTTGCAGCATAGTAGAGCGAAAACCGAATTCATAATCGGAAGTTGCGAATTCGATTCTCATCTTGAGAGAGTACCGGAGCTGCTTATGGTTTTAATCGTCGAAGTCTGGAGAGTGGAGTGCCAGCTCATGTATTCTCTTCGTCATTTAAATGCGATACAAAAATACTAAATAGTTATTGCTATCCAGTTTTTAACCAACCTATCAATCACTGGTCCTATGAAATAGACTGTTGTATAGTGTTTTTTTACATATATGATAACTTTCGTATCTTTAAATTTTTATTCTAAAGCAGGTATTTGTTTAATTATGTAATTTACATATAATGTATTGGATCATTTAGAAATATGAATCAAATTTAAAAGCAGTATTGTCGAATATTAAACTTTTTTTATTACGATAAACAAGCGTCGCAGTTTTAGAAGCTTCTGTGATAAGTGCGTACAATCCACGTGGTTTGAAGGCACCAATCACAGAGACTCTTGCAGAATGCGACGTGCGCTTATCACGTCCATGTAGAATGGTCCTTCACAGTGACCATAATATCTACTAAACGTGTATACATAGTGTTATTTTTAAAAAGAGCCACGCCAATTTCCTTAAATAGTGAAGCACGCAGAAAGTGTTTTTGATTGGGTTGAACGATAGCTCAAAGAGAAGTCAGTTTTGCCAACCACCATGACATCCACGGCACCTCTAAATTAACCAAATTACCTTCACCAGTGACGACACGTCTATTAATGTGTTAACAAACTACGAACAAATAATGTTAATAACATAAGACAAAAAAATTAAAAAGTTAAAAATTAAAAAGTTAACAAATTAAAAAAATGAAAATTAAAAAGTTAACAAATTAAAAAAATGAAAATTAAAAAGTTAAAAATTAAAAAGTTAACAAATTAAAAAGTTAACAAATTAAAAAGTTAAAAATTAAAATGCTTAAATATATATTAAAAAAGCGTATAGAGTATATGCTTTTCATTACATTGATTTCATATGTAACAGTTCTAGGATAACCAATAGATAAAACCAAATAAGAACTATGGTTGTATAAGCATTGGGGAACTACTTATAAACAGCAAAGGCCCTTACAAACGTTTTCAATATCTAAGTTCCGAGAATTGATAGTTTAGTTATTTTACATTAAATATGTGTTTTGAAATATTCTTTTGTTTAGAACTGGCTGACAGATATCGAAATATTTGCTACTCTCTTTGCCGCCATTATCCATGATTATGAGCACACAGGAACAACAAATTCATTCCATGTCATGTCTGGGTAAGTCATTCCACATTTCCGACTTTTCTAAACACGTTTCTTAAACTATCCAATAACCTCAAATTACGATCCTTCTCCAATAAAAAGATCTAATCACAATAGTTGCAAATGTTATATATCCGATGTGCAAGCACAAAATAAACATTTTAATTTATTTAATATTAAAAACATAAATAATGTAAGATTTAACTTTAAAACACACATCTTAATTCTACTAAAGATAATAATACAAGGTAAGTACGGAAGTAGCCAAGTAGAACGCCAATTATCCGCACTCCAGTTATCCGGATAAAAAAAACAAAGCGGATCACCAATTATCCGGATCCATGTAGTCTTGTGAAAGAAAAATCAGCAAAATCCACATTTTAAAATGTTCTTATCTGTGAATGGTATTTTTTTTAATAGTCATTAAATTTACATTACATATTCAAACCAAATAACAACCTATAAATCTAAAAAAATCCATATATTTATTATTTATGGATTGTATTTATTCCTAAAAGCAAGTTACAATCCACCATTCGCCATTTTGAAAAACCCACTATTGTATTTTTTTTTTATTTCTTCTGAAATAAAACACCTGCTAATATTATTCTGGGTTTGTTTAAATTCAGAAACCAATGACGTATTAACAGCACTTTTAATTTGTACCGCAGACGATTTTTTATTTAAGTTCGAATAACACAAGCAAATGTCAGCCGGTTTGTATCGAAATATGTTCTTTTGTTGATAATTTATTTGAAAAATAATAGGTATGTCACTTCATTAAATTAATATATAAACAATGTTAAATAAATAGCAGTTAATTCTTGTCGTTTATAAGCTTCGAAATTTATATTTTTCTAGAATAAACGCAATTTTGCCGAAGACTACTAAATTTTTATGAATTTCCTATTCTTTAACATTAATAATTCGAAAACCCGTTTTTTCCCACTCATTAAAAACATTGCCTAAAAACTAAATAACTTAGAATTTTTAATAAATGTTTCATTGGAACGTATTATAAGTATTCTATTCTATACACAAGTCCCAGGAATATTCGAAAATTATTCCACTTTTCTAGTTTATATGCAGACGATTTCATGTATCGAACTAACACAATTTTTTTTGTGTACTCAAACAAATCAACATTTGGATTTGAATTAAAACACTCAGAAATATATTTTTTTTGCTGAAATGTACTTTATTAATGAAGTAAATTAACAAAAAAAGAACGAAATCAAAAATAAGTTTAGCATTGTATAATTCAATAATTAATTTTAATAAACCTATTTTACCCCAAGGCCCATTGTCATCCACTTTACTCTATGTTCTTTGTTTTTATTTAGTTCGGAGACAGCCCTGCTGTACAACGACAGAGCAGTCTTGGAGAACTACCACATCAGCCAATCCTTCCGACTTCTGAGAGAGGAAGAGAACAGCATCCTGGCCAACCTCAGCAAGGAGGAATACAGGTGAGGGATCAACTGAGTACACTCAAACTTGTTTTTGTGCGGTGGATAGGGACCGCATAAAAAAAATTCGCACAAAACTTCACGAGGAGCTAGAAAAAATAGTTTTCGCAACACAATTAAAAAAAAAAAAAATTATGCGGTGGTTGGGGCCGCATAAAAAAATTCGCACAAAACTTCACGAGGAGCTAGAAAAAATAGTTTTCGCAACACAATTAAAAAATATTTTTTTATGCGGTGGATAAGGACAGCATAAAAAAATTCGCACAAAGCTTCACGAGGAGCTAGAACAAATAATTTTCGCAACACAATTAAAAACTATTTTTTTATGCGGTGAATAGGGACCGCATAAAAAAAATTCGCACAAAACTTCACGAGGAGCTAGAAAAAATAGTTTTCGCAACACAATTAAAAAAAAAAATTATGCGATGGATAGGGACCGCATAAAAAAAGTCTCACATAGAAAATAACTCAAAACATTACGAAATAACTAGGAATTGCTTTTTTAAACGAAATCAAGACACGAGGCTTGACAGCTACTTGGAATCTCGCCAAACCTTTTAGAATCTAATTTAGAAAATACACATGCGAACATTTTTAAATATTTTATTTACTTATGTACTTATTTTACACATGCAAAACTTTTCAAAACGTATAACCCTTATCCTTCGTAGTCTGACAATACGCGAACTTGGTTCAAAATCGCTTTCGTCACTTGAAGATACTACCTCGCACTCGTTTAGAGTTGACTTTTTTTCAGTTACCATGTAGTCAGTGATCAGTTTTTGCGACGAGTTTTGTTTCACTAGACGCTTGTATATGTCTCGGTAGCCAGATAATCAATTATGTTCCAATTTGATTGAAATTTTCATATACCGCACAAAAATAATCATTCAAAAAAAGTCGCACAAAAAAAGACCGCATAAAAACAGGTTTGAGTGTACTTCAAATGAAAAAGCAGTTATGCCCAATGTTATTAAATTAATGTAAAATTAAATGACTTTTTCAGTGATGTTTATTTCTTGCTGTATAATATATTCTTTTCGTTTATTAAAAATATAAATTTGATTTTCAGGGAGTTCAGGAACTTGGTCATCGAGATGGTTTTGGCTACAGACATGTCTTCACATTTTCAGCAGATCAAAACCATGAAAACACTTTTGTGTCATTCCGATTTTAGGTAAGTTTCAACTACCACCAAAGCATGAGGCTTTTAAAATGAATTCAAGTCGAACAGAACTAGTTTCGAAAAAAGAAAAATATTATCTTCTAAAATAACTTTTTTTAAATTTATTTTTAATGTTTCGTAAAACCGTTTATTTTACATAATTCCTATAAATATGATTTTAATATATTTCTTGAAATGATCGCTATTTTATTCTTCAGTATTCAAACGCTGGAAGACAGCAAAAGAAATAATAATTCCCAGTTAATTTATTTTTTAAACTAAAAAAGTAAAGTGTTAATGAATAAACCAATCTTTGATATCGGTGATATATTTATGTAAGTTTGTGAGGCCCGTCGCACCGGGGGGAGCGCCAATTATCTGGAAACTCTAAAAGTTGAAAATTTCAACCTTTAAAATTCCCTGAGTTGGGAAAATTTATGTTTGCAGAAAAATAATATTATTATCAAATGAAAGCTAGGGAAGATTAGAAAATGCCTAACTAGTAAAACTATTTTTAAATTAGACCTCAGAACGAGCAGTGCATTGGAACACACGTGCAACAAATCAATGTTTGTAAGAGAACTGTTTAATATTATATAATATATAAAAAAAACATAAAAAAAGGTCGATACGTTTTGAACTAGGAATTTTCAGCAATGTTAAGTTGGGAATTTTTAATAGGTAAGTTCGGAATTTTTAATAGGTAAGTTGGGAATTGGGAATCGTTAAGTTGGGAAATGTCTTGTTGCAACACCGCTCCCCGAAAAAAGAAAACTGTGTGGTGGCACTGATTGGTTTCAATTTAAAAGATTGACGTAAATATATACTCTTTAACGCTCTTTAAAAATAAAGTTCATACTTTTTGGTCCTTTTCCATTTAAAGTCTGCTTCACACTTCTCTTACGACAATTCTTTCTGAAGTTTTTGTTGCAGAAACTATAAGTTTATCACCTAAGTGATATGAGTATTTGGCTCTTACCCAATGACACTTGATCTTCTGTTTTCTTTGCTAATCTTCCTTTACAATCTCGTCTTTTCTCACTCTTTTGTGATAATTTAAGAATTCAATCAAAGAAAAGCTAAACTAAAGAAAACTTAATGCATACAATTGAAGTAAAAGTGTCAGCTCTTTTTTTTTATATAGTTGCAATATGGCCGCCACGCATGCGCAGATCTATCGCTCATCCTTTGTCTTTGTTTAGATCAATGTGCATGGTTTACATTGAAGATAAGATTCGGTATAACTTTCCGATATCTTATGGGAGCTCAGAAAATGAGATCACATAAATCTGTTTTATTGCCAATATGGTACACTTTTCTGATATAGCGTGCTATCCAATATTTTTATTCAAACCTAAATCTCTCATTTAGTTTTATTAAGAAAGGTTTTGACAAATCGATTGATATGACCAAATAAAAGCAAAAATTTGTATAGTCTGGTACCGATTAATGGATTGGAGGTTGGGTAACGCCCTCAAAATTGGTATTTGCGAATCAGCAAACGAGCTCAAACCAGTTGACCAATTGGATTACCTAAACG
Source organism: Troglohyphantes excavatus (assembly GCA_963932185.1). Taxonomy (NCBI): domain Eukaryota; kingdom Metazoa; phylum Arthropoda; class Arachnida; order Araneae; family Linyphiidae; genus Troglohyphantes; species Troglohyphantes excavatus. Next base: position 16,968,586 of record OZ010677.1, on the reverse strand, counting down.
ATGTAAACATTGTGACGTCACAGAAGCCATTTAAGCAGAAACAAATATTAGATTATTTACCATTTATAAAGAAATTACAATGAATTTCAGAAAATAATGAATTGGCTTTCAGTATGAAACAAATATTTAACAACTAGCATTTTAAATATTAATATGTGCATTTAAGTTTTAATGCAAGACACATTTCACAAATGATTGGAAATATTCGTCTTGTCATCTCATCGGTCTATAGAAAATAGTTATGGTCCTTTTTATAGATAACAATAATAATAAAACTAGGATCTACTATAATCCTAGTCGTATTAACTAGAAACCTATTAATACGACTAGGGATGTACTAGAAATAGGGTCCTGGTCATTACGTTTCCATTCCATATAGTACGTAAGTACATTTATGATTTTTATTCGACTGTTCAAGAAAGAAAGTACCATTTCTGTATGTATGTCATTTTCTTTATCCTGACGTATCTCCTAAACGGATTAATGGAAACTGAAAAATAACGTATAATAAACCATCAGGAACACTTTAGGGCTATCGGTTATATATGTTGGGTATAAATCTATAATAATGGATACCAGACATGATTTGGTTTAACGTGAAGATATTTCTAAAACCCACAATTATGATATTAAATAAAACGAAAAATTAAGGCAATTTCGAATGTATAATTCTTAGATATTATAAACTCGTTTTAAGGTTTGTTTTTAGTGTTTGCGTACTTTTAGGAGGAAACAATACAAGGAAATTAACATACTTTCATCGCAGAATTTGCAATTGAAATAAACAAAAGTAAAATTAGTTTTACTAACTGTGGGTGTTTTAGCAAAGAAAGGAATACAAGAGTACACAACAATAATTGAAATATAATTAAAATTTAAGTTCAAGCTAAGATAATATTTAAAACGGAACATTTAAGTGGGCGCTTACGAGATTGACCCACTGGGACGACACACGACCGATCACATGAAGATTGTAAACACGAATGAATAGGGTGTTGCTGCCATTGAGTTACAAGTTTATATGCATGGGTTGTTCTATTTCAAACAAGCAGGGGTGATGGGAAAATGAGCATTGATATCCTACACTAACGCGCTTACAAATTTTAAAAAAATAAAAAAAATTATTATTATATAAAAACTTACCTGCATGTAATTAAGAACGAAAATAAGATTACAAATTGTATCGGGTTTGAGAGGAGTCGGCTATTTTATCTATTGTTTGACATATCAGTCGGTTTGGTTAATTAACGTCGCACTAGAGTTGCATATTGGGCTATTGGCGACGGTTCAGGGCCTATCTCGAAGGAAAGACCCGAGAACGATGCCTCGTATTTCTGAATCATGGTCAGATGACGAGGACAACACCTGAGCTGGCACCCACACTTTCAATAGGCGTCAGTATTTTGGACCCTGATTACATTTATCATGTACCAGTCCCATATACACTAGGGTGGAGTGAAAGTATAGGCAAAAATATTTTTTTTCGAATTTCAACTATTAATAGTGCGGAAAAGTTGCCATTTGGTATAATAATGACAGACCTAAAATAGTTTTATTCTATCTTTTCATCTTGAGGTTCCCCCCTGGCCTTGAATTCTACAAAATTGGGGTTTTTTATAACAATCTGACGTTGATACGTTTTTATTCTACCTTAATTCAATTTATAATTCATTTCCATATCTTGTATCATTTTAGCGATGGTAGACAAAGAAACATGCATTACTCGAGTGTGTGCCTACGTTCGTGTATTTTAACTTCGGAATTGTGTATTGTCGAGTCCATGTTTAAATTGTGAAAATGACTTCCACTTGCAAAGCAAAAACAAGAACTGGATTAAAGTGCCCTGTGTTTGGGTCACAGAAGAAGTTTAGTAAGATTGTTTTGACCACCTATGAAGACATGATAAAGTATTATTTATACATGAGGCACGTTTTAAAGCCAGAAGAAACGACGAAAGAACCGACCGTAACTGAAGTCTCACAGGTAGTAGCGTTAGAGGTAGAAGAACTGTGGATCAAAGCTTCAATACCTATAGTAACCCACATGCGAGTTCTTTAACTGATTCGTTCATATCATACTAAATACAAAGTTCTGTTAAAAAAATCACGTAAAGGGAAACAAATCAGTGATCATTACCAGGTAAAGTTCAAAGCATTCAGAGAGAAAGCTAAACAAAAATTGTTCGATATTTCGGCTTGTAAATGTGAAATTTTCTCTTGCTGTTGTGGAAAGTATCGTAAGGTTCCTGTTGAATAACAGGCATTTCTTCATGACGAAAGAACTGTCAAAAGAATAGTCATCAGTGTTATTGACCCAACCGCAACACAAGTCTTCCGACGTAAGGCCGAACGAAAAGCACAAGAAAATGCTCGACTTTCTAAAAATGCTAAAAGAAATGAAAGTACAACACTAGTGTTCTCAAGTTCGAGTTCATCTGAAATGGAGATAAACGATGACATTTGTATGGCTTCTACTTCAAACACATCACCTTTTAGAGCAACAGTTAATGAACCATCATACTCACTAGCAAAGCCACGGCATAGTTCACAACAAATGCGACTTTCTTTAGCAACATTGGCAGGGGAATGTAACAGATACGGTGTGTCTGACAGAGCAGCAGCAGCAGCAATATCAAGTGCTGTGCTTCAAGATGTGGGTTTAGTTAAGGAACAAGATTCTTCAAGCGTGATTGACCGCAGCAAAATCATGCTAGAGAAAAAGGAGAAAAGGAAGAACATACAGGATACAGAAAGACCGACAATACTACGTGGATTGTACTTCGATGGCAGAAATGACAAGACATTAAAACTTGCAAGTTTAGATGGAAGAAAGTACTGCAAAAGATTAGTTGAAGAGCACGTTACTCTGATGCAAGAACCTGAATCTAAGTATCTTGGGCATGTAACTCCATCCAGTGGCTCAGCGAAAAACATCACCAAGAGCATAACTGACTATTTAACAGATTTTTACGAAATTATTAGATAACGAATCTGCTGATAATATTGTAGCCGTCGGATGTGATGGAACCAACGTAAATACTGGAAGAAATGGAGGAGTTTTTTTGGGAGTACAGAAAATATGCTATTAGCAATGATGACAGATGATCGAAAATTCACCAGGGAGCTTGGTTTGCATAGGATCTTGGCGGTGAGAGCAAAGAAATCCATTGGACTCCGTAAATTTACAATTCCAACTTTTAATTTCGAAGCTGAAGACTACCATGAACTCTCTTATATTGACAGAGTTTGGAAACAACTGAACCTCCGTTTACCATGGGAATTTAAGATGAATCTTTAAAAGAAATGGTGCTTTGTGGCGTACCTGAAATGTTTGATTTTGCAAACTACCCATGTCATACTCAATTGGTGGAACGATGCGTTAAATTAGTTACAGAAGCATCAGCTGCGGTTTGTGGTGCAAGCAAGAGAAATGGATTTATTAGGGTCAGATTGCAGTCTAGACAACTTATGCCACAATTTAACACCAAAGCAGAATATCGTCAATAATCAAGTCAAGTGACCCCATTAAACTATGTTCAGTTGTTTGCATTGTGGTTACAGTTTTAGTTCTGAATAACAGAGGAATGTTTTACTAACATCTTTAGATTTAAGCGATACTTGTGTGAACAATGCTAAGCTGTATTCACAATTTCATACTTACTTTACCTTTGTTCTGTAGTATATGGAAACTTAACATATGTTGTAAAGTTCGTACTCCGGGCGGAGCCTCAGATTATCTTTTACATTGTAAGAACTTGTTAACTTTCTTATGTTTAAAAAAATGACCCTATATTAAAGCTAAAATGTCCACAGTATTAAATTCTAATACATTTTTCTTATCATATATTACGCTACAACATTATTCAATTTTTCACTATTATTGGTAAACTTCAAGGCCCGAGGGGAACCTCTAGATATTATTTGCTATCAAAATCCTTTTACATGACAAATAATGTATACGAAAGACAACTTTTCCGCACTATTACTTTACATTAATCAAATTTTGATTTTTTCGCTCCACCCTAATATACACACGCCGGTATAATTTGTTGGATGTTCTGGACGACTTTCTAGTATTTTTGTAGCGAAGTTAGCAACCCTCCTATCACAAGACCACTACTTTTTTACATTTTTCTGTCAAATCCATCGCACGAGCCCAAACTAGCAATCCTCTGATTACCAGCTGAACGCATTTATCCACTGGATTACCGGGCATCGGCATAGAAGTCGGAGTTTCATTTCACTTCAATAAAAAGAATTCCTGACGGGTATGCTATAACCATAATTAGAGTAGAATCTCTTATTTTATAATAATTAACATAATATATTTTTTAATATTACGTAATTTATTGTATAAGTCATGGATAAAGCTGGGGAACATGTCCAGACGCGTTTTATCAGTAAATGCTACGCTTCGCGACCGAGACACTATATTGGTTAGTTTTCCTCCAAGATCAAAAAGAGCGTCTACAGACTTCGATCATGGATCCCTCATACTAAATAAATCATAAGGTTATAATATCGCTAACATCAAAATAAAGGCCAACATGTATAGCTACAGACACTGGGTTTATTACGTCATCCATTCATAAAAAAATTCTAGTTCATTCATAAAAATATCCTGTACTTCATGAAGTAACACATTTACTTGTATTTCCAAATCACAAGTCAATCGCGAACGTTTTTTCATTCATTCATTTTGAAAGGAAGTCACGTGTCTGGTGCCATCAGGTCTGACATGTTTGTATCACGATGGTGACGTCATATTCGCTCTACTACAGTCCATTCATGCTCGAAGTCTACAGATGAAAAGCACGAAGGCATGCGCGCGCATTACTTTACGGATGTGTCGCTGAGATTCTCATTCTAATATAGTTGTAATATATTTCCTTACATCGACGTAAAAAAATTAACAATTCAAAAGTTTATATTTACAAAATAGAACTATTAGTTCCTTATTTACAATTTAAAAATATGATGATAAAAAAATGCGTTTAGTCACGTATTATTCTTTTAAACTGTTAAAAAAAAGTACTTAAAAATGAGCATCTGAACCAGCTCGTTTTTCTTTGGATACAATTGCATCGTAAATGAGCGACGACGTACTCCAATTTAAGCAACCGTACTTTTTCAAAACTGAGCAATATGATTTAATATTGCTAATCTCAGATTCTGTTCAAGCCATCTTAACAAAGCGAGCTGACAAACTTAAAATAGTTGTTCAGAAGATGATTTTCCACATTAATTGATGTCGATTGCTTAAATGAAAATTGAGTTATTATAACTCAATTACCTTACTTCCCATTTTCATGGCACACCTTTTAAATAAGTCTTCTGTTTATAAATCATTCACGTCGCCCTGGTAGTGCAAAGGTTAAGGAACTGGACTGTGGTGCCTTAGGATCTGGGTTCGATTCCCGCACTGTTGAAAATAGATACATATAAATAAGTAACATGTACACATTTTTTATTACATTTGATGTTTACCATAGTTTCGAATATATGAGTTTCATTTTTGAAAAAGATATGTACTCAAATTTGAGTACAATGAATAAAAAGAGCAGATGCTAACCTACATAGGCTGATTTCATACATCACAATCAATAAATTTCAACAATTACAACCAGGACTTACCAGAATCGAACCCAATCCATCTATCTGATGCCGTCCGAACCGAAGTCCAGGGCCTTATCCGTTGTACTACCAGAGCGACGGGAAGAAGTTATAAACAGAAGTAATTTTAAAAGATGTAGCAAAAGAATGGGAAGTAAGATCATTAAGTTGTAATAATTCAATTTCCATTTAAGCAATCGTCATCAAATAATGTGGGAAACCATCTTCTGAACAACTATTTTTTGTTTATCAGATCGCTTTGTTAAGATGGCTTAAACAGAAGCCGATATTTGCAATATTAAACCATACTGCTCATTTTTGAGAAAATACAATTACTTAAATTGGACTACGTCATCGCTCATTTACTATACAATTGTACTCGAAGAAAAACGAGTACGTCCATGTACTCATTTTTAAGTGCATTTTTTTACAGTGCGGTAAGTCTTGGTTGTAAACTTCGAGCATGAATGGTCTGTTGTAGAGCTAATATGACGTGATCATCGTGATGGAAACATCTCAGACCTGATGGTACCAGACACGTGACTTCCTTTCAAAATTTATGAATGAAAGAACGTTCGCGATTGACTTATGATTTGGAAATAACAGTAAATGTGTTACTTCATGAAGTACAGGATATTTTTATGAATGAACTAAAAAAAATTATTGGATGACGTAGTAAACCAAGTGCCTGAGGCCATACATATTGGCCTCACTGTGATGTTAGCAATATTATAACATTATGATTTCTCTACTACGAGGGATCCATGCTCGAAGGTTTTAATAGTCGATATTTATTGAAAGTAATTTATCAAGAAGCCTGCTCTTTTATTAACTGTGCTTACATGTATTTTTCAAAATGGAAAGTCATGTATTCGGAACCACGATAAGCATCGAATGCAATCAAAAATGAGTACATTTGACTTATTTTTGAGTACCTTTTTTTTACAATGTATATTACTTCACTCTGGCCAAAACACATTGTCTTTTTAAAACCTATTGATCGTTCGGCCGTAAAAGCTAATCACTTAATATTTGTCAAGAGATATCTACGGAGCGAAACTTCTGAAAGCCAACAAAACAACTTGAGGCCCTCTTTTGTCAAAATTATCCACTCCGACATTGATGGATGTGGTTTAACAGTGCCCCACAATATCGACCGATTTTAAACAGAAAATGTCAAACATCATCACAGCAGAACAAAAGAGTTGCACGGCATCCCATAAATATTTATAACTCTATCAAATGACCTTTTCGAAGAAGAATATTAGTTTAGTAATTTTAAAAACTCTTCAAAAAGGGTTTGAAACCCTAACTTTAATCGACAAACTAATTTTTTTACGTTCAAAATCCAATTTCCCTCTGGATTTTTTTTTTAATTACATTTGTTTTATAAAAGCGTTCTCTTATTTATTGGAGACCTAATCGTATATTTTTATTTAATTCTGATATTTTTCTTAAAAATATTTTTAATGAATATTTTTGTAAGGTAACTTACTTTGATTTATAGTTTATGTAAAATGGTTTTTGTGGAATTCAAAGAATTTATCGTGTTAAAGGCATTAGAAAACAATTTTTTAATCAAATTAATAACTTGAATAAAATAGAATAAATAGCACTCGTTAATTTTTAAAAACTCGGTATATTTGATTGATAAGGGAATGATTTTTTCACTGATTTCTTAATATTTTTCTGTGATACACCATTTTGAAAAATCGACTGTTTTTTTATTATTTATTATCTTCGACATAGAACATCTGCCAGACTAATTTTCGTTTTTTTTATTCTTTAATCTTTGCGATATTGACATTATATTTAATTTGTTCAGCAGACGATTTTTTATATCATTTAAAACATGTTATGTATTTTCTAATGAAATAATTAAGCGGCGTAGCGTCCATTTGTTTTTAAATAAAAATAAGTTATTTGTTGACATTTTATTTGACAAAACAAGTGTGTAACTTCATTATATTAACATATAAGCAGTGTTGAATATATTGCAATTAACTATTCATTTATAAGTCGAAGATCGTTATATTTTTACGATTGCCCTATTAATTAGCATTAAAAATTCAAAACTTTTTTTTTCAATTTGCTAAACATTAGGAAATAAACCTAAATAAATTAGATATTTTCTAATTTTTTTTCTTGGAATGTATTAAATGGCTTCTTTTTTTATACAAAACTCAGGAATATTGGTAAACAAAACGAATTTCCTAGTTTTTGCATTGAAGTTTTCAGGCATCAAGCTATCACAAAAAAAATTGTATACTCGAACAAATTGTTTGGACGTGAATTAAAATCACCCTGAATAGTAATTTCTTCTCAAATTTACACCATTAAACTAGTAATAAAAAAGAACAAAATCAAAATGTAAGTTTAACGATGTGTAAATTAATATTTATTTGAAAAAAACACCCTTCCTCAAGTCCCAAAACACCCTTCCTCAAGTCCCATCCCTTCCTCAAGTCCCCCCCCTCAAGTCCCATAAATGAGCGATGTACTCCAATATTCTAGTTATAAGATTCTTGTTATATAAGATTTTGTTATATAAGATTTTGTTATATAAGATTCTTGTTATATAAGATTTTTTTTATTTATCGTAAACTGTAACAAAAGTTATATAAAACTGCTAGCATTAACACCCTTTCGTAAAATATATTTTGAGCGTTTTAGTTTTGTTTAAAATTTAAAAAAAAAATAACTCAAATAACTCACTGATTTTTTTTTATTGATTTTTTTTTTGCTTGACCAATTTTCCAACTACAGCGACCTTTTATTATGAAGTTTATCTTGGGGCTTAATTATGAAGTTCATCTGGTTATATCAAAGATCTACTTTATTAATTCGCAGTGGTTTCTGTGAAGCCATTTTTCCAGAAAACTTTTTTTCAATGTGCACATGGTCAGAGAAATATGCGAAAACTTGCCGAGGGATGTCCAATTTTTCGATATAAAATTAAACTCATTAAATAGCCAAAATTTTAAATTACTATTAATATGAATAAATATCGCAAAGCCATAGACATTACGTAAGTATAACTCCGACCGTATAGTTAACTCCAACCGATTGAAATAGTTTTTTGTTCTTTGGCAACACTTTCAATTCTGGGTTTATTTATATTTTATTACACACAGACTTTTCATTTTCTGCTGATGAAGGGAAACGTATCTCCCGAAACATGTCCAGATTTGTATGGACTTTTATTGCGTATTTTAACGTTGTATTTGTATTTTAATATTCTTAACGCAATGTTCTTTAAGACGAGTTTTTATCTTATTACGTAAGTATGCCAAGTTTTGGGTCGAAACAATTTATTAGATTCGATTGATTACAAGATTTAATGATATAACAACCAAACACAATAATAATTTTAAATAAGAGTGTGTGTAAAGTTATGCTAAATACGACTTTAATTTGGATCATATTAGTAATTAATTTTATAATCTTTATAATTATGAAATGACATTAAATATCACGCTAAACAAATATAATAGCGTCGCTAATAGGTTTTCGCTGTCCTTTATACCAATATGCTTTTAAATAGAAATATTTCATCAATAAATTTGGTTATAAACCAAGTTTAAAGTTAATGTCTACACTATACGAGCTTCCAATGCTTTTATCCCAAAGCTGAAAACAGATACCATTCATGGTGGAGTTTTCAAAAGGTAAACAAAATTTATTGTCCACGAATATCGAACATTTATTTCGGAGCGTTAAACCTCCATAAAAGTGGACGCATTTACATGTTTAACTCTGATCAAAGTCCGATAAAGCATAGTGTATATGTAGAGTTGGATGTGTACCATCCTTCAAAATTGAATCATGTAAATGGATGGTTCCGTGTTATCTTTATTAACTTTAATGTTTACTTGCTTTTAACATATTCACGGGATACGCACGTGTTGTATAGTTTATGATTTAACCCTCCTTAGACGCAAAAGATCTTTAGAACTTTCCCACTACATTATACTAAAGTAGTTCATCTATATAAATCTAAGTTTACATCATCTAAGTTTCTTTAGAAAAATCACTACGTGTATATATTAAGACAGTATTTTGTCAAAAGAGTTAGGCTAATTCACAAAAAATAGCCGAATAGTTTTGTATAACGTCACGTTACGATTAAAAAATTAGGTAGGCTGCGTCTGTTGAAACGACCGCAGGATTTAAGACAATTTTATTATTATTATCAGCCCGTCCTGTCCCTAAGGAAGGATTTAAGACAAGTAACGACAAACTTAGCAGCAGGGTGTCAATGATTTTAGTCAACTGATTTAAATTATTTAAATCGATTGATAATTTTTGAAAAATCGTTGATTTAAATCAATTGATTATTTTGAAAAATCATTGATTTAAATCAATTGATTATTTTGAAAAAGTCATTGATTTAAATCAATTGATTATTTTGAAAAATCATTGATTTAAATCAATTGATTATTTTTATAAATCATTGATTTAAATCAATTGATTAATTTTTTAAAAATCATTGATTTAAATCAATTGATTAATTTTTTTTAAAAATCATTGATTTAAATAAATTGATTAATTTTTTTTTTAAATTATTAATTTAAATCAATTGATTAATTTTTTTTAAAAAATCATTGATTTAAATCAATTGATTATTTTGAAAAAATTCATTGAATTAAATCAATTGATTATTTTGAAAAAAATCATTGATTTAAATCAATTGATTATTTTTACAAATCATTGATTTAAATCAATTGATTATTTTTACAAATCATTGATTTAAATCAATTGATTATTTTTACAAATCATTGATTTAAATCAATTGATTATTTTTACAAATCATTGATTTAAATCAATTGATTATTTTTTTAAAAAATTGGTTAAGAAATAAACATCTTACTGACCTTTTTCATGGTCGCTTTTCTTTCTTATTTTGATATTTTCTCTAAACGTTTATCTCTCACCTGTCCATTCTTATCTATTCTAATTCCTGGTCGGCCCTTTTTTCCTGACTCTACCCCCCCCCCCCCCCCCCCCCATTGAAGTGGCAACTCCATTTATCCTATGTTACAATCTGCTGAGCATGCGGTTAAAGCTTTGTTACTGAATTATTTTATTTTCTTAAGAAAGCCCTTATTTAAAATTAATAAAATATATCTTCTGGAAGACAAAAAAATCCGATACGGTTTAATTTTAATTAAGTAGAAAAGGAAGTAGAGCGCTATTAGTAAAAAATTTTCAATTCTTATAATAAAAGTAATGTGATAAGGTTGTTTATAAACGTGTAGTCCATTTTCTGTTCAGAAAGATATTGTACGAAAATTGTCTGATTCCTCGGAAGCTTTGATGTCCTACATTATGAGTATTTTCCATGCTTTAAAACTTTTGAAAACGAAAAAAAAATTACATACTTAAAGAAAACCAAGAAAATTATCATCTTGCCTGCAGTTTGGCTCACTAGCTTTGACATGCCTAAATTACAGAAGTATAATTAAAGATATGGGTGCCAGAACCAAACAGCTCTACTTTTTTCGGATTTCCACTTTCCACTTATTCCTATTATCAAAAATTAATGTAGCTATATGAAGGTAAAGAATTTTCTTTTGTATTATACGATGTAAAAAACGTAGAGTTTTTGTAACCTTGCTGAACAATTTTGAAAACTGGAGTTGTCTGGTTCTTATTCCCACGTCTTTAAATTGGTTTGGCTGCATTGGAGCTTGGCCAAAAGGGTTTTACATGAAAGTTATTTAAGCAGATTATAGAAATACGAATTGGTCGCCATCAAAATCCTCGCCAACAGAAGGAAGATAAACAAATTCTTACGTCTGACTTCTTATGTCCGCATTCACGCCTCGCACAATATTTGTTTTATTTCAAGGTTTTAAACCACATCTGTATTTAGTTTCCTATCGAACGAGACAATTTATGTCAATCGCGCTATTTGTCACGGAGCTATAGTATCGGTAAGGATCATCCAACGGCGTTTCTATCCTTATTCTCCATATTACTGATTTTAAAAATGTTTCCCATACATAAACCAAGCACTTCTACTAAACCAGATTTTAAAATTTTGAAGTAGCGTAGGCTGAGATTTGACCTCGGGACCTTTCGTGTGATAGTTGGATACCTTACCAAGGGAGCAGAACCATTTCGAAGGTTGAGTGGATGTATCTGCTATTTGAAGTGACCATCGCCGATCTTCTCTTTTCAGTGCGATGGACAAGGCAAAGGTGCTGTCGCTGATGCTGCACTGCTGCGACATCAGTCATCCAGCGAAAGACTGGAACCTGCACTTCAGGTGGACACAGAGACTGATGGAGGAATTCTTCAGGCAGGTAAAGGAACCCTCTTTTTTTATACTCTTTATGAAAAAACGTCACAGTTTTCAAATTGTGAGGTCATCGCATTCCTCAAAAGAGCATATATTTTATTACTTTTCACTTTTTGGACTATTAGTGAAGTATATATACATTGTAATACATTTTATAGACAATGGTTTAATCGAACTTATTATTTTAATTTAAACTTGTATAAAATAATTGAAAGTTAAAAATCCGCATTTATTTTGGATTCTATTTTTTAGAATTTAAATTGATAAAAAAAAACTATTTAAGCAATAAAAATAACTTTTATCCCAAGCCTTATCTAAATTTTGCTATTCCTATCTTTATTGACAAATATATTAAATTAAATTACTACAGTTGAAGGAAAACTAATGAATAGTAAATATGTGAAGTTAAGTTCAAATTACAAAACCCTTAACTTATGAAGAGTATCTCAACAAAAGTATTTCGAAGTTCTTCAATTCAAGCATCCACTTTCGACAGTTTTATATTCCATGCTTTTTTCGAAACTTACAAAGCTCAAGACGTTTGATAAATAAATCTTATAAGTTCAAGAAAAAATATGATTTTTATAAACTTTTTTTCCTGAGTATCAATTGACTTTTTGTATTTTCAATTATGTGTGTAGAACGCTAAAGAAAAGTGATTAAAAAAATTGTCTTAAATTCCAATTAGACATCTTGAAAACTCAATTCCAATTTCAGTTACAATTTTTTTAATACTATCTTGAAAGCTTTGACATTAGATTTTTTTTTAATTTTTTATATCAAGGAAATATCTGAATAATAAAAACCTTAAAAATGCCTAGTATAAGATTTTTAGCATATAAAAAATGACATTTTAACAAGGATACTATGTTTTTTTTAGTGTTTTACCCAAAAAAATTAAAATTAGTATAATACATATTTTATTGTTAACTCTCAGTAAACAAATACAACAAATACCCAGTAAGGTACAATAAATTGGGTAAACAAACGCCCATACATTATATAGTAATGTCCATAATATATGTTAACGTAATATCTACTTTTTGCTCAAACATAATAAAGAAAAATCCTACTTCGTTGTTTAAATAAATGCGAAATGTATTCTATTTTGGTTCAAGCCTTATATTTAACGGATAATCATAAACATATCAACAAAACAACAATGTTCAAACTCAACATTTTCCAGCAGAAAAGAAACAACTCTCTAACTCAACCTAATATAATAAATCACAATTAAGATCAAATTGGTTCATTTTCTGAACCTCTGTCCCCGGAACCGTTGGACTCTACATTAATCGGTAACCCTGATGTAGGCATTGCATTCCTATAGAAATCGGGATTCGGGTACATGCCAGCGTAGGGAGCCATCAGCAGATAGTATGCGTTTCCATCACCGCGCTGGAGCACTGGGTAACCGTATGGAAAGTTGCTGCAATTGCCGTAGAGGTTCTGGTTGACTCCGGTTTCTCCCGAAATAATCCTGCTCCCGGTTTCTCCCGAAATATTCCTGTTCCAGTTTTGAGAGTTGTAGAACGCTGGTGGAATCCATGGATGGTGGAATGCGGGATTACTGCTGTTGGCGATGTCGGATTCCATTAGGGAAGTGTTCCACATAAACTTCTGCATTTGCTCCAGAGAGCTGTGAGGCTGAATATAGCCGATCGGGATGTTCAAGTTATTTGAGCTCTCGTGGGGAGAGCTCGTTTTCAGATAGTTTTTCAGAGATTTCTTCTGGTAATTCTGGAATATCAATTCGAATTAAATTTACTTACGCAATACGGGAAACGTTATACTTTCGCTATATTAAACCTTTGCACTCCAAGAACGCTTTGCGATTTGTGTTCTTTCTATGGAACAGTTATTTATCTTAACGTTTTTTTCCACAGATTGTTTTATACTCATAAAGGGAAAAATATCCTAATCTGTTTTGTATTTGCAAGAGAACAAGTTGAAAAAAAGATTGATGTTATAAACACAAGATCATGCTGTTCTCGTTTATTTTAAAGAACAGGGAAACAAAAGAACTGGTCGTTATGTTGGCGCCTGAGAGGCGACATCAGAGTGCAAAAAGTTAATATACTATATGCTAGTCGCTTCTTATTCAAAAATTCCAAACTGTGTATTATTCTATAGGGTGGTTAAGAATTTTCAGTTAAAGTAAAGAATAAGGGGGCCACTACGCCAAGGCGTTAACAATTAATCGCCAAATATGATTTCAGTTCAAATCGGCAACCATGCCCAATAAGTTTAAATGATTATTTCTTCGCAACTAAAGAACTTAAAGTGCCATTCTACAAGGACATTCTGACGTTTTAGCTGATTAACAGATGCTTTCTTCGTCAGAACGATTAGAACGTATTTCGAAACGTCTTTCTTCGATTAGAACTTTTTCCTTTGCAAAGTAACTATACAGGAAAATTAAATACTGCATAAAACATACGCATTTTTAGTGAATAATGCAGAAAAATTCAGAAATAAGCAAATTTGTTCCACTAAACTTAAGTTTTCAAGGAATTTTATAAAAAAGAATTTCGCTGATCTTATTTTAGTTGATTTAACGTTTTACATTTGCGATATTTCACTAAATTGTTACGCACAGTTTACACTAGAAACTTTTATTTGTTAATTTTTATATTTATTTGTTTGAATTTATATATTTATTTGTTTGAAAATTTAATTTGTTAATGTCTTGATCGGGAAAATTTGGAAATTTAATGTATCGTAGTTGTCATAACCTACCTATAACACGCACGCAAAGATACCTGAGTTTTTCGTTATAACATAAAATGCTTTTTTAAATATTTTATTCTGGGCATAATAGAATATTCTAAATGTAAATTTACTTAAATCTTGTATCAAAAATTAAATTCCACATTATTTTGCTTAAAATTAAGTTTAGAAGACTTCGCCAAGTTTTTTCAAATCACTGTTGCTCGAAGTCGGTTTCAGTTCAAAACTTGCGAATATACAACTTCAATATTCTTCAATACAATGTTCAAACGTTAACAACTGGAAATATTTACGTTAAATTCCCTTAAAACAGTTCCAAAATTATTTTAAATAGTTCTTAAATAACTCTTATGATTATTATGATTATTATGGAGTAAAAAAAATATGTATCTAAAGAGATATTGGAGATTTTCATATTCAGAAAAATACGATGAAATATTATGTTAAAAATGCTAAAAAAATAATAAATTAATTTGACAATAATACAATTTCTATCTGTCAATAGAGATACTAGTTAAATGTAATTGCGTAATCGAGTTCATATTAGTTCGAGTGTCATATTACTTTTGGTGCATTAATATTAGTTCCATATGATGATTTAGTATTTTGCAATTCTATATCACGTTAGCTATTTTGCATTATAATACATAAAACAATTCCATATTCATTCAATTCGTTTTTTTTTTATTTTCTTTTTTAAACAACTTAAGATTTTAAAATGTATCACTTTTCAAATTCACTCTATACGTTAAAATTCCACACAAGCAAGGTAAAGTTACTTGCTAATAACCAAATATAATAACACATTATGTATGTATATATAATAAGAACAGTTATGACTATAGAATTTTACTTACATGGAACTCTGGAATCTTATTTATAGCCTCCTTATTTGCATTTGATGGTTTACGAAAATATTGTTTCGCTGACATCGACCATGACTTTCTTTTCATTTTCATCATTAGATCTTTACGACCTTGTACAAACAAAGGATGCTGGAACTCAGGAATTCTATTTCCATAATCGTCTTGGCGATTACACTTTCGAAATCCATAGAGATTTAACTGCCTAACAAAGCTGGCAATATTGTTTGTTTTGAAAAACCCGATGTCGTTCATATATTCTTCTTTAAACATCAGGTAATCTATAATGATCGAAACTCCAGATTCGCTCCACGTAATGGCGCCGCTATCACATTCGTTTACTAATGACCATAATAATTCTGGAAATCTCATAATAATAAGCGAAAATACTTTTACCTTGAAATGTCTTCGAGAATAACTTTACTTTTTCAAAAATTTAATCAAATTGTCTTCTTAAAAATCCGTATTTTTATCGTTTGAAGAAAAGTTACGAAAAAGAATATTCTAAAAATAATTCATACAAAACGATTCTCGTGAATATTCTTTAGAAACTTCGAAAATGTTGCCATTCTTTATTCTAAAAGTTACGTTTCATTTTATTAATATCGAAACCAAGAGAATATCTGTATTTAATTTTTTAAATAAATGGAGTTTATTTGATTTATTTGTTGATTTAAAAACATTTTTATTGCTATTTCAGAAGTTCTATATTTTCGAATTAATATAATTGAAACATTCTAAATTATTTTGTTATTTTAGAACAAATAAGATTGAAAAAATACTTATTTTAATTAACTTTTGAATTAAATCAAAAGATTTAATATCAAGATATAATATTTATATATAATATTTTTTTTTTAAACTTAAATAGCTCGTGAAAATTTGATTTTCACAAGAATATTTTAAAAGTGATGTTAATTTTTTTTTTATTAATTTCTGTTATTTGTTTAGCGTAATCACAATTCTAAAAATTGTAAACTTTCAAAAATACAAATATTAATCTAAATTTTAAATTTTACCTAAATTTCACATGCTAGCTATTGTCTGTATCACATACAAATTTTATAACAATTTTTATAACTATAACTATCACTAAATACAATAATTAATCTTGTAAGAAGCATAATATAACTTTAAATTAGTACCATAATATTCTACAAGAAGCATTTTACCCGATTGATTCTTATTTTAAAACCACAATATTCCACCAACAATGCGTTTTTTTTTTAAATTCTTTATCGATTTGTCTCAAACTTAGGGTTTATATTTTCGTACCATAATTATAATATGAATGAATAATTCGGAAATTGAAGTAGTTTGCATACAACCATAAGTATTTTATGGCACAAGAAATAAATGTATTGCCGATTAATTTAAAACCAATGTTGGCGTTTAAGTATCTAATCACTATAATGCAAAAATATTCCATATATTTTATTTTTCACATATAACAAGTGAAATAACAAATAAGTAGACTGAAGTTTTGATATTAAATCCAATAATTTTGAATTATTTAAATGTTATTTGAAATTAACATTGTGAATGGGAAAAAAATATCGCCAATTTGGCGATATGTTGGTTTTTGGTACAGCGTACAATAATTTTATACAGCGTAATAATTTGGTTCAGCGTATATAAATTGAAAATAATCAAGAAAAGAAGAGTTACTTTAATATTAAATTAATTGCGAAAACAAAATTTATTCTATTAAAAAATTTTTATGAAGTTTTGTTTCTTAAGTGGTGATAAAAATAAACGTTTACCGCCAAGAGACGAATTGATAGCGAAACAGTAAAAATCTGCACTTAATGAAGAGTAAATCACAAATGATGAGGTTATACCATTGCAATATTTTTTTGTTAACTTACCTATAATCATTAGAATTGTCATTCCAAACAGTTATAATTATTTATTGGTCACTGAAAAATACATTAATT
The DNA here is from genome assembly GCA_963932185.1 of Troglohyphantes excavatus. Classification (NCBI taxonomy): domain Eukaryota; kingdom Metazoa; phylum Arthropoda; class Arachnida; order Araneae; family Linyphiidae; genus Troglohyphantes; species Troglohyphantes excavatus. The sequence continues at coordinate 16,951,140 of OZ010677.1, read as the reverse complement.
TTTTTTATGTCCACATTTTTGGTCTTTAAGAAGAAAGAATTCTAAGAATATTATCACATAAATACTTTAAAATTCCATATAATTTATTTATGATGTTCTCTGTGAAACCATCTTTCCCGAATACATATTTGCGTACATAGTCAGTGCATCTGGATGATAACACTACTTGCTCTGGATATCAAATTTTTAACCGGCTTAAAAACACGCCAACCAACCGCCAAATCAGACCAGTTATCAATTCGAATGTTATGTATTTTTTTTTAATGTATGTTCGCACAAGATTTCCATTCTAATTCAAATATTTTGAAAAATATTTTTTTTTAATATGGCACCTTTTACAAAAAATATTCGGTTATCCTGCATTTAACTATCCGGAATTCTCAATTAACCGGATCGTTTGAAAAAAAAATTGTCTGACTTCGAAAATTATTTTTGTGGGATAGAAAAAAATTCACTTGGGTAAAAAAATAGGGGGGGGGGGGGGTATCCGGCTTTTGTTTATCCGGAAACCGCTTAAAACTGGAATATCAAGAGAGTTGACCAATCAGCTTATCTGAACCATGTAAACAATGTAACATCACAGGAGTTAAGGCAGATCCCAACTATAGACATACATTGCATAGGCTAAAAAAATATCAACAATAAAGTAAATATTTTTGTATTCAATAAAAATATTAAATAAGTTTACAAAACGCACGTTTCTCATAAAGCTAGTCGTAAAACTAGTAAATTCTAGATTAACTTTTGGTAGTTTTACTACCAAAAGTTAATCTAGACTAGGGAGTTTTTACTACATGTAAGACAGACAAAAGTAAATTTGCAAATAGAATTTTTATTTTTTAATATAGTTACGAAATACTATTCCCTTGAAAGAAAATAATAAGTACTACAATTTCTTTTATATGATCATATCCTGCCAACTATATCCTTTAAGTTGAAACTTCGAAACTCCAAATATGCCAAGATCGTGCTTCCATTTTTAGTGTGATAAAAAAAATTATTATTATTTTGTCTAAAAATATCGTTCTTTCAGGGTGATAAAGAAAAAGAATTGGGCCTGGCGTTCTCTCCACTTTGTGACCGAAACTCTACACTAGTCGCAGAATCGCAAATCGGTAAGACGATCCTCTGAACTCTATGAAATATCAATAGCTTAGATCTTGCTGTTTGGCTGCTAAAACAACCTCTGGGGAGTACCAGCTATTGATGCCTCATTTTATACTACATAAATTTGAGTCATCGTGATTCTGTTTTTGTGTTTCTGATACAGAGACTTGGGATATTTTTTTTAATTTGATTAAAATATAGCCCTCGATATATTTGTTAATATAAATGGATAATTAAAGTTTTAATAGTTGTCCCGTGACAAAATAAGATTGCAACTTTACCCTTTGCACTAAACTGCCACCATTCGGCTGAATAAATAAGAACATGAACTTTTGTGTTTCCTATTTTACTAAATGTAATAAAACAACTTGTTTCTAAATTTAAAATACGTCGTTCTTTAGTTAGCTTGTTTTCTCACTCATTCACAAAACGATTATTATTTTTGCCATTCACGAGTAGAGTTATGCGATGATGACATTCTGCCATCGCAATTAATCTTCAGCCAATTATCGATAATTTTCGATTCATCGATATTTTTCGATTAATCGATATTTTCCGATTCATCGATATTTTCCGATTCATCGATATTTTCCGATTCATCGATATTTTCCGATTCATCGATATTTTCCGATTAATCTATATTTTCGTATTCATCGATATATTTCGATTAAGCTATATTTTTCGCTTAATCAATATTTTCCAATTAATCGTTATTTCTAATATTTCGATATTTCCGACGCATACATATCGTTGAGATATTGATATTTCTGATATCGATATTTTCAATATATCGATATTTCCGGTATACCGATATTTTCGACATATCGATATTTTTGATATCAATATATTTAATATATCAATATTTTTGATATATCGATATTTTTGATATATCAATATTTCCAATATATCGATATTTTCGATATATCGATATTTCCGATATATCGATATTTAACGATTGGAACTTTCGCCTAATCGTCAAATCTAAAATAACAAAATCGAAATCGCGACGATTTTTCATTTCCGGAATTTCGATATATATCGAACCGTTGCCCAAGCCTATTCATGAGCATCAAAGATTTTGTGTTAAAACAAATAGGAACGTATGCAACTCTTCCTTAAAAGAAACATAAACTTTGAATGTAAAATTTTAAAAATACGAGAATGCATGCCGTACATTTGTAGAATCTGATTTTTATCTTACTTTCTTCACCTATCTTACCAAATACTAAATCACAAACCGGATTTCAATTTTAACATCGAATTAATTCATAACTCAACATAAAAAAGTTTGTCTTTAAAAGTCTGCTTTAAAAAATGCAAATTTCGCTGACAATTTTATTTCCGCCAATTAGGGCTCCATGGATCTCATCCCCCGACCTCGAATAAATATGCCGGAAAATTGCTGATTCCGGAATTTTCAACAATAAAAAGAATAACGTTCTAAAATTAAATATAAAGTCTCCATTGTTATTCCAGGCTTCATCGATTTCATCGTATCCCCCAGCCTAGAAGTATGTGGAGACATGCTAGACAGAGTCCTACGTCACGTAGAAGGCCACAAAGACGGAGTGATAGCGGAGGACAGTACAGGTATGCTTAGTCATCCATTTTCACCTTATCTACTACAGTGATGTGAAGGCGTCCAGGTTAAAAACGATGAGGGTCTTATATTTGTTGAAATTGAAATATCATTTCCTTATGTTTTTTTAAAGGCTGTTTATTTAATTAAACCAAATTATAAATGGGAAGAACGATAATTGTCCGACAAAAAAATAAGTTTTAAAAAATCGAGTACTGTTCGCAATATACCGTAAGATTTGGTTCGTGTGAATACTATTACTCCCCACGCCGTACAACAGTCAGAGGAATGGGCTTCGAGCATGAATGGACTGTAGTAGAGCGAATATGACGTCATCATCGTGATGCAAACATCTCAGACCGATGGCACCAGACACGTGACTTCCTTTCAAAATTTATGAATGAAAAAACGTCCGCTATTGGCTTGTGATTTGGAAATAATAGTAACATGAAGTACAGGGTATTTTTATGAATTTTTATGAATGAACTAGGAAAAAAAATTATGAATGGATGACGTAGTGAACCACGTGTCTGAGGCCCTACATGTTGGCCTCACTTTCATGTTAGCGAGATTATAATCTTATGATTTCTCTACTATGAGGGATCCATTCTCGAAGGGAATGGGTTAATAAACTGTATGGTGGAAGCGGCTCACTTTCTTCTAAACGATGGTATGTCAATTATCCTCATAGATTGATTCCAAATAGAGTTATAGGGGCGGAAACGTATACTGCATTTAGGAACGTCCCCCCCCCCCCCCTTTCCTACCGCAAAAATCATAGAGGGGAATGGGTTCACAATCGGCGTTTCTTATATATACTTACATATTCTAAAATATATGAGTTTGGGTGAGGTTGAGCCAAATATTCAGAATCGTATATTGCAAACATGTGTAATAAATGGGGATACTACCTCTAACGTCACAGTTTGCGCCATTTCCAGTCTAATCTCGTGACTTGATTTGATCTTCAAATGATAGAGATTAAATAGTATTTATTTTTAATAATTTTTGCATTTAACAGGATAACGCTATAAGCCACAACAACTATTTACGCAAAACTGCTGCTATTCAACCGATTTATCGGTATATCTTTGAGGCATGAAACTTTATTTTTCGTTTTCTAAAAAAATCGCTCTGCATACAGTCATGGTATTATTTTTTTTGGTTTAGTTTGGTTTAGTTTTGTTAATTAACGTCACACTAGAGCTGCACAGTGGGCTATTGGCGACGATTCGGGGCCTATCTCGAAGGAAAGACCCGGGAACGATGCCTCGTATTTTTTTAACCGTGGTCAGATGACGAGGTCAACACCTGACCTGGCACCCAACGCCTTCAATAGACGTCGGGACTTTGGACCCCGATCAGATTTACCGTTAATTTTCAGATTTACGACATTCTAGTATTTTGGTAGCGAAGTTGGCAACCCTCAGATCGCAATATCACTACCTTTTTCTATTCTTAGTCTAGTCCGTTGCACAGGTTCGAACTCGGATTCCCAGCTGACGCCTTATATCACTCCGCCACGGAGGCTTTTCTTTCTTTTTTAGCCTTCATATGAAGTTTTGGGGCCTCCGTGGCCCAGTGGATAAAGGCGTCAGCTGGGAATCGGAGGACTCCTGGTTCGATCCTGTGCGACAGACTTGACAAGGAAAAGTAAAAAATAGTGATCCTGTGATCGGAGGGTTGCCAGCTTCGCTATAAAATACTAGAAATATCGTCCAGAACATTAACAAAAATTATCGGCATGTATACGGTACTGCGGTACTGGTGCACGATACATCTGATCGGGATCCCCAAAGTCCCGACGTCTATTGAAGGCGTTGGGTGCCAACTCAGGTGTTGCCTCGTCATTTGACCATGGTTCAAAAATACGAGGCATCGTTCCCGGGTCTTTCCTTCGAGATAGGTCTCGAACTGTCTCTCATAGCCCACTCTGTGCAGCTCCAGTGCGACGTTATTTAATCAAACCAATCATATGAAATTTACAGGGAGGTGATCAGTGTTCGGCTGCATCACATTCAGCTGTATTGGCATAATAAAAGAATTATTTTTGCCCAACTACTACGCTTATATTTGAAGTCAATGACAACACTTGGATTATAGAATCACTACCCACACCCAGGGAATCAAATCATTCGGCCCAGGAATAAATCTTCGGTAAAAGAGGAAAAATAACGAATTCTCAGCCTTTAGGAATTGTACAGTAAAAACATGGTTTTTAAAAAAAATGTCTAATGTATCTTTTTATAAATAAGTAAATAACTCGCCTTCCCGCGCGATAAACCCCGCCTCCTCTCCCCCCACACAAACACATTCGTTATAACTACTCATAGATCACACTCCATTTAGAGAAATCTACCCATAGATAGCAGCGCGGCTCGTTTAAAAACTGCTTGGAAACTAATTATCTTTAAAACACATTTATAAAACAAAAAACTTTTAATATTCGTGAGACAAAAGCACGATTCGTCACTGCTGCGGGAAATTCTCTTTCTTTTTTTACCTCACATGCTAGGATCCGGTGTATGTGAGGCCCGCAAAAACGGGATCTTTGGTACTGGAATAGTATATATGACTGGCATGTCCGTGCAATGATTATCCCATGAAGACAACCCCCCCGCTATAAACTTCTAAAACCTTGGATTTCTTCACCAACTACGGATTTACGTAGTGTAGTTTAAATGTACTAGGTTTTATTTCTAAGGCAACAATATGGTCTAACTATATGACTAGCAGGGCCGTCCTTAGGGGGGGGGGGGGGGGAGCGACGAAAATGAATGAAATGAGAATTTTGCAGATAAAAGGAATTTATCCTGTTTTTATTTTCGACATGGAACGTCTTTAACCCTTTCCACTCCAAGAACATTCTGACATTTGCGTTCTTTCTAAAGAACAGTTATTTAGTTAGAACAGTTAATTTCTGTTTTTCCCCCATAACTTTTTATGCTCATAGAGGGGGAAAAAATCATAATCTGTTTTGAAACTGCAAGAGAACAAGTTAAAAAAAAAAAGATCGATGTTTTTTAAACACAAGATCATGCTGTTCTCGTTTATTTTAAAGAACAGGGAACCAAAAGAACGAGTCGTTATGTTGTCGCCTGAGCGGCGACAACGGAGTGCAAAGGGTTAAAATCAAATACATAGAATCAGGATAAAAACACTAGGTTAAACTTTTAGGGGGATCATTCAGGAGGACCCAAGTCAAATAGCACGATTAACTTAACATTAGTTTTGTTCGATAGAAAATTATATTTAATTTTTTAATTTTATGTAAGAAAAGAAGAAAAAATAATACAAAATATTTACATAAACAATTTCTTTAATGATTATTCTATGTAAATTAAAAATGTGGCTGTGTCAAATTTTCGTAGTTGATTATCAACTACATTTAAAGTTGATAAAAAAAAATCCCGATTGGCTTTTAAAATATTCGACGGGTTCATCCCCCGCCCTGCCATAATCGGGAAAAGCTGGAAATTTCGAGTTTTAAAAATCCCTGAGATGAGAAAATTTATGTATGAAAACAATTAATATTATTAACAAATGAAATCGAGGGAAGGTTAGAAATTGCCCAACTTGTAAGATTAAACTTGACCTCAGAACGGACAATGCATTGGGTAACATGTGTGTAAAAAATCAATACTTTTGGGAAAACTGTTTAATGTAACCAAAAATATAACAGAAAGTTGAAAAATGTCGACAACTTGGAATTTTTAGCACTGTTGAGTTGGGAATTCCGAATCGTTAAGTTTGGTTCAAATAACGTCGCACCGAAATGTCTTCTTCCCCTCTCCAAAAAAAAATTGGCCGGGCGATTGTCAAGGGTCGATTGAATTCAAATAATAGAAATTACTATTTGCGTATTCTAAGTACAGTGACTAACTGACTGGGAAATATTTTCAAAAAAAAACTTGGTGAGTGTTAAAGAAATTACTCTTTATTGATGGACAAACGTTTCAACGCTAATCACATTCACTTAGTGTTGAACTTGACATTCAAATTTAGTGCGCAAGTTTTCCTCGCTTCAAATCGGGTACGTTTTGGGTAGTGCTGCCATCTTTCGATATTTAGTGTAACTAAAATAGGTGTGTACAAAAATACTCGTACATTAGAAATCGAAATACGAAAAATGAAAATATTCCTATTACTTCAAATGGAATTACAAAATTTATTATACAATGCTTTTCCTTTAAATTGTATTTTATTAGTGTCATTAAAAGTATATCTACATCTTATATTCCAATCAAATAAAATAGTTGAAAATCGATAATCTCGATCTAGCGGAAAATATTTTACTGCACTAATTTTATTAATGTTTATTCTCCCAAAAGAAATAGCTTTGCTATTATTCAGTTTGAGCGAAATAAAACCAAAAAATTTCGTAAATACTTTTTTTTTTTTAAATATTTTAAATACCCATAAAGAAAAGTCTTCTGAATGCAGGCATCCCATTATTAAATAACAAACAAAACATTGATTTTTCAAAGGATGCGAGTTTACAATAAAATCGAGGGAATTTGTAGACGACTGATACCCTGTCGTACCCTTCGAGCATGAATGGACTGTAAGAGAACGTCATCATCGTATTGCAAACATCTCAGACCACTGATCTCTAACTGTAACTTCTGGATAGGGCAAGACATTTTGTTGTCAAAGCCGATGTGGAGGCCGCCATGATGGGGCACACTTTTCTTGATACCACAATATTTCGTATATTTTTCATGTTAAAATACGCCGACATATATTATTTTTTGGTAAGTTTTTTTATTTTATTTTTAAACCCATTTTAAATGTAATCTGCTATAGGAAGTCCTTTGCAAGTCAAAGTAGAAGTAGTTAAAAAGCAAGAGCAAAAACTATCTGTTTGGCAATATAAAAATTAATACTACAAGAAGAAAATATAATATTTATATATATATTTAATACTTCTACAATGCTTTGGTAATAAAAAACACCTCTAAATAATTTTTTTTTAAATGTTGGGGCACCGTATGGCAGCTTTCAATTGGTTTCAACGCGCCCGTAGAGGAAATAAAGTTTGAGCCTTCCAGCAGTTACAGTTAGAGTTCAGTGTCTCAGACCTGTTGGCACCAGACACGTGACTTCCTTTCAAAATTTATGAATGAAAAAACGTTCGCAATTGATTTGTGATTTGAAAATAATAGTAAATGTGTTACTTCATGAAGTACAGGATATTTTTATGAATGAACTAGAAAAATTTATGAATGGATGACGTAATAAACCACGTGTCAACCGTAAAATTTAATAGGACTTCTGGCAGGACTTCCTCATGTACGTTCAAAGGCTAAATATGAATTTAGGTATTGAAAAAGAATCACAAATTTTGAATCTGTATAAGTATTACCTTTAGCATAGAACTCAATAGTTACCTAAGCCAGAAGGTGGCCAAGGCGGTAAAGTATCAGGCTCTCGAAGGACGGTTAAATCTCAATTTTGAGTGCTGCGAGCTCGTGATCAGAGGGTAACCTAATTCGTTCGTCGTCGAATTATTCACGTTTACGACAGCTAAAACACTATCGTTATGTATAATACACTGGTGCACGTTAAATCTGTCGTAGTTCAACCAGAATCAGTTTCGTTGTCTTAGATATTTAGTCGAAGATCAAAAATACGAGGTATCAAAAATACGAGGTTCACGGGTCTTTCTTTCGAAATATATTTCAAACCATCTTCAACAGCCCACTATTCAACTCTAGTTCGACGTTAATTCACTTATCAATCCAAAAGTTCCCAATGGCCCATTTTATAGCTTTAGTACGATGTTAATAGATCCATAGCTCTGTATACCCAATATTGATCTCTAACTGTAACTTCTGGATTGTGCAAGGCAATTTGTTGACTTGAAGCCAATTGAAGGTTAAAAAACTGTACACCACTTCCATTTCTACCTCTATAATTCGTATATTGTTCATGCTAAAATATGACGAATTGTAGTGCTTTTGGCTTTTTCTTTTAATTTTTCCATTAAAATCCATTTTAAATACCTATTCTTTGAAATACATTTTAAGCAATAATAAGTGGATAAGCAGCAAAAAGAAAAACTATAATTTTGGGAATAAACAAAATGATTCTATATGTAGAAAATAAAATATCTAAACATAAAATATCTAAGAAAAAAACACAAAATTACTCTTAAAAAGCAGTTAGGGTATAGTATGGCTGCTTACAGTATGGCTTCATCCTCACCCAAAGAAGGAACTGGTTATAAGCGTTCCAGAAGTTACAGTTAGAGTTCAGTGGAACAAACTGACATAGACCCTGTATGCCCCACTGAACTCTAACTGTAACTGCTGGAAGGCTCAAACTTTGTTTCCTCTACGGGCGCGTTGAAACCAATTGAAAGCTGCCATACGGTGTCCCAACATTTTTTAAAAAATGATTTAGTGGTGTTTTTTATTACCAAAGCATTGTAGAAGTATTAAATATATATAAATATTATATTTTCTTCTTGTAGAATTAATTTTTATATTGCCAAACAGATAGTTTTTGCTCTTGCTTTTTAACTACTTCTACTTTGACTTGCAAAGGACATCCTATTTTAATAGCAGATTACATTTAAAATGGGTTTAAAAAGAAAATAAAAAAAATTACCCAAAAATAATATATGTCGGCGTATTTTAACATGAAAAATATACGAAATATTGCGGTAGCAAAGAAAGTGGGGGGCATCATGACGGCCTCCATATCGGCTTCAAGTCAACAAAATGTCTTGCCCTATCCAGAAGTTACAGTTAGAGATCAGTGGTATGCCCTATTTGTACCTGACTGGTACCGTTTTGTTTCCATACCAAAGATGCTTTGTTTAAATCCTACTTGTTTAGCCATTGTTACAAACAAGATGGCGGTCCGATGGCCGAGAGGTATATAATTCGGTTAGCAATTAAAGGATTGCAAATACGAATCAGCATGAGGACTTGACAAAAGTTAATATGTAACGATCTCGTGATCGGAGAGTTGCGATTCGCTACTAAATTAAGACTAAAATTATCTTCAATTACCACCGGTGTGTATACGGGACTGTGGTGCGCGTTAAATCTGATCAGGGTCCAATGTCCTATGGCACCTATTGCGATTGCGTAAGATGCCCGCTCAGGTGTTGTCCTCATCACCTGAACATGGTTCAAAACTACGAAGCAGTATTCCCGAGTCTTTCCTTCGAGATTGATTTTTGGTCCGTGATAATTAGCATCGCACTATAGCTGTATAGTGCACATTGGTATATTGGCGATGGTTCGGGGCTAAGTCGAAGGAAAGACCCGGGAACAATACCTCGTGTTATTGAACCGTGGTCAGATAATGCTGACAACACATGAGCTGGAACTTCGATAGGCGTCATTTCGTTGGACCCCGATCAGATTTAACATACCAGTCCAGTATACACACCGTAGAAATTGGCGGCAAGTTCGGGAACCATCTTGTTACTCTTCGGACGAGTACGTCGCAGCACATCTGGGAACCCTCCGATCACAAGTTCACTGCATTTTATCATTTTGCCAAGTCTCTTGGTATCAGTTGTATTCGAACTCGCAACCCTCTAGCTGATAGAGCCCCAGTTGCTCAGTTGGTAAGGCGTTCAGCTACTAATCAGAGGATTGGTGGTTCGAATCCGTGAAATGGACTTGACATAGAAAAGTAAAACAGTAGTGATCTTGCGATCGGAGGGTTGCCAGCTTCGCTACAAAAATACTAGAAAGTCGTCCAGAATATCCAACAAATTATACTGGCGTGTATACGGGACTGGTGCATGATATGTCTGATCGGGGTCGAAAGTCCCGACGTCTATTGAAGGCGTTGGGTGCCAGTTCAGGTGTTGTCCTCGTCATCTGACCATGGTTCAAAAATACGAGGCATCGTTCCCGGGTCTTTCCTTCGAGATAGGCCCCGAACCGTCGTTAATAGCCCACTGTGCAGCTCTAATTAACAAACTTCATAAATGGTCATGAAGTGCGTAATAAACCTGACTGGCTATATGTCTTTGGCTTATTTTTTAAACTGTTTTTTTTTCTTCCAGTCCCAGCAACGAGGACCCAACTACAGACCTCCTCGCCGGCCAACAGTCCGTCGCACAGCCGAGCTTCTCCTCGACTCTTCGGCAACAGCCCTGGTCAGTCGCCGAGGCACATACCCCCTGGGGGATCCGTGCCCAGACCCTGGCTGAAATGCCTGGAGAACAACAAGAAGATGTGGCACGACCTCAGCGACAAAGGTCAGGATCCATTTCCGTCTCTCTCTCTCCGAGATTCATAAAGGCTTTTTATTTTAAACGCATTACAATATGTCTGTAATAGTCCGATGGAATCAAATACACTTCAGAGCACAAATTTTTATTTTAATCCCAACCATCGAGCATGAATGGACTGCAGTAGGGCGAATATGACGTCTTCATTGTGATGCAAACATCACAGACCTAATCTTCAAACATGGATCCTTCATAGTAGTACTATGAAGGAAGAAAACATAATGTTATAATCTGGCTAAAATCAAAGTGAGGCCAACATGTAGGGCCTCAGACACGAGGTTAATTACGTCATTCCATTCATAATTTTTCACTGTTACACATTTCTCAATTCATCAGCCAATCACGAGTATTTTTAATTCATAATTTTGAAAAGAAGTCACGTGTCTGAAGCCATTCGGTCTGAGATGTTGGTTTCACGATTATGACGTCATATTAGCTCTACTACAGTCCATTCATGCTCGAAGGACCTGATGGTACCAGGCACTTGACTTCCTTTCAAAATGTATGAATGAAAAAACGTTCGTGATTGACTTGTGATTTAGTGGAAATAACAGTAAATGTGTTACTTCATGAAGTACAAGATATGTTTATGAATTAACTAGAAAAAAATTTATGAATGGATGACGTATTAAACCACGTGTCTGAGGCCATACATGCTGGCATCACTTTGATGTTAGCGAGATTATAACCTTACGATTTCTCTACTATGAGGGATCCAATTTCGAAGATCCCAACTGAAAGCTAATATTTAGTTTGAACTAAACTTTACTTAAGATTACAACTCGTGTTATGGAACATTGCGTTAAGAATATTAAAAAACAACGTTAAAATACGCAATAAAAATCCATGAGATCTGGACATGTTCTCCCTTCATCAGCAGAAATGAAAAGTCTGTGTGTACAATAAAAGGGAAATAAACCCAGAATTGAAAGTGTTGCCAAAGAACAAAAACTATATCAATCGGTTGGAGTTAACTATTGTATGCCAAGAAGTGGGAGATACTGGGACCGGAAATGTTTCATTGACAATCGAATCAATATTGCCGAAAATATGAAACGCCTGCAGGAAGTCAAGTTCAACTGGAGATTAGGGTTTGTAAATTAAATGTGGGTTAGAAAAATTAAATATGTGATTATGTTCCCAAGAGTGCATGGCGATGGAGGACTTCTTTATAAAACTAAAAAATAAACTAAAAAAAAAAATTAAAAATATCACCAATCGCGCGCACACTAGCTAATTTGCATTCAACTTTACTCGCTGGCAAGTATCTGGTAAACTCATTCAATATAATTTAGCCTTTACAATAAGGCCGCTTTTTCACAGACCGGCAAAACCGGTGTCGGTGCCGGCTGCCAGAAGCGATTTTATTCTATTGAAACTTTTTTAAGTAGTCAGGTCGGGCATTGTATACCGTAACATTGCATCAGGTGTCTTTATCGGGTCCGCTTTTCCCGGTGTGTGTGAAAAAGCGATCTTATTGTAGCTACGCAGTGGCAACTATCAGACAAACAACGAAACTATTTTGTTGCTAGCATTTGGAAAACTCAAATTGCATTTGCTTACTGAGCAAATTTTTAATTGACAAAAATCCTTTCACTTGCAACCGCGCAAATATCCTTGTCAAATTTTCGACGATTTTGTATGAATGTGGTAAACAGATTATAGCCAATTCTTTACCTTCACTTTAATGATTGCAAAATCTGAGGCTTGGTAGTCCTAAGCTGGATGCAATTAATAATCGCAAGAAGTTGGAGTGTGGTTTTTTTTAGTTGCTCAGTTGATTAAAAATTGCAATGAGATTGCTTCTGGTGCCTTAAACTATTGTTATTCTTCCAGATGCTGAACTTACAATGCAATCGTTGCTGGTGCGCGGCTATGCTTAAACTCTTGTTTTTCTTCCAGATGCTGAACTTACATTACAATTGTTGCTGGTGTGCGGCTAGGTTTAAACTGTTGTTGTTCTTCCATATGCTGAACTGACATTACAATTGTTGCTGGTGTGCGGCTAGGTTTAAACTGTTGTTGTTCTTCTAGATGCTGAAACTTACAATGCAATTGTTGCTGGTGCGTGGCTAGTCTTAAACTATTGTTGCTCTTTCCCGATGCTGAACTTATAATGCAATTGTGGCTGGTGTGCAGATAGTCTTAAACTCTTGTTGTTCTTTCCCGATGCTGAACTTACAATGCAATCGTTGCTGGTGCGTGGCTAGTCTTAAACTATTGTTGCTCTTTCCCGATGCTGAACTTACAATGCAATTGTTGCTGATTAGCGGCTAGTCTTAAACTCTTGTTGTTCTTCCAGATGCTGAACTTACAATGCAATTGTTACTGGTGCGCGGGTAGTCTTAAAATATTGTTGTTCTTTTCAAATGCTGAACTTACAATGCAATTGTCGCTGGTGCGTGGCTAGGCTTAAACTCTTGTTGTTCTTTCCCGATGCAGAACTTACAATGCAATCGTTGCTGGTACGTGGCTAGTCTTAAACTCTTGTTGTTCCTTCCAGATGCTGAACTTACAATGCAATTGTTGCTGGTGTGCCGATAGTCTTAAACTTTGATGTTCTTCCAGATGCTGAACTTCGGGAACAGATAACAGAGGCAAGCAAGAAGAGGTTTCGCGAATACGCCAACGGAGTGGACAAGTAAGAAGAAGACGGCAACTGCGAAAGGCGAGCCGACTGGCCAGTCTGGTCAAGACAAGTGAGAAAGAAAGGACCTTTTTCCAAACAAAGTTTCTTTGTCGGCAGAAGATGATTCCCCTGTCTCTGCCTGCTATCGTCCCCAGGGTTCCCACACTCCCGCCTAAACACGCTTCAGACATTTTGCTTGGTTACAAAGTCCAGTGGATCGACAAGGTTAAAACCATTAGATGGAGACGACTTTTAGTTCGTTTAACACGAATTATTTCTTCGGAATATTAGTTCGAGGGATGCACTGTGAATTCGAGTCTTTGAAATAATTTATTGGATTACAGGTAAAATATATGGACTTTTGCCAGAGTTCAAACGATCCTGTTATTTTGAAAGTCCCAACTTTATTCGATAAATTTCCATTTAAAATGGGGTTATTGGGTACTTTTGCGTTAATGGGATACTACTTGGCGCCAATCGTAAATATTTATTAAATTGGAGATGATTACGAAATATACATAAACTAAAATTAATATAAATTGATTTTATCATATCAATTTTGCACTTTGTAGCCAAAACTGACTGACTTCGGCGACAAACTGGCGACTGACATCCCGTTAACAATTGCCGTCAAATATAATAAAAGAAAGGTAAATATACAAACAGATTAAAAAATAATGTTTATTTTATTAAATTGGAAATGATTACTAAAATAATTAAAACTAAAATTAATATAAATAGATTTAATCATACCAATTTTGCACTTTGTAGCCAAAACTGACTTACTATGGCGCCAAACTGGTGACTTACACCCCGCTAACTAAAAATTACCTATAAATCCTTTTAAATTATCCATTTTCGTTGAGAAAAATGCAATGAGTTATTTTCTTGTAAAATAAATTAAATTAAGAAACTGAGTGAGTAAGCATAAAATACTTTTTCCTTATATACCAAAGTCAATTTGTAACGTCTCTTTGCACAATGTATTCATCTCCCTCTATATAATTTTAAATATGTTCCATTTAGATAAGTCTATTTTTTTTAATATCATGTTTTTAACTAAGTAAACATTTAATTTCCTAAAATTCCCGTAATCCTTTCCATGTAAAAGTTCCTAAATAAATTTTTTCCTAATGAAAACTAGATTAATTTTTCCGTTGTTATCCATCACACACAATATTTCATGGAACATTAATTTGATTTCAACCCACCTGTATCAGATCGATACTTTATATTATATTAATTTAATGTTGATATATCTAGTCCCCCCCTTTCCATTGTATATATAACTTTTTTAAAATGTGATCGTCGGTTTCGAACATCCCGAAATTGTATATTTTAGCAGGTTAATTTGAATTGGTTTAAAATCGGGTTGTTTCTCACCAAGGCGGTCCATGAAGGACTTTGCACTCTTTTTCCTTGAATAATGTAAATATATCTAAATTTATATTGTACAAAATTATTTACCGTACTTAATTTTTTTTTTATTACGGGTAAGATGTTACAAGTGCGTTTCTTGTGGACAAACGGACTTGTTGTGCACACTGTACGGACAACGGACACTGTACGGACAAATAGGACAGCGGGAACTCTGCACTAACCCCCCTCCATTGTGATAAAAATATAATAATTGCACTTCACATTTTCCATTCGCTGTAAATAGTTGTGTTCGAGCAATATTAGGAAACCTTGCTTGTAGATTTCTGATGGAAGGTTAGTGTTACTCGAATGGTGAAATGATTCATTGTCATGTAGTACTTAAGAAACACATTCTCTCAAATCCATACGACTACACTGGTAAAAATTTCAGTTCAACCATGTACCATATCTTGGGGCAAAACAGAAGTCTGCACCATATTTGGTGAAATCTAGATTGAACCAAAAACCCTTTATCGGAAAAAAAAGAGCTTTCACCGATAATTGATTCAACCTCTTTAACTGCAAACGAAATTTTCGATATCGCTACATCAAAAAGCACCTCCAAGAAAGACAACGACGAACATTGGCCTTTGCATGAATGGACTGTAGTAGAGCGAACATGACCTGATAATCGTGAAACCAACTTCTCAGACCGAATGGCCTCAGACACGTGACTTCTTTTCAAAATTTATGAATGAAAAAACGTTCGCGATGGACTTGTGATTTGGAAATAATAGTAAATCTGTCAATTCATGAAGTACATGATATTTTTATGAATTAACTAGAAAAAAATTATGAATGGATGACGTAGTACACCACGTGTCTGAGGCGATACATGTTGGCCTCACTTTGATGTTAGCGAGATTATAACCTTATGTTTTCTCTACTATGAAAGATCCATGCTCGAAGTTTGTGACCCAGTGGTTAAAGGCGTTCAGTTATTAATCAGAAGATTCCTAGTTCGAGCCCAATCGGTGACAAGTTGTCGTCTGGGCGTTGCCAGCTTCGCTACAAAAATACTACTACTGCAATACTAAGAAAACTCGATTTTTGAGTTTTATGCAACGTTATGAGTTTTGGTGCATGTTTCACCACTAAACAATCCGTAGTAGAACCGTAAAATGGTAAACTAAGCACAAAATGTTGGTTGCAGCTAAATGGGTACCAAAGTCTGGTGCAAGGTCGTAATAATTTTTAACAGTGTAGATATATTTGATTGTTGTTAACAGAGCCAGCCTTAGGGGTGTGCGTCGTGTGCCACCGCACAGGACCCCGCGCTAATAAAAAAAACGTACAAAATAAAAAATGTACATATAATTTTTTTTTTTTGCTTTTGACATGAAATGTCTTAAAAATCAGCTACATGAAATATCATGTTAATGACAGAACACGCAATGTCCTTCCGAATGTTCGGATAGTACTGCCGGTAGAATTCATATTTACGCTCACATAGAGTTTTTTTCTTCCTTCTGCCAGGACGGGCGGTAGTACAACAGAAAAATTCAGAAATTACAGAGTTGGCACAAAAAAAAATCAGTTTAAAAATTCCAACTGTAAAATGTGTTCTGTACAAAAGTGCTACCGCAAGCACTTTGACCTTATCTTCTATAATTAATATCATAGAGTCATCCATTCCGTGACAAATATCACGCCTGACATAAATTTGCTCTGGTTCGGGAGAGAATCAGGCTTATATAGATAAACATATTTATTTTTTTAATTTGAATAATAGAGATTTTTATGTAACAAAGTTCTCGAATAAATATTACACTCAAATGTCACGTAGCTGCATCAAATATTTATAGTTAACAAAAAAATCCGATTGGATTTTCAAAATTCTAAAAACTTATTCATAAATTTCTATGGATAAGTTTAAGGAAGTTAAGGTTCTATGGATAAGTTTAAGGAAGTTAAGGTTCTATGGATAAGTTTAAGGAAGTTAAGGTTCTATGGATAAGTTTCTATGGATAATAAAAGGGACCACTACTAAGTTTGCACAGGGTCTTCTAAGGGCGGCCCTGTTTGTTAACTATTATATTCTTTCCCTGTTCTTGTTTGTATAATATAAAGCGTTATTTATTTATATTTTTAATTTTTTTTAATTTTTTTTTTGCCATGCGAAGAGTGCTACTAATTTATTGTTTATTTCATTCCGTTGTTACTTGGCCTAATAAAATTCAAAAGTATCAGTAATTATCACTGAACTATATCTGGTACTTCTGGATTGCTCAAAACTTGTTTCCTCTACGGGCAGATTGAAGCAAATGTCGAAGCAGCCATACTATGCCCCAAAATTTTGTTAAAGTGATGTTGTGGTGTTTTTTTAATACCATAGCATTATAGAATTATTAAATGTTTATAAATATTATATTTTCTTCTTATAGAATTAATTTTTATATTTACAAACAAACCGTTTTTGCTCTTGCTTTGTAACTACCTTGACTTGCAAATGACTTCCTATTTTAGTAGCAGAATGCATTTAAAATGGGTTTTAAAAGACAATACAAAAAAATTCACCCAAAATCAACACATGTCAGCTTAATTTAACATGCAATATATACGAAATATTGCGGTATCGATGAAAGTGGGGAGCAGTCGTTACACCTTCAATTGGCTTCAAGTCAACAAAACGTCTTCCCCAATCCAGAAGTTACAAATAGAGATCAGTGGTAATTACACGATATAAAAAGTTGAATTTCTATCTAGATTTTTTTCGTTGTAACACCACATTTCGACTGTATCCACAAAGGTGGATTTTTATTATATGATATTATATTATATGATATAGTTCCACTATAAGAGTAACACAACCTTCCCGTCCTGCTTATATCATTCATTCAATGTATGCATATTTTATCTTTTACTAAGTAATTTATAAAAGAGCTGACAGAGATGCTCGATTTAATTTAGATTCTTTTCGATATGCAAGTTTCATACAAAAAGCAGCTAAACTCTTATTATACAAAAAAATATCTATTGGGCATTTGATGATATGCTAAAAATATTATTTTGTTATTGATGCTAAATTCTGTAAATGTTGATGCATAATTTTCTTTTCTACTTAATATAGAATGACAAAAATCACTTTTGCTAGTATTCTCATGTGAATTTACCAAAGAAAAGTTAACTGTTATTTCGAACATTTTGTTACAAATAAAAATTATTTGTTAGTCTATTTAAAAAGAAATTCTACATCGGTATTTATCAAGGTCACGTTTTATTTTTTATATGCTTCAAACAAAGACTTATTTTTAACCGACTGAACAGCGCGCCAACCAAAACTCCAAACTAAAACCGCCAGAAACTTTAAATTAAAACCGCTAAATCACGCGCCAAGGAGAGTAGTTACCAATTAAACTACTACGTCTTTTTTTAATTATAAAATAATTAAAAATAGTTCATAAAGCATTTTTTTTTCATACTGGGTTGTAAAGGATTAAATATCCTTAATTTATACGTAATCTACTTAAAGCAGTCATTTATCAAAAGCTTTAAATATTTAGGGGTATTCAAAAGAGTAATTATTATACACACATTTTAAAGCTTCTTTAATTTTCAATTTTGAAAAAAATACAATTTATAAATATCGCCAACGTGATTATTAATATACGAGACCTGTTATACTAAACCCCGTTAAGTCAACTTGTATTTAACGGGGTTTAGAATAACAAGCCTCATATATTAGATTATGCAGTTGAATTCAATGTAAAAACGCTACTTAAAAATGCATTGTCTAGTACCGGGTGATTACAAACGAATATCATAACTTTGAAAAGCTATATCTCCGTAACCAATTAGCTTAAAGCACTATTCTACAAATCATTGTGAAGAGAACATTCTGAAGTTTGATTCGGTTTAAGCAAGAAATATCTCTCAGAGCATTTTTCATTGCACTAAAGACATAAGATGTCGACAACTTAATAAGAAGGATTACAAAATGGAGTAGCGTACGTTGGTTTCTTCAATTTAGTGAAAAAGTTCTAGTGCCTTTGCAAATGCAACAAAATATAACCGAAAGCGAGATGAGGTGGAAGTCATTACACCTCACCCACATTTATTATCATAAATTTAAATAAATTATCAAATATATGAAATATACCCACAGTTCCTTTCGATTCTTATTTCCAGATCTATTCCTAAATCACTTCTTTTCCAATAGTGATCTTATAAATTTCTATTCTTTTTTCAACTGCGCATCAATCTCGCGCATTTGTACATGCCATTCTTCTAAGTTATGTTTTCAAAACCATGGTTTCACATCCATATATTGTCATTGGAATTAATGAGAACAGAAACTTTATCTCGCGATGGCAACCTTTCTTGTGCAGTCCTGCGAATTCATAGCATTCTTAACCTAACCTAACCAAAGTATTTATGTAAGACGTCTTTTATGCATTCTTGTATTTTTTGCCGCTATCCCCAACAATAGCAGAATGAACTATTTCGAAAACTAACAATATGGATCTTGTACTTTATCACAGAAGTCTTTAGCATTATTTTCTTATTAAAAAACGCTTTACTATATATATAAGGTAATAAATTTTCTTTAAAGACCAATGAGAAGGGTTCTGATACCCTTCAACCCCCTTGTGTACGCCACTGATCGAAAGTGTAGTAAAGAAAGCTACTACAGTCATCATCCGCCAATCAAATTAAACTTCATAATGTCCTATTCACAATTACATGTAGAATAGCACCTTAAGTTAATTGGTTGCGAAGGTATAGTCTTTCAAAGTTGTGATATTCTTTTGTAACTACCCTATATTTCATTACATTAAGACCGATGTATCTATTACGTCATAATGTGTATATACGTCATTGTAACGTCAACGCCCTCTGTTGGCCAATTATTGTAACGAGAAGAAGGATGGCGAACGTGTAATGATGAAGACGTCTCCCAAAACTTAATAAATAGCAAATTGATTATAGAATTACCTAATTTTAGTTCTAAATTAAGTTCAGAATTGTTAACTTTTAATTGGTATATTTCACAAGCAAGTATTCGAATGATTTAAAAATTTGAAAATCCAAAACGTCTTATTTTTTATGCCTGGATGAACAAACGTCTTAGCAAGAAGTGCAAGAGTGCACAAACGTTTTTATAGATGCATTATTTCATAACATGTACTTGTCATATTAAAAGTATTTGCTTTCACTTGTCATATGAGTTACGTGAGTGTATAAAATGTAATGTTTTCCCCTACGTGTATAAAGCTGCAGTGTGTACTTAAGTACTTAAGTTGTGTAGTCGGACGATTCAAGAATTTCAAAGTATATATCATTTTCTGGCGTTACTTAATTGCTATTTAATAATCAAGCGCTGTGTATGGTCATGATATTCCTTATTTCGTACTCAAAACGAATTGAGGTCATACGAGTTCTTTGTGTATTTGTGCGTTTCTTAATTTAGAAAATGTAATTTACGTTTAAAAATCATTAAATATTAGAAACTGATTTTTATACACAGGGTCCGTAAACTGTAAGTTTCCGTGTTTAGGGCTATCTACAGCTATAACTAATGAACTGAATTACCCTACATTTCATATTAAAAATTACAATTATATAAAAAAAATCCAAAAATCCCCTAATAGAGGGAATTTTGGCGCTGTCCGAGAAGAAAACAGGTATATATATATATATATATATATATATATATATATATATATATATATATATATATATATATATATATATATATATATATAAAATCAAAAAATAACTAATTAAATACAAACATTGAATCTATAATAATTGAACGTTTTATGAGGTTAAAGAAAATTACCTGTCAATAGAAAAAAGAATAATTGTTGACTTTCTCATCAGGAGGTCACATCCAAAAATAAATATATTTCGATTAAGTGCCTTGACATATTTCATAAGTAATTATAACCAAAACAATTAGAAAGTTCCAAAAAGGCGAAATGTTGAACAATAGAAAAAAATCAAAAAGGAGATAAAAGCATAAAAAAAAGAGGGATGCAAATTTTACTATTTAAGGATATCTAACATCAGGTAAAATTTTTCTTTATATTACCCCTGTTTTTATTCTACTTTTGTCCCTTTTATTGAATTTTTTCCTATTGTTCGACATTTCGCATATTTGGAACATTCTAATTATTTTGGTTATAATTACTTATGAAATATGTCGAGGCAGTTTATTTGAAATATATATATATATATATATATATATATATATATTAGTTTTAATTACAGATGCCTCTAAACAGGGTATTAATTTTATAGCGACCCTTTAAATGTTTTTATATTACATTTTACTATTATTGTTTAAATATCTATAATTATTTTCTCGATATCATTTGATTATTATTATATTTTATTGGAAACATTGATTATTAAAACTTCGGTTCATTTTCATAGTTTTTCATACTGTCATAGTTATATTCTAGTCGAGCGCTATCTTTTAAATTACAGCATAGAAGAGAAGTTCAGAACAAAAAAATATTAGAAAATTAATTATCAGAAATAAAATCTCAGAAATGCAGCGGAATAAGCTTATAGCGTTCATATATTTTTGAAATCAGTTAAAAGCAGCTATTTGCGAGACAAATGATATGTTTTATTTGCAAATATCCAGTTTTAGTATTTACTTATTAGTTAAGGCCATTCAAACAATTTAATGAATAGTGATAGATGGAAGAAAAAACATAAATAACACAAAAGATTCAGTTTTTGATAATCCAAACTATTGCAGAAAAGTGGGACAATTGAACAACTTTTATGTGTGATGATTCAGCATGTTGTTAATTCCAAATGTTCACTGTAACTGCGCCTCCATTACTATTTAATAAATATGTTTAACCGACTTAAGACGCGGATACTGATTTCTCTTATTGCTTTTACAATAACTTGCTTTTTTTTATTTTGAATCAGCTTTTTTCAATCATATATCCGTGTTCAGCAAAGCATGTCGCTATGTAAGAGAAAATTATGATTATATGTCTTTTGCACGTGCTTTTTCTGTGTTGACATTGGATTTGTAATGCAAAATGAGCAGCATACATTCGAAACGTGTTTTGTCCAAAATTTCTGAAAATTAAATTAATATATGACTAGATTATCGCATGAACAACACACACTCATTCGTTGTAAAAGAGAAAATATTAGTGTATATCTCATAGCCAAAAAAAATCATAAAAGTTTAACTTTCCTGCTCATTCATAGATGGCAGCATTTTTATTAAAAATTAATAAGTTTTCAAATTTATTTAAAAAAACATGTTTAAATAAATTATTTTAAGTTTGTTATGAACGTAAATAACTTATTATGAATGTACTATTCGTCACTGCTCCTGAAAATTATCTTTCTTTTGATACCTCATGTGTTAAGATCCATTGAGTACAAGGGCGGTAAAAGGCATCTTTACTAAAGAAATAATATATATAAATTCGCGCCCAAATAATCTATTGAACCAACCGATTTTTTCTTGCAAAATATATTTCGTCCCATTGAAATTAACTTGTAAAGATTGTAATCTTTACATGAATCAATCTATTCACAAAAAGCATTTTTACGTTTTTTTAAAAGGAATCGCCATAATGTGACAAAACACGTTTCAAATGTTTACTTCTCAACTTAAAAACTTCATCGTTAAATTAACAAAATTGCTCCCATATGAAGGTTTAAATCTAGTACTTAAAAATGACCACTCTTGCAAAAATACTCATATCATCAAAAAATTGTCAGATAATATTTTTAAGTTAGTTATGTTTAGTTAAAATAGTAATTCCCTTAAATCTATTAATGTATAATATTTTATAAATGGTTAAAAATATCTGAATTATAACCCTTTGCAGGCGAGAGGAGACTCTCGGGAACCATGCTGCTTGGCGACGAAATTCAAGTGATCCACTTCTAAATGTAGAATTGGGACAATAAAAGTGAATTGCTTGAATGTCGTTGCCAAGCAGGGTTCGCTACGATTGCTGAATCCCATCCAGGAAAATGATGATTTTTTTGAAAATTAGGTCCTCATTGCGTCAACTCGAGTGGTTCAGTTACCACTGTAAGAAATTCAAGATGTATGAAAATCGTCTGGTTGAATCGAATTGCTGGTTCACCCGAGCTAAAAAATGCCTCGACCATGAAGGGTTAAAAAAAATAAAATGACATTCCAGTAAATGGATTGCAACGGAGACAAATTAACGTACTTGTTCAATGCGTACTCGCTATAAGCTGTTTTCTCTGCGATTTAGATTCTTAAAATAGATCTTAATTGTAAAATAGCTGATAAAACTCTAACCAGTGCTTAGAGCTTAGTATAGAGTATAAAAAAATATCTGCTTATAAAACAAAAATCTCCATCCATCCAAATCTGAATATCATTGAGAAAAGGGAGTATTTTGATACTTGTATATCGCATTAGATAGGTAAAACATTATCGGAGTAAAGCGAGAACTCTGCATTTTGTGTGGGGAAGGACCCGTGTGTCAAGAATTTAAGTTTGAGTTGTGTCCAAATTTGTCGACAAAATAATGAGGACCACTGCATTGTAAAAAAATGGTACTTAAAAATGAGTACCTGAACTGATCTCCTAAAACTCCTTTGAAAGAAATATAGGGTCTCAAATTACAAAACAGTGAATTTCCGTGTATGTCACACACATAAATTTTCCATTTTAAAAACATTCGAGGAGAGAGAGAGAGAATTTCAACTGTTCCATAAAAAGAACGAAAATATCAAACATGTTTCTCGATTGCAATAGGTTAAATTTCTGAATAACTAAGATCACTAAGTCGCAAACGTATCTCCCATAACTGCTATGCACGAAATATAGTGTCGCTAATGACAAAGCACAGACACGTGAATTTGTATGTACGTCACATATATAAATTTTCTATTTTAAAAAGATTCGAGAATTTCAACTGTTCCATAAAAAGAACGAAATTATCAAACATGTTTCTCGATTGCAAAACGTTAAATATCTGAATAACTAAAATTACTAAGTCACAAACCTATCTCCTAAAACAATTTTGAACGAAATATAAGGTCTCTAATTACAAAGCAGTGAATTTCCGTGTACGTCACACATATAAATTTTCTGTATTAAAAAGATTAAAAAAAATTTCAACTTTTCCACAAAAAGAACGAAATTATCAAACATGTTTCTCGATTGCCAAAGGGTTAAATATCTGAATAACTAAAATTACTAAGTCACAAACCTACCTCTTAAAACAGTTTTGAACGAAATATAGAGTCTCCAATTACAAAACAGTGAATTTCCATGTTCGTCATACATATAAATTTTTTATATTAAAAAGATTCGAATGTCAAACATTTTTAAGGTCTCGTACTACTGAACCTTGTAGTGATACTTTTATGTCCCTATGTTATAATGGAAGCAAGCGCAAGCCTAGGAGTAATAGTTTCAACTCTTCTTCGATAACTCTATGTACTCAGTATTCTGTAGCATAATAATTGGGCACTTCTCAAAATCTCATATTCTGACACCAGGCCTGTTTCACCCACCCAAAATGCAGATCTTCCAAAGTTTTTATAGTAACGGGACCAAAGTTTATGACACCCGTTTCTGTAGAGAGAGAGACAGAAAGATAAAACGTTGAAAAGTAAAATATGAAATATTTTATATACAGATTGCTTATCAGTGGGTTTTTCGAAAAGTTTCTCAAATCTCTTAAGTGAAAAGTGCGATAGAAATATTTAAACGGAACTTTTAATTCTCATTAAAATGTTATTTTAAAACACCTTTCAATTGCAAAAATAGGTAATCTTGGCAAACAAAAATTTAATTGATGTTCCAATTGCAAAAATAGATCATCTAAATTGGCAAAAAAAATTGTTTTGAATGTTTCAAAGTTATAATATTCATAAATGTACGTTTCAAGCTATCTACGTTTCAAGCTAAATCGAACTATTTTCTCTTAAAATAAAACTCGATAAATTGGATCAATCAAAGTATATTATAAATTTCCTTAATTATGTGCTTATATATATTACAAGTAGGCTTGATTTAAGGGGCCCTACATATATATTAGCGTAACTGGAATAAGCATATTAAAAAAAATATAGAGCATGGCTTTGGAAAGTATAAAAGTGCCATACTTTAGTATACACACAAATGCAGCATAATAGTATACTACTTAATTATAGTACTCATTCCATTTGCGCTAAAATACATCGCTTAGTATTATTTCCTAATAAAAATATACTAATAGATTAATAAATAAAAGCAAAATTCGGATTATATAAACCATAATTTTCCATTCCAAATCAAATATTTTTGTAGGAAATCCCTTTCTATCCAAACACAATTAAAACGCACTTATATGTTCCTATTAGCAGTTTCAAGAAAGAGATCTCACTCTTGATCTCTTATTGTGAGTAAGATTGTTGAGTGAACTCTTTTATAGTGAGCGAGCTTGTCGAGTGAGGTCTCCTATGAGTGAGATTGTTGAGTGAACTCTCTTATCATGAGTAAGATTGTTGAGTGAACTCTTTTATATTGAGTGAAATGTTAAGTGAGCTCTCTTATCGTCAGTGGACTCGTTGAGCTAGCTCTCTTATCGTGAGTGAGCTTTTTATCCCTCCAGAACGAAAAATGTTAATCCTTTCAAAACGATTTGAGCATTATTTCAATGCAAGAAAGATTATTTCTAAAATTTGGAAAATCAGACACTAAATTTATTCGATTCAAGGTCACAAAATCGAAAAATTTCCTCAACAAAACTATAAAGGTTAAAAGCTGCATCACTGAACATCTCATGCTAAATATAAAAACAAATGCGCTTTTATTTTTATTATTTTAGAAACGAATCTGGCAGCATTCCAATTACAAGATCACTACATTTTTAGTTTTTGACAAGTGATGTGTGTTTGAGTGTTTAAAATAATAAAATTAATCAAATAATATCAGGTAGGACCGATTTTTAAAAACATATTTTCGTCCCATTTTTATTTTCAGCCAGGGAAAGTTGTGTCGTTCTAACAATGTCTTCACCTTTCACCTGGAGCATTCAATCACAGAATTCCTCGGAGTTTATTTAACCCTGCTGCATTTCTTCAATCCAAAAGCATGCACGTCCATCAAGGGGGGCGATGACGTCAATGACAAAAGGTTGGGAAATTGCTTTGAACCCTACTTTGGACTCTTTGGTCACGCTTCGTATCGGTGCTATCTATCAGTGTGACATAGGATCCGTCTTTAAGTTTGAACTATTGAACTGGAAATTGTATCGCAACACATAAAACTGGAATTGAAAAATATTGTCACGTATTGCCTCCTGTAGCGCCGTATAGACACAGGAATTAAAGTTAATCTTTCTTAAAGGGTATTTCAAATCATGACCAGTGTAATTTGTAACAATTACTATTAGATAAAAAGAACATTGCGTTAAGAATATTAAAATACAAATACAACGTTAAAATACGCAATAAAAATCCGTATAATCCGAACATGTTTCGGGAGATGCATCACCCTTCATCAGCGGAAAATGTAAAGTATGTATGTAATGAAATATAAATAAACCCAGAAATGTAAAGTGTTGCCAAAGAACAAAAAACTATTTCAATCGGTTGGAGTTAACTATTGTGTGCCAACAAGCGGGAAATACTAAAGTATGTGTGTAATGAAATATAAATAAACCCAGAAATTTAAAATGTTGCCAAAGAACAAAAAACTAAAAAACTATTTAAATCGGTTGGAGTTAAGTAAGGTTAACCACGGAGTAAAGAAAAAGGTGGAGATGATTTGGCGAGATTTCATGAGACGTAAGTTAGCAACCCCAAACTAGGAACAAACAAACCTAGTTTGCAGTAGTTTTCCTACGAGGAATGCATTATTTTCAAATTAAGTTATCACCAAGTACTGGTACAAAGTAGTGCTTTATAATAGCGCCAAATACTTCGCCAGTTCCTACTTTTTGAGCGATTGCTTACTTCACATTGCAAACCGGTTTTAGACTTGTTCGCACCTCCACCTTCTTCTTTACTCCGTGAAGGTTAACACTTTAAATTTCTGGGTTTATTTATATTTCATTACACACAGACTTTACATTTTCCGCTGATGAAGGGTGATGCATCTCCCGAAACATGTTCGGATTATACGGATTTTTATTGCGTATTTTAACGTTGTATTTGTATTTTGATAACAATTACTATAGTCACAACTGAAAAAGAAACGTGTGCTGCCAATTAAACAGATGATACTAATCCCACTACAAAGATTAATAATACATAAAAATTTAACAAAACATCTAACAAAAAGTATATTTTCCAACGTTTCTTAAATTTTCATAGATTGATTTGAAAGCGATTTTTACTGGGGATTTGAGAAACTCGACAACACCTTCCATAACTGAGGTTTGAGATGTATAAAACCAATTGTAATGAAATGTAACTGAACAATTTATAATTCCAAAGAACTTACAGTTTCTGTTCATTTTAAGTCTCGTATATATAAATGAATCTTTCGCTGTAACGCTTTTACCTCCACGTTTATTATACTACTTCTATCACACGGATGTATTTCCCTGATGTCACATTGTAAAGTAGAAAGAAAAAATCTATATATTGTAATATTTATTACTGAAACTTCGCAATCGAGTTTTTGTTCGATATATTGTTTGTAAACTTTGGGCTACTGGCCTTGTCTACGTTGAATAAAATGTATAATTAAAATATTTGTCTTGTGTTTTTTGTGTTCTTTTACTAAGTCATTATGCAGCACACATTGTATGTTACAGAAAAACAAATTTCGAAATTACAAATATGCATATACATCATGTGCATAACAAATACGCATCATGTGCAAGGCAAACATGCTTCATGGGTATGACATGCATCATGTGTATGACATGTATCCTGTGTATGACATGTATCATGTGCATGACATATATAATGTGCACGAAATGTATCTAATGTGCATGACATATATAATGTGCACGACATATATAATGTGCACGAATGACATATATAATGTTCACGACAAATACTAATTAGCATCATATGCATGACATGCATTATCTATATGACATGTTCCATGTACATGACATGCTCCATGTACATGACATGCTCCATGTACATGACATGCTCCATGTACATGACATGTTCCATGTACATGACATGCTCCATGTACATGACATGATCCATGTACATGACATGCTCCATGTACATGACATGATCCATGTACATGACATGTTCCATGTACATGACATGTTCCATGTACAGACGCGGAAAAAAAAACGAACCACCGATGATTATTTCGTTAGTTTTTATAGTAGAGCTAAACTTAATATACCATTTTGTAGGGAATAAAGTCTACTATACATTTATATACAAAAAATGTGCATAGGGGACTATCTTCATACTCGAATCCACACCAACTTTAAAATTTTCAATAGCAACACCTTTTGATAGCGCAGAAATGTTCCCCGCCCTCAAAATAATCTAAATACAAATTTTCGTTAATTTCCTAAATTTATATGCAGAGATATTAGACGATATGTATCTATATTATTTGAGGGGCTACTTCCACATTGGACAAAGTATTAGTGTGACTTAGAAATACAGTACGCTGGTAGAAAATGTTTCGGCGTTAACTGTTGTTTTTCTTTTCCCGTGGTCATTCATTCCCCCACTCCCGTATACCCATCGCCTTTATATAAGAATTTAGAATTTTATGCCAACGCGATCACAGCGCTTTTAATTCTCAAAATTAGTAGATTTCTGTTAAGTTCTGCAGATTTTAAATTTGTGTATGACCCCTTAAATGATCATTTGATACACATTTTAATATAGCAAAAAAACTACAAAGAGGAAAATCATGAAACTTTAGATATCCATATAAAACATTTTTCTGAATCCATCACTATCAAAATATAGCATGGTTGCTATTCATAAATTTTATGAATATTAACATCCTTATTTAAATAAAATTAAAAATATACATATAAGTAATGAAAGTTAGTGTATTTTATTTGGGTTGTTTAGAAGTAACACAGATAAAAACATCAGCTTAATAAAATTATTATTTCGAAAGATATGATTAAAAGTTTAAGACATTCATTTAACATTATGAGTTCTAAACTTTCGATATTCATAATTAAAAAACTACTTAACCAAATGACTTGCAAATTGATATTCAACGATAAATTTTGTCGTAGATTCTAAATATTGAATCAAAATTGGGTGTTGCTATTGGAAATTTTAAAGTTGGTGCGGATTTTAATATGAAGATAGTCCTCTAGGCAAATTTTTTGTATATCAATGTGTAGTAGACTTTATTCCCTACAAAATGCGAGTAAAATACAAAAAAAAGTAAAGTTGTTTTCACAGCAAGAGTGTTTAGACTATATTTTCCAAGTCACGAATTTTATTATTTTAATAAAAAATTCACTATCCTAACAGAAATTGCTTTCAAAAAATTACTCCATCGTTTCAAATTTTAAGAATATTTCAAACAGTGTATTTTTATTAATTTAAAATTAATATGCATTACTGAGAAAACTAAAGATACTTAGACGACTCATTGGCATCCAAACTGCTTACAAGGTTAAATATATCAGATTTAAAATATATAACATGTAATCTATTATAATACTTATTTAATATTTAGTAGACATATTTAAAATTAAATTATAATTTTTGGAGTAGGGGATCTTTTTCCTTTTATAACAGTTTTTATAGAAGCTATTTTTTAAATGGCATTTTTCATTACATAAAAAAATCATACTTCTACATAAATATTTATTCCTATGTAAAACCTATTGTAATACACATTGTCCTCCAGTATTAATGACGTAATTGAAACTTCATCAATTAAAGTAAACTTTGAAAACTATAATATAAGTATAGTCACATCCAAGGATAGTGAAGACTATATATAGAAGGTGTGCTCGTTTTTCGCTTTTTGAAAGTGGGCAAGGAAAGCACATTTTTGACGTCATTTTTGCTCCGCCTTACTATCGGTTTTTGATCATTCTCATTGGCTGTGTGTTTCATGCATTGCTACTTAGGTTCGATCCCCGGTTGGGTAAGAACTGGTGATTTAATTTTTAATTAGCAAAATAATGTAAATACCTGTAAATAATTGTGTTCAGGTAGCTTCACTACTAATCCGTCCTTGTTTTGTTATGTCCCCGTATTTTACTTGATTGAAATTGTAACTCATTTAATATGTCCAATACAAATGCATTGACCTGATGTTTCCTACCCCCATTTTACTCTTTCAAAATTCATGGACATGCTCTCGTGGCAGCTAATATTATTTTAATACGCTTAATTAATTAGGCAAATCTTTTGCAATTTTTCCATACTAAATGCAATCCTTAAAATATAATTTAAACTCATAAAATGCAGTAAAAGTAACTAAATAAAGTTAGCTTATCACTTTTTAATAGTTCACAAAAAAACGAATAGATGGCAGCACCTCATAAACGAGAGCATTAGACACGCCTACAGAAAACACGAGGTAGGCGTCACTATGACGTCAAAAATGTGCTTTCCCCGCCTTCTGTCAGACAGCGCGAGAACGAGCACACCTTTTATATATATATATATATATATATATATATATATATATATATATATATATATATATGCATACAAATATAGGGTAGGTACAGATGAGGCTGTACAGCAAGGTTTTGTTCGTGAATATTTTTGGCCCCACTCGGTACAAATTCAGAAGGGTCTACCTTCCTTTACACGATAGTATGTCCATATAGGATGATTCCATGTTAAGTTATGGTAGCAGAAGCGTATACTGCAGTTGCGTGCGACTCTCCTCCTCATATGGTACAAAGGTAAGAGAAGGAATGGGTAAAGAATCAGCATGTTCAAAACGTCTGATATTATCGTGTGAGACACGTACATCGGTTGTACAACAATGAAATTCTAACAATTACGAAATTACAACAATTAAATAATTTATTAAACCACATATTCTCAAAATATATTATCTGTGGCGTAGGAAAAAGTTAGTAACTACTTGGCTTTCCTGGTAAATAATAGCAGGGGGCGATGCCCCTTTCTAACTTAAAAACTAAAAAAGGGAAATAAAATAATCTTTTTGTAAAAAAACGATTTCGAGAAAAGTACGCACAAAGTAAAAAATATTTTTTAATTTTACAAACAAGTTGAAGAAATTGAATTATTTTATACTTATTACAATTTATTGAAGTTGGTGCCAATTTAAAAAAAAAATACATACATTTTGGTGCCGATTTCAAAACGTTGAGATAAGTATAAAACTAATATTATATAATTAATTTTTTTAAACTCGTTCGTAAAATTAAAAATTATTTTTTTTTACTTTTTAGCACATTTTTTAAAGTCTGTTTTCTTTTTTATCAAAAAATTATTTTATGTATACATGTTTATTTAAATTAAATATATTTTGTCACGATTGAAAATCTAATTAGATTTTTAAGGATTGCACAAAAAAGGAAACATAATACATTTTTATAACATAAATGTCTATTAGCAAGTTTTTAAATTTATATGAATCGCCAATAAATTCTATGTACTATAAATCAAAAAGTTCAAAAAATTAAAATCAAAAGTAATCGAACGATAATCAAAAGTAATCAAAAAGTTTTATGCCATCTGAAATCACTGATTATTTACAACATTTTACATTAAGTAATGGAAAATATAATTTCATTGACTTCATTGACCCGTTTCACAACACATCTAAAAAATCGTAAGTTCAAAATTTTTTATGTATAAAAAGTTATTTCTATTTGTAATATAGAATTAAGCTCAGGTATATCAAAGTCCTTTTAAACTATATTAATATAGCGTAAACAAAATAGAGTTGTCATTTTTATTTTATAAAATGAAATATGTTCTAACAGTTCTTAAAAGTAATGAAACATTTTCATTTAAAATTATTTTTAGAAAATATGCTAAATGCATTCTACTATTTGTAATTAAGTGTCTAGAACTTATTACGTAAATTAACATATATATTTAAATAGTAAACATAAAAATGTAGATTTTGCTATTCCTCAATGCAATAGATCAATCCTCATTCTAAAAGTTACCTCTGATTGTTGGGTTTTTCGCTATACATTAAATAAAATATATAATACTTGAAAACAACCTTTGCCATTTTTTTTAAAGCTTTAACTGGAAAATATTCTCAATGCATTTTAAACATTAAAATATTTCACCTTAGACAGTATGATTAACGAAACACTACTGATGTTCTATATTAGCATACAAAACAGTTTAGTTTTCAAGGTTTTCAAGTTTCTAAAAACCAGTTGAAAGATATCAAGGACTGTTTTTCATATTTTTGCAATTAGATATCACGTTTGAGGGCTCCATTACCAAACACAAATAAATGGTTGGTTGCTTGAATTAACGTTGCACTTGAGAGCCACACAATGGGCAATTGGCAACGGCAAAATCATATAGATGGCAAATTATTTAATCATTAATGTAGATGATTTTGTCATTGAGAATACACAATGTGAATCAAGGTTTATCTTGTAGAAGGAACATTGAAATTCTCATCGTATTTTAAACCAAATTTTATAAAAAAACACAAAAAACATTCAAAACTGTTATATTAGACTTATATATACAAAAATACCTTTGGGCTTAGAAATTTAACCATACTCTTCAAATGATAAGAATGCCCAGGTGTAGATGATTTCAAAAATACTGGCACATATGAAAACAGTTTATACACTTGGAAGACGATTGATACTGTTACGTGTATATTTTTACCGGACATCTTTGACATTTACGTTCTTTTAACATAACAGTTACACTCATTTATGTTCTATTCGCTAAATTCTTTGGTTCTACAGGGATAACGAAAAAGAATTGTCTGTTTCAGAAATAGCGAGAAAAAATTACCAAAAAGCAAGATATTCTCGTTGGTTTTGTAGACAAAGATTAATTATTTTTTTGTCACCAGTATAAAAAAAAGGCTTAACATTTCAAATTACCAATATTTTTACAAAGTGTTGACAATTTATATCATTTATATGCATTTAGAATTCACCTTAGATGACAGTATACGTGATTTTCTTTTTTTATATATATAATCACTGCAAGTGGCGATGAAACTCCGCAAAAAGTACAGATGCAACAGACCAAAGTAATTACAGATATATTAATTTATATTTAAAAAAAAATATATGTATATGCGATGATAAAAGAACCAATCTCTTTAACTACACGTTTGATTTCACTACAACCGTAAAATTATAAAAAATATCCTGTCTTAACTTACAACTTCTTCAGAAGTAGAGAGTAAAATCAAATTCTCAAGTATGAAAAATATTATTTTGAGCACCAATGTAAATATATAAATTAAAAAAGTTTTTAAAGAACACCTAGAAATATCCGTTATATCAACACAGTGGTACCCAGTGTGATTGCTAAAATATGTACTTTTTCAACTTCTCAGCAGAAATATGAAGCTTCGCGTTCTTCTATATACCAATATGCTTGTCGAAGAAGTACAGGCACACAATCTTTGGTCTTAAGGAATCATCGAGTATTATCCCTTATATCAGCACAGTGGCACTCAGTACGATTGGTGAACGTGTACTTCCTCAATACACCACTACGCATCAGTGACTATAAATAAACTGTTCCTCTATACACCACTACGCTTGGCAAAGAAGTACAGGCGCTCAATCTTTGGTCTTAAGGAACCGTCAAGTAATATCCCTTATATCAGCAGTGGCACTCAGTATGATTAGCACAGTGGCACTCAGTATGATTGGTGAACGTTTACTTCCTCAAACTTTGTTTCTTCCCGTTCTTGATTGTACCACTAGGCTTGACGAAGAAGTACGGGCGCACAATGTTTGGTCTTGTGTAATACCCCTTGTATCAACACAGTGGCACACAGTATTATCGGTGAACGTGTACTTCCTCAAACTTTGCCTTTCTTCCCGTTCACCTATGTACCACTAGGCGTGACGAAGAAGTACTGGCGCACAATCTTTGTCCTTAAAGGAACCCGGAAAGTTGCAAAAAGTAGTTGAAGAAATTGCTTTTTTATGTATTTTTTTCTAAGAATTTTTAAAAGATACAGATATAATTTTGGTATCTATGTATTTGGGGAACCTTTTTGCATACACTGAAGCTTGGATTTAAGAATTGAAATATTTTAAAGTTTAAAATCTATAACACTGTTAATTTGTTACTAATATTTTGCTTTACAAACTCCAAAAGTTCACAAAAAATCACTTAAAAGTGGCGCATAACTAATTAAACTCTTGATATATTATAAAAAGCAAGCTTTAAAATAAATTAAACATATGTTGCAATGGTGCTGCGAAATTTTTAAAACTATAATAGTTGCTGTAAAAGGTACTACGAATTTATAAAAACATCGTTCTGAAATAAACAAACACTTATTTATAATTAGTTATGCCACTTTTAGTTGGAAAGAAACATATTTACTAAAATACTTCTGACTATCGTAGAAACAAAATTTAAAATGAGTGAATAAGGAAAGTTCTAGGAATTTTCAAAACTACAATATTAAAAATAAATTGTTTTAAGAAATTGACTTTCCGGGTTCCCTTAAGGCATCACCGACGAACATCCCTATCATAAACACAGTGGCACTCAATGGGATTGGCGAACGTGTACTTCCTCACCTAATGCTCCTTCACATTACCCTTTGAACTCCGAGGATTGACGAAGAAGTACAGACGCGCACAATCTTTGTTCCTAAGGAACCACCGAAGACTATCTCTTTTATCAACACAGTGGCACTCAGTGTGATTGGTGAACATATACTCCCTCACCCTATGCTTATTCGAACTCAGAGGCTTGACGAAGAAGTACAGGCGCACAACCTTTGGTGTTAAGGAATATCCGTTTTATCAACACAGTGGCACTCAGTGTGGTTGGTGAACGTGTACTTCCTCACCTAATGCTCCTTCACGTTACCCTTTGAACTCCGAGGATTGAAGCAGAAATACATGCGCGCATAATCTTTGTTCTTAAGGAACCACCGAGGACTATCTTTTTTATCAACACAGTGAAACTCAGTATGATTGGTGAAAAATACTCCCTCACCCTATGCTTATTCGAACTCAAAGGCTTGGCGAAGAAGTACAGGCGCACAATCTTTGGTGTTAAGGAATACCGAGGAATATCCCTTTTATCGACACAGTGGCACTCAGTGTGGTTGGTGAACGTGTACTTCCTCAACTTTTACTTCTTCCCGATCCCCTATTCACCTCTACACTTAGCAAAGAAGTACAGGCGCACAATCTTTGGTCTTAAGTAACCGTCGAGTAATATCCTTTATATCAGCACAGTGGCACTCAGTATGATCGATGAACGTGTACTTCCTCAAACATTGCCGTTCTTCCCGTTCCCTTCTGTACCACTAGGCTTGACTTAGAAGTACAGGCGCACAATCTTTGTTCTTAAAAGGATCCGGAAAGTTGCAAAAACTAGTTGAAGAAGTTGCTTTTTTATGTACAGGCGCACAATCTTTGGCGCTAAGGAATCACCGAGGAATATCCCTTTTATCAACACAGTGGCACTCAGTGTGGTTGGTGAACGTGTACTTCCTCACCTTATGCTTCTTCTCGCTCCCCTTGGAACTCCGAGGCTTGACGAAGAAGTACAGGCGCACTTTCTTTTTGGTCTTGGCGACGCACCGCTCCAGAATGGAATCGCAGCACCCAGATTTGTCTCCACACCTGTGTATCAACGTGGCAGGGGGAAGGACCCTCAGTTCATCTGTCTCCATGCGGAATAATCTGGGTCTGGGTATCCCGCACATCACTTGTGTGAGGACCCTCTGGTAATGTTCTTGAGCAAGCTCGGATCTGGATAGGCGGTCCAGTTTGTCCCTGGACTCAGTCGTGGCACATAATGAAATGAAGATCACGTAGCAGGTGAGAAACTGAAATGATGTCATTGTTTATGTTTTGCTGGGGCTCTAGAAGTATTCTTTACATAGACATATTGTTGTAAAACGCAGTTCAAATCCAGCTGATGATTAGTGGTGTCATCCGCATTGTGAAACTTCCTAATTGATGACCAATGATGTTATTCGATAATACTACTGTCAATAAGTAAAATGGCGGTTCAATATCCGAATTCAAGATCGAGAAACTTCCAAATAGTCAAGCTAAGAACGACACAATAAAATTCTAGTGTGGTAAATGTGCACTTAAATTTTCTTCTCATATGCTCCGTAGTTCATTGCGAGTTTTACTAAAGCAATGCGATGCACTGTAGAAGCGATGCAAAACAGAACATCAGAATAACAAACTCAAACAATCTTTCTCAAAGTCCAGAATGTCACTGGTAATTGTCTCTTTCAATATTTCCCCAGATGATGCAATGTATAAGATTAACAATGCAAACTCGAACAATCGCTCTCGAAGTCTAAAAATGAACTAATAATTGTCTCATTAAATACTTCACCAGGCGATGCAATATAAAAGATCATCAAACTCGAACAGAACAATCTTTTCAAAGTATAGTAAGTCACTGATAATTGTCTATTTAAATATTTCCCTAGATGATGCAATATAGAAGATTAACAGCGCAAATTCGAACAATCGCTCTCGAAGTCTAATAAGGAACTGATTATTGTCTCAAATACTTCACAAAGTGATGCAATGTAGAAGCTCAGCATAGCAAACTCGAACCATCTTTCTCAAAGTCCAGAAAGGCACTGATAATCGTCTCGTTAAATTTTGTCACCAGGTGATGACTTCGTTTGCGAAATACAGTCGTCGAAGCACTGCAGACGTCGAACCAGGCAAACTCAGACTCTCGGAAACTCCAGTAAAAAGCTACAGAACACCTTCAATTCTTCATATTCGTATTTTCCTCACATAAACTGTTCGTCCGCAGCAGCCCGAGTAAATACAGGTACTGTTGATAAAACTCAACCAATCACCTCTTCCATTGAGAGGCACTGACATTGCCCCAATCCAACCCTTCGCACAGCTGGGGTTTATCCCAAAGTTGGGGGACTCATCACTTCATCTTCGACGTGAGCTGCTTATGGAATCGCACGTCGTAAAAAGATTTGCAACACGGAGAAAGTAAAAAAATTAAGTTACCGAACCGGCTACCATCGACACGAAGCGGGGGGATTCCAACATCAATGTCAAGGACGGTGCGTAATCCCGCTTTTGTTCCTGCTGCCGACTGTGAGGATTCCCCGGCGGCTACCGTTTAAAACCAATGCCGATTGTTTAGTTAAAAATAACATGCAAGTGGAATTTTATCTCGAATCCAAA
>OZ010677.1:16773920-16908920 GCA_963932185.1 Troglohyphantes excavatus | reverse complement strand
GTGGAAGTTTGGGAAGTGATTTATCTCAATGAACTCTAACTGTAACCTCTGTGAAAGCGTTGAAGCCAATGTGAAAGCAGCCATATTGTATCCCAAATTCTTAAAGTGATTTACTTTTTTTTTAAATACCATAGAATTGAAGAAATATTAAATGTATATAAATATTATAATTCCTTCTTATAAAATAAATTTTTAATTGCCAAACAAATAGTTTTTGCTCTTGCTTTTCAACCACTTTGAGTTTGACTTGCAAATGACTCTCTATTTTAATAGCAGATCTTCGAGCATGAATGGACTGTAGTAGAGAGAATATGACGTCATAATCGTGAAGCCTACATCTCAGAGCGGAAGGCCCATATCACGTTCCATATCTTCAAAATTATGAATGAAAAAATACTGACGATTGTTTTGTGAAATGTGTAACTGTGAAAATTTATGAATGGAATGACGTAGTTAACCACGTGTCTTGGGCCATACATGTTGGCTTCACTTTGATATTAGCGAGAGTGACGTCATGACTTCTCTACTACAAAAGATTCATGCTCGAAGTAGCAGATTGCATTTAAAATAAGTTTCAAATGAAAATAAAAAAAAATCAGCCAAAACCAAATCATGTCTACTTATTTTACCATTAAAAATATACGAAATATTGCGGTAGCGATGAAAGTGGGACACAGTTGTTACCCCTTCAATTGGCTTCAAGTCGATAAAATGTCTTGTCCAATCCATAAGTTAATGATCAGTTATTTATCTCCGCTTTTAACTTGTACACAAAGAAATTACATAGAATCATCGTCTTCCTTTCAAAATAGGCCTCCGCGGCCGAGCGGTTAAGGCGTTCAGCTACTAATCCGAGGATTGGTGGTTCGAACCCGTGCGATGGACTTGACAAAGAAAAGTAAAAAAAGTAGTGATCTTGTGATCGGAGGGTTGCCAGCTTCACTACAAAAATACTAGAAAAGTCGTCCAGAACATCCGCAAAAATTAACGGCGTGTATACGGGACTGGTGCACGATACATCTGATCGGGGTCCAAAGTCCCGACGTCTATTGAAGGCGTTGGGTGCCAGTTCAGGTGTTTCCTCGTCATCTGACCATGGTTCTAAAATAACGAGGTGCGTGTATGAATGTGTGTGTGAATGTATATGTGTTCCCGGGTCTTTCCCCCGAGATTGACCCCGAACCGTCGCCAATAGCCCACTGTGCAGCTCTACTGCGACGTTAATTACCAAACCAAACCAACCTTTCAAAATAGATCAATTCATTAATTTGTTCAACAACTTCTTGCACATTTTTTACATAAAATTAAAACTAACTAAGTGAGTTTATGACGACATTTTAAAAAAGTCGTTTTTTTTTAAAAAAAAAAGAATAAAGGTCGAAGCTGTTTCTTCTGTAGATAGATACTGTAGATAGTTCTGTAGATAGCTACCGGAAAATTCAATTACTCGAAAGTTTATTACAAAAAAAACGTATCCTTAAGGTTAAGCAAGACAATTGTTCTTTCAGTGTTCACTCTAGAAATAAAAAGGGGCAGGGCGCTGATGGCAGTAAAAGGGCACCTCGTTTTTGAAAAGGCACTTCTTATTTTTAAAAGGGCACTTTAAAAAAAATGTTTGGGGTGGGCGCGACTACACATTGACATATCGGATCCTTGACTAAACAAAAAAAAATCCGATTTATTGGTTGACATTGCGCTAGAGTTGCATATTGGGCTATTGTTGAAAATTCGGGGCCTACCCGTACAAAATTGTTGAAGATATTACTTGAAATCAAAATTTGACAGTTAAAAATTAATGTTTCTCCTAAAAACCAAATCTGTCAATAGCTCTTGATCAGACCCTTTACGAAACTGATAAAAAGGCAACTGAAATCCAAAGTTTGGTAATAAAATGCATAGTCTTTCAACTTTGCCCCAAACCATCTTCTCTTTAAAAACAAAAACTTTAGTACTTCATATGCAGGCACAGGCAACCAATAGAATTCATGGAATGCCCCGTGCTCGAAATTACCGCGAAATCGTTGCGATTTCACAACACGCGTAGTTAAAAAGGAGTATGTTTTTCTACTGTCATAATACATTTAATTCCAATTTACAAACTAAAAAATTTTAATCGATGCCTTTTTTTAAAGACAGCTAGGGAAGCAAGGACGCTTGTGCTTGACTGAAAAGGGCAAAATGGGGCGGAATTTTTTCAAAAGAGGGCGGCATTTTTAAAAAAGGGGCATAAGGGCGCTATTGAGATGAAAAAAAGGCGGGCAGGGCGGGCCGCCCTTCATAAAACGCCTAGAGTGAACACTGGTTCTTTGTACGCCAGCATAATTTTCTACTCAGTCATTCTATATCAATAATCAAAGAAAATTAATCTTTAAAACAATTCTTACTTAAGATAAAAAAAATGAATAAACGATCAATTATAGCTCCCTGAAGTTATAAATCACAATAACTGACAGATATCCGTGAAAAAACTCTCAAATACTTACACATCCTTTACCACAAATTGCAATTAAGTGTGTAGATAACAAACTATAATTAAAGAAATTCCAGATTATATATCGTTTAAGCACTAAACATTACGTTTCCTTGAATTTTTTTCAGTCTAGCATTCAATATTAAAGGGGGCATTCTCAAATTGCATAACGGAAAATAGGGACGGATTTTCGGTTTGGTTTGATTAATAAACGTCGCACCAGAACTGCACATTGGGCTATTGGCGACGGTTCAGAGCCTATCCCGAAAGACAGACCCGGGAATAGGGGACTGATTTTAAGACGAGAACTGTATTTGGTTTCTATGCAAGGTCAAGGTAGCTTCCTTTTACATGTGATTTGGACCCCCAGTTGCCCAGTGGATAAAGGTGTTCGAAATCAGAGGATTGCGAGCTCGAGCCCGACTGATATACTTAACAAAGAAAAGTAAAAATGTAGTGCTTAGGTTGCCAGCTTAGCTACTAAAATACTAAGATGTCGTCTAAAAATATCCAATAAATATAAATTATACTAGATATATAGATATGTATACAGGACTCGTGCACGATAAAGCTGATCTAATGTCCTGACGCATATCGAGGTTGCGTTGGGTGCCAGTTCAGGTGTTGTCCTCGTCATCTGACCATAGTCCAAAAATACAAGGCATTATTCCCGGGTATTTCCTTCGAGATAGGCCCCGAACCGTCGCCAATAGCCCAATTTTCAGCTCTAGTGCGACGTTCATTAACCAAATCAAACCAAAGATGTTTTGGGTTTCGTTTGGTTAATTACTGGACTGTCGTCGACGGTCAGGGGCCTATCCTGATGGAAAGACCCGGGAACAATGCCTCGGTATTTTTTAACCATTGTCAGATGACGATGACAATCTGGACTGGCACCCGAAGCAACCTCAATAGGCGTCAGGACATTGAACACCGATCAAATTTATCGTGCACCAGTCCCGTATACACGAAAGTATAACTTTTTGGATATTTTTAGACGACTTTCTAGTACTATAGTAGAGATTTGGTTAGGTTTTGTTAATTAACGTCGCACTAGAGCAGCACAGTGGGCTATTGGCGACGGTTCGAGTCCTATCTCGAAGTAAAGACCCGGGAACGATGCCTCGTATTTTTGAACCATGGTCAGATGACGGGAAAACACCTGAACTGGCACCCAACGCCTTCAAAGACTTTAGTAGAGAAGTTGGCAACCTTCCAATCGCAAGATTTTTACTTTTCTTTGTCAAGTCTACTCAGTCGGACTCGCAATCCTCTAATTACTGGCCGAACGCCTTTATAGACTGGGCAACTGGGGGCCCGAATAAATCAAGAGTTAGATAATTATCTTAAAGGGTTCATAAATTGAAATAACGTCGCATTATAACTGCTCAATGGGCTATTGGTGACGATCTTATACTATTTCCAATGATTATTCGACCATTGATTTTTCGGATTAAAAATCGGCTGTGTGTGTCTGTAAACAATATAAGTGTATTTAAATACAAATGCAACGTTAAAAATACGCAATAAAAATACATAAAATCCAGACATGTTTCGGGAGATACATCTCCCTTCAACAGCAGAAATGTAAAGTCTTGTGTACAGAATAAAATGAAATAATGATAATAGAACGTGTATATAATAATAATAACAAAAGCCCCAAAAAGATTAGATTGCTTATAATCGCTTGAAATTTGTTTCTTATATCTAATCTTTTATTATTATTATTATTGAAATGTGTTTATAAATGCTCTTAGATATGCACGTAAAACTGCAAAGTAATTGTCAAAAAGGTTTTTAAAAAGTTAGAAATTCGATTTTATTCTCAATATCAAGTGCCCTTATTGAATTTGCTGCCTGTTATTAAAGACCATGCAAAAAGACCTGAATACCTAATTTGTGTTAAATTAATGGTATAGTTTGAAGTAAAACCACTTAAAAGTTACTCTGCATGCAAAATCAATGGAAACGCGTCATGGCAGAAGAATTTCGACGAAAGGAAACAACGGGTTATGCGATGTTCTACATAATTTATATTAAATTATATCATCTAATAAGAAGGCCAAATTTTTTTAAGTAATCTCTTTGAAATTCCTAACACACATAATAGCGCTCATGAAAGATTTAAAAAGTAATGCGAATACAGAAATATAATATTATCACCTAATCTATAGTTTCACTTC
Source organism: Troglohyphantes excavatus (assembly GCA_963932185.1). NCBI lineage: Eukaryota > Metazoa > Arthropoda > Arachnida > Araneae > Linyphiidae > Troglohyphantes > Troglohyphantes excavatus. The sequence continues at coordinate 16,904,267 of OZ010677.1, read as the reverse complement.
TAAAATTTTTAATGTTGATCCCTGTTAGAAAATGTCTTGAATAAAAATTAATTACTTACGGTATTTCCTGTTTAAATTTCTCTCTTTTTCCGATCGTAAGATAGCCTAGTTTCAAACGTAAACATATCACGCACCACCGATCATTTCATTTCATTTTGACTTTTCTTAAGTCAGGAACTGATTTAGATTGTTTGTTTGGTTAATTAACGTCACATTAGAGCTACATAGTGGGCTATTGGCGACGGTTCGGGGTCTATCTCGAAGGAAAGATCCGGTTTGGTTTGGTTAATTAACGTCGCACTAGAGCTGCACAGTGGGCTATTGGCGACGGTTCGGGGTCTATCTCGAAGGAAAGACCCGGGAACACATACACAATCACACACACATTCATACATGCACCTCGTTATTTTAGAACCATGGTCAGATGACGAGGAAACACCTGAACTGGCACCCAACGCCTTCAATAGAAGTCGGGACTTTAGACCCGATCAGATTTATCGTGCACCAGTCCCGTATACGCGCCGTTATTTTTTGCGGATGTTCTGGTTTTGGTTTGTTAATTAACGTCGCACTCAGGCACGTAGGTATAGATTTTTCATAGGGGGGGTTTTCACTGACTGAGCAACGGAGTTCTTTACTTATCCTCCCCCCCCCCCCTTCACGAGGGAGGGGGGGGGATAAGGTACCTAAGGAAATCAGTTTTTTTTTTTTTTGGGGGGGGGTCCCTTAGAGGGGGAATACTTAAACCCCCTCCACCCCCAGAAAAAACATCAACAAACTTCTCCCCCCCCCCCCCCCACAAATTTTTTTTTTCTCAAAAAAATTTATAAATTTTCATTAGTAAAAAGGAATACGTTGGCATTTGAATATCGAGGCAGCAACAGTTATTACTGTCATTAACTACTTTTAACAGTTGTCAATAACTGTACTTTTAAAATTAGTAACTCACTCCTTAATTATGAAATAAATTTAGAGAAAAAATTTAAAGTTTGAGAATCCTTATAGTATGTGTGGTAACGATTAGTTAGATAATTTATAGTTATGATAGTTTAAAGATCTAATAAGCGTTTTAGTTGACCAAAACAAACTAGTAACGAATAATATAAAATATAAAGGCTACATGTTCTAAAGTATAGTGGAAATTTAAGCCCAAAGAAATAGCAAATGAAAGCGAGGGAAGATTAAATTGCCCAATTTGTAAGATTAAACTTAAATTAGACCTCCGAACGGACACTGCATTGTACGTCGCTGCATATTGGAATATTGGCGGCGGTTCGGGGCCCATCTCGAAAGAAATACCCGGGAACAATGCCTCGTATGTTTGAACCATGATCAGATAACGAGGACACCTGGCGCCGTTAAGTTGATATATTTTTTGTTTCTTTTAGGTCTTTGAATTAAAATGACCTTTACAATTTAAATTTAATTAATAGAAATTAATATTTTTGGTAATAAGTAAATAATTTTCTCTGTATTAAATTATGTATATTTAATGTTTAATTTAATATTAGCAGTGGCGATTGGATTGCACAATTCCATGCAATTTCGAGTGTTTTTACTTTCCCAAGTCAGAGATTTTTAAAACTCGCAATTCCAAACTTCCCCAGGGGGTGCGGGGGGTGTCGACCGGAACAGAACCGCAAAAAGTAATAAAACAAGATTTATTTACGAAATAACGCTGAAAATGCCAGGACCGAAGGAAAATGCTCAGACCTTCGGCGTCTATAGATTACGCAATACTACATTTTAATGTAAAAAGTTTCATATACATATTTGATGAAAGAAAGAGTGTCTGATCTATTTTTAGAATTAAATAAAAATAAAAAAAGGCGATACGAGCCGACTGGTCTGCGTCCTGGGTTGATTCGTACAAAAGTAAGAAAAAAAAAACGCTCGATTGTTTTTCGCGAAATTTAGATAATACTCAAAGAGCAGGTATTTTCACAGGCCAACAAAAACAATAAATTAAAAACCGTTATAGAAAACATGGGATATGGTTTTGTTTTAGAATAAACTAGCAACTTATATTGAAGTATTTTAAGATAAACGAAATTATGTGGTCTTGGAGCCTCTTAGTCTTGTCATTTTTAAGTCTTATTTTACGACCCCGTTTGACGATCATTCCCTTTATCTTTATTTCAAATTAAACCTAACATGACGTCATCGTGTTTCGGTCTCAATACTCCATGCCCACAGTGCCCCCCCCCCCCCCCCCCCACTAAAATCTCCATTTTTATGATTTTTACAGTAATTTGGTATTTCATTTTTTTTTACTTACAATGGGAGGGGTTTGAACCCCCTAAACCCCCCCCCCCCCTTACCTACGTGCCTGGTCGCACTAGAGCTGCACAGTGGGCTATTGGCGACGGTTCGGGGCATATCTCGAAGGAAAGGCCCGGGAACAATGCCTCGTATTTTTGAACCATGGTCAGATGACGAGGACAACACTTGAGCTGGCACCCAACGCCTTCAATAAACGTCGGGACTTTGGACCCCGGATCAGATTTATCATGCACCAGTCCCGTATACACGCCGTTATTTTTTTTTGTGGATGTTCTAGACGACATTCTAGTATTTTGGTAGCGAAGTTGGCAACCCTCCGATCGCAATATCACTACTTTTTACTATTCTTTATTCTAGTCCATTGCAAGGTTTTGAACCGGGGACCCTTGGATTCCGAGCTGACGCCTTAATCCACTCGGCCACGGAGGCCTGCCGTAAGTCAGGAACTGATTTGGTTGGGGTTTTTTTGGTTAAAAACGTCGCACTAGAGCTGCACAGTAGGCTTTTGGCGACGGTTCGGGGCCTATCCCGAAGGAAAGACCCGTGAACGATGCCTCGTATTTTTTGTCCACGGTCAGATGACGAGGACAACACCTGAGATGGCATCCGACACAACTTCAATTGGCGTCTGAACATTGGACCCCGATCAGGTGTATCGTGCACCAGTCCCGTATACACGCCAGTATAACTTGTTGGATGTTCTAAACGACTGTTTAATATTTTTATAGACGGTTCGGGGCTTATCTCGAAGGAAAAAGCCGAACCCGTCCTTTTTTTTTTTTTGAATAAAAATATTATTTTTTTTTCAATGTGCAATTTTTAATGTGAACTACATGTCCACTCAATACGATAATCTAATAAATGTCATAACTTTTCCAGGTTTTCCTAGAAGGTATTGAAAAATTTTAGATTGAGATGCGAAAAAAAGTAATTTTTAAAAACCTAATATTGAAGCATATTACAATTTTGTAATAGCCTAGCCAAGAACTGAAATTGAAGAGACTAATATTTTCATAAATTTATATATTCATAGGGCTAGGCGATAAAATTACATCAACAATAACAAAAGAAATGTAACAGGGTAAGATTCACATAACATTTAAGAAATTATTGAAACCCTATGCTAAATATACAATATTTATTTAGAACTTAATTTTAAATTATAATTTTATTTCTTTATTATATCTGTAATATTTACATTCAACATCTTATAATAATTAGTTTAGATTGTTTCAAATACGGCTGAAAATTCACACTGACAATTGATATCAAGCGATTATAATGATTTCAGCATGAAAATAAGTTTACAAATTACTGTATTTCCTACATAGTCATTACTAAAATAACTTTTTTCTGATAAAAAAAATTATACAAAGTTTAATATTTTTTCAGCATAATAACATTTAATTTTTTTAAAAGAATCCAATAATACTTAAAAAAAGAAATATTTATTAACAGTTAGCATAATATCAAATGACAGTACAAAACCTGCTTTCTGGAACATTTACAAGTAGTCATGAAAGAGGCCTTAAATCCAAACTTCAATGCAATATCAGATGAATTGAACAGTTGATGGGGAAGGGTGTGGATAAAAAGCATCAAATGGAGAGCGCATCCGACTGCATCTCGTGACTAAGCTGCGTCTGGAGATCGGAGAGCTTCTTTTTAAGCACCTGGAGCCCAGTGAGGACGATGTTCTCTGGTTGGATTGCGCCACAAGACTCCACGTTATAGAAGAACTTGTTGGGACGGCCATCTGACTCGTATTCTGCCTCGGCTGTAAGAGATTCAGAAGTTTATCGGTTTGCACTCGGGATGACTCTTAGTCACATGAATAACAACCTGTTATTTTTCCCCTGCTCTTCAATTGAACAAGAACAATTCAAAAACAGTGCTTGCTCTATTCAAATTGAACAAGTCTAGAACATAAAACCAGGGTTCAAAATAAGCAGTCGTTAGTTGTATTTTGCACCTAAAAATTTCAGTTTGACGACCATAATTTTACATCCAGGCGTCATTTTTGATGCCTAATGTTTGAAAATTTCAGTTTGACAACCGTATTTTTCAAAAGTCATCATTCGTTACATTTAACTTTGCTTTATATTTGTTACTGCTAAAACATGAATTCGATTAACTTGTATTTTATTTTGTTGAGTGCTAATAAAAATAAGCGTTTAAAGATTGATAAGGATAATTAAGTGAAATAAATTTATAAAACGGGGAGGTAATCAGTTTTTAAAAGTCGAGTCCAGAAATCTTGAAGTATGCTATGATGCAATAACAATTTGTTGGTAAATAGAAATGGTGCAAAATATTGAAGCATTTTGCATATTCCAACTTGTTTTTTCACACCAATAAAACTTTTTAATTCTTCGGTTTCATGCTACTAGATTGGGTAGGGCAAGGTGTGGTAAAATGGGTGTGCCGGAATAAAAATTACGCATTGTTAAACTTATCTTTTCAACTCATTCTTTTTTTAGCAATACTACGTGCAACGAAGTACATTTACGCAAAAAATTCAAACTTCTGGGTGATTTAAATCGAGTCCAAAAGTCGATTTGTTTGAGTTTACAAAAAAAAAATTGCAATAGTGTAATGCATGAAAAACTTTTAGATATAAACTAGAAAACACGAATTCTCTACCAATATTCCTGTGTTTTCTATTGAAAAAAACCTTTTAATATATTCTAATAAAAAATATATTTTATTTAAATTTTTTCAGTGATTTGTGGGGTGGGGTAAAATGGGTAATCGAGTTATTAATGCTAAAGAATTGGAAATATGAAAAAATTTAACATCTTCGAAAAAAGAGTAATATTCTACAAAAATATGATTTTGAAGTTTATAAATAACAAAAATTACCTACGATATATTTAACACTGTTTATATATGTTAATAAAATTAATTTATATACCTATTTTCTAAAAAAAAAACACATTTGGATTACAAAAAAAGGCCATTTTCTGGTTATAATACAACAAAGAAAAAAAGTTTTAAAAAAATCGTCTGTGGAACAAATTAAAAATAATGTAAATACAGAAAATAATCCTGCAGTGGTGATGTCAAGGAACCCATTGCATAAATACACCAAAAAAAAGTTTCATATTTATAACCTTTTAAAAGTGAAAAATAGCTTTGAATGAAAAATGGCACTCCACCACTCTTCCTAAAATTTAAGGTTAACTTACCTTTATCTTCATCATTTATGAGTGTACTGTGTTCACTTTTGGGCCTGTAAGAAAAGTTATCTTTTAATATTTTACTAATAACTGAATCATGTTTCGAGCTTATTGTTAATACCAAATGTTGCAGTAGTTGAAAATATTATAACACAAATATATTTTCACTAATTATTCAATTCTTTTAAATTAATTTATTTTATTATTGAGACATTCAAATACAATTATTTAGTTAAAAATGAATGAAATTTATAATTTTCTTTAAAAATGTTTGACTAAACATGTTTATTGTTATGAATATTTCACTTTTACAAAATGCAAAAAAATGGAACTGATTAAGAATGTAACAAATTAATAATTATCTCTACATACAGACTGGGACCCCCAGTTGGCCAATGGATAAAGGTGTTTGGCTATTAATCAGAGGATTGCCAGTTTGAGCCCGACTTCACAAAAAAAAGTAAAAATGTAGTGATCATGTGATCGAAGGGTTGCCAACTCACTACTAAAATACTAGGAACTCGTCTAAAAATATCCAACGAATTTTACTGGTGTATATACGGGACTAGTGCACGACTGGTGTCCAATGTCCTGACGCATATTGAGGTTGTGTCATGTGCCAGCTCAGGTGTTGTTCTCGTCATCTGACCATGGTTAAAAAATACGAGGCATCATTCCCGTGTCTTTCCTTCGAGATAAGCCCTGGACTGTCACCAATAGCCCACTGTGCAGCATTAATAAATAAAAGCATTACATGCTGGAAAAGTAATACTTTCTAATGCACATGACCTTAATTTTACTTTTGGTTTTTATCAAATGCATAACGATGCATTACTTTTGAAAATTATATGTGCATGGTGACAAAACTGGGATGATGGTTACATTAGCAAAAAGAAAAAAGTTATTGGCACAGGGCTAAACAAAGTGATTCACCTTTTAAAAATAAATAAGTCTGTGCCTTAGTAAAATAAAAATAATATACAATGAAGGGTTTTTAAATTTTCATTTTTAGGGGAAAGACTCTTATCAATTTTTATTTTTATAAATTTCAATTTTTATCTATGAGATGGAATCACATAGTTCTCACTCTTTTACTTATATAAAATTTAAGTAATTTTCAAGGACCCAAATATTTTTTTTCAAGGACCTAGCAGGACAAAAGCTTAGGATTTAGACAAAAGGAGAAGTGTCAAATGAGTTCTTGCCTCAGCTCTTAATAGATGTTTAATGAGCATTATTTTATGAAAATTAAAAATATCATTAAGTTTACATGCTAATTATGAACACCTATAACAGATTTTAAATTGTGAAATTTAATTAAATTAAAAAATATTTCATTGAAATACAGTTATGTCACTCTTCTTGAACATTATGAGTATTGCAATATTTAACAGACTTTAGCTCCTAAATTATACTATTTATCTTATAATCAATCTATTTCAGTTTTAGAATTTATCTTTTGCAGTTTCCTGGATTTTAGGAAGACTGCTCTTAGGCAAGGAGAGTTTTGAGATTTCTTTTCAGAATGGAAAAAAAAATCAAGTACTTTTTCAAGGTCTTCGCATATTTTTCGACAATTTTCAAGTACTTTTCCAGAGCTGCATGTTAGCCAAATTAATGACTTAAATAAAAGCATCAAAATAGGAGATCCCAATAAAAAATTATCTGGACAAACATAAAAAAAAGTTTTTGAAGGAACAAGAAGAGAACTTATAATAATAATTTAATGATAATTATTATTTAAATGCAAACACCTTAAAATGTAAAACACTTTCATTTGTTCATTTTTAACTATTTAAGGTATTTACATTTTTTTAATTGTTATGCATGCTTTTCTAAGACCAACAGTAATAAAATATAAAAATTTGCTTATGTGCTAAAATATTTGAAACCCCAGCATAAACAGTACTAGATAATACAACGTAATAACTTGAATAAAGGGTAGCATACCATTCATCAGGCCTAGGGAAGGTGGTATGTCGGAATGCATTGTCAGGATCATACTCAAAGGCAACCCCGCACGTTGGGTTCCACTTGGCATGCTCCTTCGCAAAACCTTTCTTGGCATAAGCTCGCACTTTCAACTCCTGGCCCTTACGCAGCTTCACTATCAGAATATCTGTCGAACGAAAGAACTGTTAATAAAAGTATATACAGTGTTCACTCTAGAAATAAAAAAGGGGCAGGGCGCTATTGTCAGGAAAAAGGCATTCCGTTTTTGAAAGGGCACTCCCCTTCAAAAAAAAATTGGATGGGCTAGGCCACCCGTTAACACATCAGACCCATGTCCGGAGGCATGGGTGCTTGAAAATAAAAAATATCCTTCAACATGTCTTGCTTTGATGATATCATGCACCCAGAAGCGTTTTGTAATTATCTCTTCTTTCTCCTTAAATACAACAATCGCAGTTTGTTATAATGTAATTTGTTGCGATGCGCCATATCGAGAATAGATGTGCTCTCGTCAACAGACAAACACGAACTGAATGTAAAAATTGTCGTTTTCGGCGAACGACATCGGTGCAATGAAAAACTGACCATCAGATGATACGATAAAACGTTGTGTCGTCGCGATGGTTCACTATTTATCGCTGTCGTGTAGTTAAATGTAAAAGCGGCCTTAGAATTCATACAGTGTACAGACAAACCTTACAAATTGGTAAGTATATAATTGTCAGTCAATATTTTTTACTCGGGATTCGTTGTATTACGCGTTCTCGGAAGCAGTTTTGTTAATGTATAAAAATTGGGAATTAAAAAATGGTTATGAAGTTTATGACTAACATTTGAGGGACAAGAGACTTTTCTAGAAAGTACCTGCTCAAACTGGTTTCAGGGTTCCCACTCAAAACCTAAAACAAAATTCCCTGACTTTTCCCTGTTTTCCAGTAGATTTAAAAAAAATTCCAGTATACTACCGACATCATTGTTATACATGAAAAACCAAATACTGTCTTATGCAACAGCGTGTCCAGAGTTAAATTTCTGTATTAAGCAATTTTTAACCCATCAACAAAATTTCTTAAACACATGCGTGAACATCAGTTAGCTTACACTGCAGCAAATACCCAATTTATGTCAAATTAACTACTGCTAAAAAAAATCATTTCAAAGAGCACACACAAAAATATGCAAAATGTATTTGTTCGTCTATCAATCAATTTGAATTAAGGTGCAAGGTTCGCTTTTCAATCCCTTTAAATATGTAGTTGTATAAAAAACCTTTAAAAACTTAAATAAAATTAAATTTTTAATATTAAAATAAATTAAACACATAAAAGTTTCAACCCAATATTAATGCCTAAAATAATTTTTATCCAAACATAAAGAGACAAGCTACTTTCAAAAGTCAACGTTTTAACATAAAAAGACAAGTCCCAAACTTCAACTTAGTAAAATAAATTTAATTTGTGAAAAATTTAAAGCAATTTCGTTAACTAGTGCAATGCAAATCCTAATAAACTAAGAAGTACTGAAAAATAAGCATTTATTTATGAGATGCAAAAGGATTGAAAGCATTTCAACGGACCTCTCGGCAAATCGCATTTCGTGAATTTCTATAAATTGATGCTTTTCATTAAGGGAAAAAATTCAACAACAAAAAACGACCTTTATTGAGGTCGCGCATTTGCCAGACACAACGAAATTTAGCATAGTCTTAGAGGTATAACAATCTCAACTTTAGAATGTCTCCAAATTAAAAAAATTTTAAAAAAAAAAACGGATTTTCGGGTTAGACTACGAAAAATTAGGACCTCTGAAGAGTATGCCACAAAAATAATGACCCCACAAAATTATTCAATAGAGGAACGATCCATTCAAGGAAACGGGTGGATGTAAAGAAATTTATTTACATGATATGCCCACGCAAATAATGCATCATAAAATTCTGCAATAAAAAAAAACGTCCATTTCGCAGTATATGGAATTAAAAATTAAAGAAAACCTTTATTGTAGGAAATAAAAATCTGCAAAGGATCGACTGGAAAGGATTGCATTTGGAAATTTGGCAATAAGGGCGCTGAAATATTCTTGTTGCATGGTATTAGAAACCAATTACGTTTGCAGAAAACTAATGGACCCCTAAAAAGATTCATTAAAAAATTCGGCAACAAGAAAGTGATCTCTTGCAGAAACAAGTTAGGTGCGCACGTCATCTACAAAGAGTATGCGCAGAAAAAGAATATTTATATCTAAATCGCTTCCAAAATAATACATCACAAAATTCTGCAATACGAGCATAATTTTTTTTTACAGTATGGAGTTTAAGACAAAAGAGTGTAGAGAAAATAAAAATCTGCTACAGGATCGTCTAGAAGCGAGAGAAAAAAAACGTACGGGTGCGGCGTTTGCTAACGTAATGGAGATTGTGACAATCATTATAGAAAGCGCACAGCTAAGCTAGACTTTTGCACGCGTACATTTTTCCTGTCATTAAAAACGATGGGAAGAGTTAAGTATGACATCATCACTACGGAACATATTGAACGACGGTGAACGGTTTCGGTGACAGATTGAGAATTAGCCTACTGAAAAGAAATTCCCTGACTTTTCCAGAAATTGTTCAAATTCTGCGATTTTCCCCGACTTTTCCCGGTTTTTTCAACCCCTTTTCATTTTCCCTGACAATTCCCGGTTTTACAGGTTTTCCCGGTGCGTGGGAACCCTGTGGTTTAAACCAGTCCAATCCTATGTTGCGTTTTCATAATTTTGACCAGCATAATCCTCAAACATTGGACTTATTGAAAAGCGTTGGGAAGAGTTATGGAATATACTTCAATACACTATGTGTATTGCAGTAATTATAAAAGTTTAGCAAAGGCTGAATATTTTTAAATTGTAATTAGATATACAGCAAGTATAACACCAAAATTTGGTATTTAATGCCTGCCTAGACCACACTTAACAATGTTTTCTAAGTTTAAGTAATAGAAAAACTATTATGTCAATTCTGAAATAATGTTCACCCATTGGCGATCAAAGCCGTGATAGTGTCCAGGGATCTGAAACACATTGGTAGGTTAAGATAGAAAAAATATGTATATTAAACAGTGTTTGTAAAAGAACTTGAAGCACATATACATACAGAAATATTCACCTTAGTTGCCGACTGTCATAATTGTAATAATAAAACAATTAACCTTCTAGTGCATATTTTTGTATTTTTTAATGATTTTTTTTTCATTTTCTTTTTGTCCCTGTGCCGTTGAAAAATATACAAAAAATAAGTGCCTATTCAATTAAATAATTAATTAAAACCGTTGTGTAGCATATATGCAACATCATGTGTAATTACTAAAATAATGTTAAAAAAGTATGAAAATATAGTTAAATACAATCTACATACCTCTGGCATTAGCTAGGATTTTTTGTAGAGCCAGATTATACTTATAAGTAATAAAACAATCTTCGAAAATATCGCCTTCACGAGCCAGTTTTAGAACAACCGTCCTCGAAGCAACTGATTGCCTTAATCAGAACCATTTTTATAAAGAAAAGGGACCTTGCAGCAGTTATAAGAAATGGTTCTAAGACATGACAATACTATAATAGTTAACATAAAACTCGATAGATGCAAATAGCGGTCATTTTAAAGCTGTGTAGCATATATGCTACACTATGTTCTAGAGCAATGGTCGGCAAACTTATTAGCCAACAGAGCCAAATATCAACACAACAACGATTGAAATTTCTTTTGGGAGCCAAATATCAACAGAACAACAATTGAAATTTCTTTTGAGAGCCAAATTTTTTAAACTCTATAGGTAGATACATTGTTATTAACTTAATTAGGGTACTCCTAAGCTGGCCTTTTGCAAAAATCGTCCTCAATCTGATTGAGTTGTGTTTGCTGAGATCAACCCCTTCCAACTCTTCCATCCACACTCGTCTTGTATTTTATCCATCTCCTTTCATTTAACCACTCTATATGTCCAAACCATCTTAACATACCTTTCTCAATCATAACAATGACTGACAAACACTAATGTGAACAATTGTTTTGCATCTCCTTGGAAAGTTTAGGTAAGTCAAGTTTCTATGTTATGTTGTTGTTTTTAATTTTTGACACGAAGTTTCAACGCACCCGCCCGCTCGTAATAATTTGTGGAAGAGCCACACTCAAAAGGCCAAAGAGCCATATGTGGCTCGCGAGCCGCGGTTCGTCGACCCCTGCACTAGAGGGTAAAACTGTACTTCATCAACAATTTCCATCTTACTAAACAGCATATTTTAAAAAGCAGTACAATCCTTCTTTTGCCCTTAAAGCCTTTTATTCAATAGATTAGTATTGAATTACAAGTTTTAAATTCTGATGTTTACAAAAAAATGGAAATTTACCGTCATTTTCGCAATATCCACTGGTGTCATCTTCTTTGTGTCTGGAGGTAACCTTTAAACAAGATGGATAAATAAATTATATCATGTAAACAATACTTTAATTGCGATGTTACAATACTAGTTAACTGGGCACTAAAATTAGTAAATGCTACCCTATATTTATCCATGGTTCATACAGCTTTTAAAAAGTAAAAATTAAGTAGTTCTCAAGGACTTTTTAAGGACCTCTCGATAATTTTTAAGGACTTCTTATATTTTTTGGCGCCGTTGGCGGAGAATTGTAATTTATTGGTGCAAAATTGGCGCAGAATCCCATGTAAATGTGGTTTCGTAGTAAGTTGGCGTAGGATACCAGTTCGGCAAAACTCTAGCACAAAAATGTTATAGATACTACATTCTTGTGAATTTCCCCGATTTTCCAGAATGAGTATCGATTCTTCACAAAACGACAAACGAGCTGAGATTTTCTAACGATAAAGTGCCGTGTATGATAATGAAATACCATAGACTAAAAAATCAGACAACTTTTTTTCTGTCACTAAATCCGTATATTGACGCCTTTCTCGCCTTGCCAATTAACACTTGCATATAACGGTCAAAAGTGTGGACACTATCAAAGTAAAATCCGGAATTCTACACACCGATACTTTAATGCACCCAGAATTCTGGGTTCCGAAAATTTTAAAAACTTAGAATTTCGGGTTAGACATGAAAAAACATCATCCATGTGAATTAGTAAAAAAACCTCATATTTGACAAAAACTAAGGACCTTAGTTGAAAATTAAGGACTTTAAGGGCCCTTAATTAAGTACCAACCTAAATTAAGTAGTTCTTAAGGACTTTTAAGGACTGTGTGAACCATGTTTATCAAAACTAGTAAGGGGAAACCTAAATAATAAATCAGTAACCAGTGCAATTGTGACCTTGTTTAATGTTGTTTATAAAAAAAAAATTACAACTCCTAATATTCTAGATTTAAAAAAAAAAAAAAAGCTTATAAAAGCCCCTAAAAAATTAATGTTCACAAAACACAGACCCCAAACTTTCTGATAAATAAATTTCAACTATTGTTAAACAATATATGCAATATCATCAAAGATAATTAATTACAGGATTAACATGCAAAATCCAATGAAATGTTTAATCAACCAAAACACTTTATATTTTACCTCATAAAAAATTTAAAGTTTTACAAAAGTATTTAAAATTTTAAAGTTTTTGACAAAATTAAAGAAAATTTCCCACGAATAGTAATTTATTATGTAATTAAAACATGGTTCATACAGATTTTCAAAAGTAAAAATTAAGTAGTTCTTAAGGACTTGTCGATAATTTTTAAAGACCTCTTATATTCTTTGGCGCTGTTGGGGAGAATCACACATATTTGGAGCAGAATTTTAAAGATGCTACATTCGTGTGAATTTCTAGAATGAGTATCGATTCTTCACAAAATAACAAACAAAATGAGATTTTCTAACGATGAACTGCCGTGAATCATAATGAAATACCATTGACTAAAATATCGGATAAAAGTGAACAAAAGTTAATTTTTTTTTCTGACACTAAATCTGTCCATTCACGCCCCATAGGAATTAGGAAAACAAAATGTTTGATCAAAATTAAAGACCAGAGTTGCAAATTAAGGTCTTTAAGGGCCCTTAATTAAGAACCTACCCAAATTAAGTAGTTCTTAAGGACTTTTAAGGACCATGCGAACCATGTAAAATGATTTAAAAAGTGTTTTAATACAAGATTTATGATGTTATTTGCTTTTAGAGGATCAATTGCAAAACAAATAATCAGACTATTATTACATGCAAAAACACATAAAATGTTTAATCAACCAAAACACTTTATATTTTCTCTCATGGAAAACTTAATGTTTTACAAAAGAATATAAAATTTTAAAGTTTTTTGACAAAATTAGAGAAAACTTCCTACGAATAGTACTTTATTATGTAATTAAAATTATTCAAAAAGTGTACAAATGCAACGTTAACACTACGCAATAAAAATACATAAAATCTAGATATGTTTCGGAGAGATATCAGTGGCGGCTCGTCCACTACAGCAAGTACAGCCGGGCTGCACCTAAATTCAGTATTTTAAAACTGAAATCAGATATATTTGACTATTTTTCTTAAATGAAGATTAGAATTGAAAATGAAATTTCTACGGTAGTAAACAAAATCAGATAAATAGCAAGCCTGTTACCGTAATGCACAATTCAGGAGGGGGGAAAACTCCATTCAACCAAAATTGCAGCTAAAAAGAGAAATTGGAAATCGGCTGCATCGTTGCTATGGAGATTCCTCCCCATGCTAATGCACTGCATTTGGGAGAAGGTACAGCCGAAATGAATTTTCTTGTTTTAGGCACACTTGAGATTCTATTTGGTGATTGGCTACGAGAATATCTCCAAACAGAAGTGGTTTTCGTGCTAAATTTAGTGTGTGCTGTTGTTTCAGAAGATGGTCCTACTGTTGTTTTGTTATTTAAGTTAATATTAAAATTGACCGATTCGCATGTTTAACAGAAAGGAGGATTGCTTTAATTTTCAAAAAATAAGTAAGTGTTTTTTATTTTTTTCGCATGTTATCATTTTGTAAAAATTGAAAGGAAACTTTGATTTGAGTAGTAAATAATAAAGAATTTCCGTTCACGTATGGGTTGTGGAAAATTTGGGGGGGGATTTACATGATTTCGGCTGCACTAATATTTTCGACCACGGGCCGCCACTGAGAGATACATCTCCCTTCATCAGCAGAATGCACAGTCTGTGTGCTGCTTATTGCATACAAGCTGAACAAGCTTATTGCACAACAAAGTGAAAATAAACCCAGAATTGAAAGCGTTGTCAAAGAACAAAAACTATCAAAATCGGTTGGAGTTTGCAAATTAGATGCAGAAAAAAATGTCTTACGGGCACAACTTTTGGATCACTGGATTTCATATCTGCTGTTGTAACATGTCTTGTCTGCTCTTCTGTACACTTAACATCCAGTGTAAACTCAATGGAACATTCTTGACAGAAATCAATGCATGTGCAGTCCTAAAAATGGAAAAATAAACTTTATAATGCATTCAATAAACATACACTGTCACAACCGGTAGTTTATGTACAACTGAATAACGTCTTACAACTTCAGGGGAGTGGTAACTAGTGATGCAATGGATATTAATTTGGCCGGATAATGGATATCTGGCGGCAGCATGTTTTTTCTTTTTTTTTATTAGATTAGATCCTCCATATTTATAAATTGGAATATTTGAACATTCCTGATAATATGGTGTGAATTCTAGTATTTTAAAATAAACTTATACTACGAAATATTTTATTTTTTATGTCATAATTCTTTTACATTTAAAATGACAGTTTTACATCTCTGGCATTAGAATTTCATTCACTGTGCTATTTTTTAATGAAAAATTTATCAGACTTGCATAGTATGAATCTTACAATATAAATGTCTAAAAGCCAATAAATAATAATTTAAATTTCTTTAGAAGTCAATTGTTGCGATTTTGGTGCTTGCAAATTAAAGTACTAGAAAAAGAAAAAAAAATGCTTTTTTTTTTGCACCCTTTCCTTTTTAATTTTTTCAATTAATTCTGCAATTTAATTAAGTTACCACACTTTAAAGTTGTAATTATAATTTTAATTTACCAAGAGAATTTGGAAAATACACTTTATGTTTCATTTATAAATTTTAACAATGAAATAAAAAAATTAATTTGTATTCCTTAGCAAACATATGACATACCTTAATAAAAGGAGTCCAATGCTTCTGTTTTTATAGATTCTAAAAAAATTTGTTTTAAATGCTGAAACTAGTTAGTAAATGGTGGAGTATGTGTTTGTTCATTAAATGTGTTGAATATTTAAAAAGTTTGTACTTTATTAGTTGAGTGACGAATACATATAATCTAGCAATGATTATAAAACACAGGGCATGAATAAAAAAAACATGAATACCAAAGACAAGTAATATTATTGCTATGGTTCTCTCTTTAATCATTTGCTGTTATACCTGCGCATGGCAGGTACACCCATCAATAGTTAGGTAATAAATTAAGTTACCGACAAGTTTTTTGCCAATTAAAATGTTGTTGCAGACAGTTTAGAAATTGCTTATGGGCCCTACCTTAAATACCCATCCCAAATTACAGGTTTCATGCATACCTGTCTTGTATCATTTCTCATGCAATCAATGGATAATTTTGGAGTTATTTATCTTCTATGCTACTTTCATACCTACCTACCAAGGTCAAGTTATAAAAAATCGTGAATTTTTTTTCAAAATCACAATGATGCATTTACGTAATGTAAATTCAATTGGTAGCATATTATATTTTAGACCATCGTGAAGACGTTAAGACATATTTCGAACATTTATGAAAGAGAAATTACCCCCTCAGGTATTCAAGATAGATATCTACTTCTATTTATTCAAGAATTTAAACTGATTTTTTTTAGTTAAACCTTTTTGTTGTTTTAACAAACGTATATTACATATTTATGAACAAGCTTATTGCATTAGCTGTATTATAAGAATTCAACATTTTGTACAAATAACACTATTTCTGTATTTGCCTACTTTAAATTTATCATTTAAATGAAACCAAATTGGATTTTTTTTCCCCTCCAGGCT
This sequence comes from Troglohyphantes excavatus, assembly GCA_963932185.1. Classification (NCBI taxonomy): domain Eukaryota; kingdom Metazoa; phylum Arthropoda; class Arachnida; order Araneae; family Linyphiidae; genus Troglohyphantes; species Troglohyphantes excavatus. The sequence goes on along the minus strand of OZ010677.1, from coordinate 16,887,813 downwards.
TTTTTTTAGGAAAATAAAATAATTCAGTAACAAAAGAAAACTAGAAAACAGTGGTTTATAGACAAATAGCGGTAAACTGTCATTACCTCAGAGGAGTGCAGGGTAAGGAAAAAAGGGCTAGGAAGGACTTTGATTGGATAAGAATGGGCAAATAAAAAATAAATCTTGGAGAAAAAAAAACTATAAGGAAGAAAAGCTGAAAAGACCATGAAAAAGGTTCCACAAGTGAGATTTTTATTAACAGGAATTCTTAACCAATTTCCAAGTCAATTAAAAGATCAATTGATTTAAATAATTGACACCCTGCTTTAAAACATGCTTAATTTGAATATTTCTTAAGTGTAAATTCTAATTTGACATAACATATAATATTTGCATATTCCCTATTTCTACCACACTGACTTTCCACCAATGAAAATGAAGCACCCATTTGTAAACTCAGAATTTGTCTTGAATGCTTAACTTTTGAAAAGCATCGTAATAAAAAGAAATAAAGAATGTATACCATTAAAAAAAATTATCACAAGCTGAAAATATGTTTAAAAATGCATAGCAGAATTATATTTTAAAACATTGCATAATTTTTATGCAATTGAAAGATTTGTGACGTTTGTGTTAAGAACTCACTGAAAAGTTAGCAATCAATAAGCAAGAAATTAATACTTATTACGACTAGAAATTCTTTGTTTAAAAGATGGACTTAACTTTTTTTTAAGATTTAAACAGGACTTAAAGATAGTGTCTGAACAGTACTTCTAAAGTTCTTTTTAGTGAATTTAAATGGGAAATTTTTTTGCATGGAAAGCATTTATATCCCTTTTAAAATACATAACCTTCCATTTAAAAAATACTTAACATTTTTTTAAAAATTAATTTAGAAATATTAAGATATCGAAAAAAAAAATGTTTTTATCTTTCATGTCCAAAAATAATTTAATCCCAACATTTAATATTGTTTTTATTTACTTAAACATTACAGTCAGTTTTGTAGTCCTAAAAAAATAATATCCAGTGTGCAATATTTTCAATCATGGCCGGTACACCCCTATTCATTTTATCCTCATTGGTCATCTATCAATCATGAACAAACAGAAACAGGTGTAAGAATGTCGCCACACACCCCTATATTCCTAAAACCCACCTACTTATAAATTTGTATGATAAGACTAGGTTTCCATGGTAACCACATGCGTGAATATGGAGCATAGAGTGCAATCTGTTGGTGCATAAGAAAAATTTTAGGTTAATTTGTAAGTAACAATGAGTTAGGAGTCCCTCTCACAGAGAATTGTGCAAATACGATTTCTTTTTTTAATTTGCTATATTTCTAATAATTATATTTAATTTGCTAATTTTTGTAAAACTATGTTAATATGTCACTATTTTTTTGCTATTAAAGCAAATATTTTTAGCCTGGTGGTTTGAAATACAAATTGAATCCTTTATGTTTTCTAAATGAGTGATCAGAATAGTGTATAAAAAATTAGGCGTCGTATTTAGATGACTACAAAACGCAATTAAAAAAAAAATGCTTTTTTACTATGATAAAGAAGTAGGGAGTTAAAAGGTTAACTAAAGAGACTTGCATCGAATTGACGTTTAATCACAGTTAAAATGCCAGTAAGTAAGCAGCAGCAGATTATATTAAGAACAGATATTTTTGGATAGAAGTTGATTTATAAAATAGTTAATAAGGTACTTTGGGATTATCCCGTCGACCTGCCAACGCTCGCCAAATCCTTTGGCGCTAGTTTTTCCATGAAAAAATTTTCCAAAATAAACATTGTAAACACAATAAATTTATCAAATTATAATAATAAATAATAATAACCATATATATTATAAACAAACAAGTCATTATCATTGTGCAATTGCCGACACATAAATTTGTTTAAATACGAATCCAAGTGTTTTCGGGTAGTTCCGCGGTGTTTATTGGTCCGCCATTTTACCAAAGCACATTTTCTTAGAAGAAATAATTCCATACTCTTGAAAATATGCCACTGCACTCTCTTCGGTGCTAGGCAATTCCCAAATTCGAATCATTTTGCAGCGCAGTAAAAAAAAAAAACAGAATAACTCAACAAGCTAGAAAACTAACTCGCGTAGTCAAGGTCGCATGATGTCGACTAGATATGTCACGGTTATTGGCGGTTGCGTTTATTGGCGATAATATTGGGTTTGGCAAAAATGGTCGACGGGATAATCCCAAAGTACCGTTAATAATGCTGGCAATAAAGTTTCGTATGTTGAAAAGGCTCTCAAAAAGTATGTTCACTACACCCCTAAATAAAGTGTAGGGTCAGGTGGGGTAAAGTGGTCATACTTTAATAAATTTTGTAGTTTTTCATCCCTATTTTTTATTGTTATCGTAAAGGTTTCACATATTTTTGTTTTAGTTTTCAGTAAAGAGAAGCAAAGTTTTTCACACAAAATTATAATTTTAGTAACACATTGAATGCCAATAAATAGCCCTTTTGTTTTTGAACGTTTCAGTATGATCTTTCGACTCTCCTACATTTTGTTTCATCAAAATCTTAATAGATCAGCTGTGAAGGAGGCTTCACACATAGCTTAAGAACAGATTTTCATTGATCATTGCCCATTCATTCGATCGTTCTGATATATCAAATTTATTGCAAATGTATCTTAAATATCCTAATAGCAGAGAAAGTCCATTGGCAGATAAGACCACCAGTACCTGATTACCTCAGAAACTTGTGCAAAACTGAACAAACGAATTGACCAACGTAACTATGCTCATACCGAAATAACAGAATCACCCATTGACTTCACCAGATCAACAAATAGATGTTCATCAGAATTCAGAACCATCAATATCTAGTATATGCATTTTGAATTTTAAAAGAACAGAAGTGTCAAATATAGCTAATACAACAATCTCCACCAGTGTAAAATTGTACATAGAATGGCTATACATAACTCAAAGACGAAAACGGAAGAAACAGTCGCGCTATGCCTACAAAAAGAACAAGGCATGACAAAAAAAAAATTCAAAAGCTAAAAAAACAGAAAAATATCAAGTTAACAAATTCTTTTGTGGCAATTTGTGTCACAGATGTACAAATTTGACAAACCATATTTGTGGGATGTTAGATGTTGGTAAAATATGAAAGGAAGAAACCAAAGTTTATTGGACAATATTAATATAGGAATTAATGGGACTTTTCATTAAAAATCTTGGAAACTCCCTAAATTGGTGACTACTACACATTTCCAGAATATAACGACATTGACAAAAAAAAAGAGTCAGAAGTTATTAAAATATCCTTTAAAAAAATAACTTTTTACTACAGAGAACACTATAAATTTATAATTTAATAATAATATTATTTAAATAATAGTTCACCAATATAGAAGTTGTGTAAGATAGTTTTAAATAATAAAATGACACCGTTTACTTATAATTTCCTTTTTATGTCATTTTTCTTCCATATGACCACTTTACACCACCCCATGGGGTAAAGTGGTCATAAAAACATGACAAAAAAAATGTCATTAAAAGGTGTTACCCTTAAAAAATATTTTTAATGTGTATTCTAATGTATTCTCAAACAATGTAAAATAAAATCCCAAAAAATAATATTTTTTAGTAAATTTCTTCTATTTATATTCCTGCAAAGTTAAAAATGTCTGTTTTAATGACCACTTTCCCCCACCTGACCCTATCAAATACCATAACTTAAGTACACCTAATTAAAAACTGAAATTTTACTCCTAGTTTACGTAACTAAAAAATTATTTTTAATTTAATCAAATTGTAGTTGAATTTATCACCCTCGAATACTGCATCTTTTCGACGACATCATCGCTGGTGAGAGGAATGAGCCCGAGCCTGTGTGCAATAAACTCGTCATGGAGTACAGTTGAGTTGGCTTCCAGTTGCACCCAGTCAATAGCCAGCATTGGAACTTCAGCTATAAACACTCGACGCAGACTGTTGGCAACACTAAAATGAAATACTTTTTTTAATTCCAATGGCAGGGAGCATGACATTTACAATATAAATGTAAAAAAAAAGTACAAACTGGGCTCGAAGCTGAGAGATAAAAGTTAGACGTGCTAAACAATGGGTATATTCCTAGTGTACGGTGCCCTGTTGTCGCCAAGTCCAAAAATGATGTTTTTTATTGTCGCCAAATCAAAATGGCGGACATTGCGCTGGTCGCACTTGAGCTCCGCAATGGGCTAATGGCGACGGTTTAGAATTGATTCTGAAGCTTTGCTTTGGTTAATTAACATTGCATTAGAGTTTATATTGGGCTGTTGGCGGCACTTCGGCGCCTATCTCGAAGGTAACAATGTGCATCCGGGCAGTTAATCATGGTGCTTACAGGCAATCCTTCGGGCAGTCGTTTGGGGCATTTCGACTGCACTCTTAAGCACACACGCGTACCATGCGCTAAAATCACAGACTCTTGAAGTCGATTTTGTGGCATCCGACTACTCAGGATCACATCCATGACACCCTCCGGGAACTCAATCTTTGCCAGCTCCGATTAAACTACGTTAGGAATCATACATTGATTAAAGATAAGCATATATAAAATAAGACTTAGTAAAAATATTAGATTTAGAACGCTTTGATTTTTTTAGTTAAACCATAACAAATCCAAATTCTGCAAAAAATTCCAATTGTAATTTCATTTATATTTTAATATCAGCACAATATTTCATTAAGTAAAATTATACATCATTCAGTCAATTAAAGATTCATTTAAAAAGAAATTCTGTGTTTTGGAGATTGCTTTTTGTGATTTAAAACAAAAGTTACTTAAAAATTCGTATTAATTCCCGCATTAGTTTTCTTTTTTTTTTTAAACAGTGTATTTTTATAATAAAAATTCCCCACAAATGTCTTATAAATTATAGAATGCTTAATTATTAAACGCACGTTATATTTGTCTTTGAAGAATTACTAGAAATATACTTAGAAGCTTACCTCAAATCGGTATCCTCGACATAAAATTTAACATTTTCTTTAGTTAGATCTGTTAGCGTGACTGACGGCTGATTTGCGTAGGGCATTATTTACTTCAAATATAAGCAATCTTATAATAAACGTATTTTAATTATTAATAAACACGAAACACCGCAAGAATACGTTGTTTACGTTTAGCATAGCCGTTTAGACAAAAATATTGGCGAGGCAAAGGTAGGACCTATTATTCTCCAAGTAGCGAACAAAAGAAGAACGCAGCGTAATGCATCATGGGATACTACCAACAGTTTTGTTATACGCAGAACTTAAAAACTTGTCAGAGTTCACAAAAGAATACTTAAACGGAATGCATCTCGGGATACTGATTGTTCGACGGTACCGGTTGACAATACTTCATATTTTGTTCTCTGTTAAAATCTTCCCGGTCTCTCACCCCTGGATTTAGAAAGGACAACTAGAACGGGGCGGAGTTTAGTCTTGTTTGTGGGATTTCGAGCACGTGCAAGTTGCCTATTACTGGTAAACAAACAATAATATCTCTTTTTTATATTCAAATTTTGCATTAATTATGTTTAACATCATATTCTAAAAATATATCATCGAGCTTTTCAATATATTAGTAGTTTTGAGTGAAATTCTAACGCTATCCCACAAACAAACTAGCTCTGACGTCTCTATAGGCGTGGTCATTCTACTCGTCCAGCATTGCACAGTGAGCTATGTTCAACGGTTCGGGACATATCTCGAAGGAGATACCCGGGATTTGGTTTTGATTTTGATTAAATAACGTCGCACTAGAGCTGCACAGTGGGCTATTGGCGACGGTTCGGGGCCTATCTCGATTGAAAGATCCGGAAACGATGCTTCGTATTTTTTAACTATGGTCAGATGACGAGGGCAACACTTGAGCTGACACTCAACAACTTCAATGGGGGAGTTTCACGCTAAGAAGAAGAAGACCGCTGTTCCAACGGAACATGGAGACGTATTCTAGACCCCGGAAAAGTTCCGTAGAATTTGTATGGAAGTACAGCTGCTGCAATATACTTTTTAATATTTTTCTTTTTAAAATACTTGGTGATTTCGTGTAGTGCATGCGGTTGTTCTAACACTGTTTCGAAAGCGGATTGTATTGCAAGAAGAGTTTCTTTTCACAGTTTCCCTCATTCTGATTCTAATCTGATGAAAGCATGGCTGTGTTCCCAGGTCTTTCCTTCGAAATTGACCCCGAACCGTCGCCAATAGCCCACTGTGCAGCTTTAGTGCGACGTTAATTAACAAACCAACCAACCAACAAAAGCATGGCTAGCTAGGATAAAACGAGAAAACTTCGTTCCTACGAAATATTCAAAGTTGTGCTCCGATCATTTTGATCCAAAATGTTTTTTTCAAACAGGAGGAAATATCAAACGATATATAGAAAAAGACAATTTCACTTAGTTTTTCTGCATAAGCCGAAATTTACTAACAAAGGGTCTTTTACTTAAACTTTGCATTGTTAAAAATAAACGATGAAAATACACAGCTAAATTATATCGTTAGCCACTATAATCCAGCCACTATAATTATATCGTTAAAATACAACAGAAAGTTGAGTGGAATAAGCGAGCGAGCGGAGCGTCCAAACCACAGGCTTGTCTGCTAAAGAGAAGAAATCGAAACTACAAGTAGGGAATTCATGTTACTACGTCACGTGAAACTCCCGCATAGACGTCGGGACTTTGGACCTTGATCAGATTTATCGTGCACCAGTCCCGTATACACGCCGATAACTTTTTTGGATGTTCTGGACGACTTTTCTAGTTAACGAAGCTGGCAATCCTCCGATCAAAAGATCACTACTATTTTACTTTTCTTTGTCAAGTCCATCGCACGGGCACGAACTAGCAATCCTTTAATTATCAACTGAAAGTCTGTACTCCACTGGGCAACTGAAGCACCCTCCCTCCCCTATTAGATATGTACTTTATATCATCACTCGTATTTGTCTTGAGTATTTGATTAATTAAGTAATCTTTTTAGCTAATTATATTATATTTTTAATATTTACTTTGTAATATTTTTACTTAGTAATATTATAATAAATGATTGCAATTAGATTAAATGGAATATTTTCCTATTTAATCTCTCCAATTCAATTAGATAGGGTATTAAATAAATGCGAGATTGCATGATTCGACAACTTTGTCCAATATTGCGAAATAAAACAAATGTTTTAAATAACAAATAAAATCATGACCAATCAATCCATATTAAATATAAATTAAAATCCAAATTTATTGGTCAAATAGTCGACTCATACCCAAAAATGTTTTTAAACAAGTGTTTTTCAATTCAAACGCCGGTCGAAAAATCTAACTCGGTCTGATTTTCCAAATCTAGCTGCCCGCAGGCAGGCTTGTTTAAAAGTTGTTCATTCCTAGACTGATATCTGTAATTTAGATATTTTTTTAAGAGAATGAAAGACAAGCAATAAGTTACACAATAAAGTAATGGTATGGGGCTTGGCTTGAATTTAGATAAAGCTATCAACTGGACCTGATTACCAAATCCCGTGAAACCAAGGCTTACACTTTACGTTTTTGAAGGGACCATACCTTTTATATAAATACCTAACACCCCTAACATAGATGCTACTAAATGTACCTTTAAAAAAATCATTACAAACTTTAGTTGAAAAACACAACTTGTGTTAAATTCGTTTGATTATTGGGGAAAAAATATTAAACATACAGATTATTAGGAATACTCATTATTTATTAATTCATTTTGTTGTATAATTTCTAACGTGTTTCATTTTAACACCAGGATTTCAGTGCATGTAAAAGTTCGATTAAATGTTTCAAGGTATATTGAGAGCAAGGGGGCCCCCATTTAAAAACGGGCTTCTGTTGCTTCAATGCCTTAATCGGGCCCTGGCCATCAATGGTTAGCTAAATTTTTTTGTGAAATATTCAGTTTAAATATATATATATATATATATATATATATATATATATATATATATATATATATATATATATATATATATATATATATATATATATATATATATATATATATATCCTGAAATATTTTCAAACTTTACTTTCCCCAAGCTAAATAAAGAAACTTTCAAAATATTCTTTAATATATTTTTATATATTTATTTCTTAGCTCTTTGGAATAACACAGTATTGTAAAGTGCACCTGAAAAAAAAACTAGGTTTATATTTTTATTAGGTTTTAAGAACAATACCAATAAAATGTGTTTGTTTCGCATTAACGGTATAGAAAATACCAAATCCCTTTCAAAAGAATTGAAGAGCTGAGAGGATAAACGTATTAAGTGACATTCTTGAAAAATATTTCCTTTGTTAAAGGAACGTGTTATCGTCTGCTGTAAATATAGAATATTCAATTATTTTGCTGTCTTCCTATTAGGCTGTTTAGAAAAATATGTTAGTTACACGTTATCGTACCGTTATCTTAAAAACTGTTTTTCTCCAATTTACTAAATTGTCACATAACGTTTTGATCCATTCAGCTCTTCAATAATTGTGTTTGGCATTTAAATATTTTTATAGTAAAATGCACGAACTTTCATTTTTGACCGACTGCCTAGCGCGCCCACCAAAACTCCAAAATTAAACCGCCAGAAACTTTAAATTAAAACCACCAACGCGCGCCAAGTCTAGAGGTTATCAATTCGTCTGGTTTTTTTATGTATGTTCGCACGGGATTTCGGTTCTACTTCAGATATTTGGACAACTTTTTTTTTGTTGGATAGGGGATGTTTCCCTTGGGAGCAATTTGAAAAAAAATCCGGTTATCCGGCATTTAACTATCCAAAATTCTCAATAACCGGACCGTTTGAAAAAAAAATATTGTCCGATTTCGAAAATTCTTTTTTTGTTAGATAGAAAAAAATCTACTTAAACAAAATCTGTAAAAAAATAATCGGTTATCCGGCTGTTATATATCCGGAAAAGTCGATTAACCGGAGTTTTTTTAAACAATTTATTAGTTTCAAAATGTTTTCATTGTTTAAAAGAAGTTGTAGAACAATGGCATTTCGTTTACCCAGCATTTATTACCATGGATAAGGATTGTTTTTCATATACATTGTTGGGACAAAATGTAAGCACAAAGTTGTTACTTGAATTTCTTGGTGAATAATCATAGGGAACGAATCCCCCCTGGTATCTTAAAAACTAAAAAGGGAAAAATAAAATAATATTTCTAAAAAAAAGGAAACCCGACTTTAAGGAAAATGCAATAAAAAGTAAAAAATAATTTTTAATTTTACAAACGAGTTGCGAAAAAATTGAATTATTTAATATCAATTGTATACTTATTAGAACTTTTTGAAGTTGGTGCCAATTTACAAAAATCATACCTAAATTTTGGCGTTGATTTCAAAAAGTTCTATAAGTATAAAATTGATATTAAATAATTAATTTTTTTCTAACTCGTTCGTAAAATTAAAACTTAATTTTTACTTTTTAGTGCATTTTCCTTAAAGTCGGGTTTCCTTTTTTTTTAGAAAGATTATTTTATTACAATTATATAAGTCCATTTTATACGGTTGGCAAGGCCTAAGGCATACAGCGAGAATTATATAAGATTAACTTGCATAAAAGTAATTCCACTTTTTTTTAAATTTTCTTATGTGTACTGTACAAAAAGTTTCAGGTGTACTTAATAGTGCATCAATTATTAAACAAACAATATTAAGAATAATATAGTTTTATTCAACAGCATATTTCTTTTCATAGTTATGGAAAACCAATTCATGACTCGCGTACATTGTTTCTAGACAGCAGCGTTTCTATGTCAGAAGTAGTGTCTGTTTTGTAAGCACACAACTGAAATAAATTAATATCAGTTAGATAATTTCTGCAAAAACACATTGCATGTCAATTTATATAAATGTAACAAATTAGACAATAAATATATGCATAACTTTGGATTAAATATGGGTAAAGAATTATAAGGACAAAACGTAAACTGTTTGGAAAATATCCAAAAAAAACTGTGATGGTACAATTAATGGAACCCAGAAAGTAAATTTCTTCAAAAAATATTATTATAGTTTTAACCCTTTGCACTCAGCGAACATCTTTGACATTGCGTACTTTTCACGGAACAGTTATTCCTTTTTCTGTTCTTTTACCCACAATTTTTTATGCTCATAGAGAGGAGAAAATCGTAATATGTTTCGCAGAAGATGCAAAAGAACAATTTAAAAAAAAAAATCGATTATTTTTAAACACAAGATCACGCCGTTCTCGTTTATTTTAAAGAACAGGAAACCAAAAGAACAAATCGTTATGTTGGCGCCTGAGAGGCGACATCGGAGTGCAAAGGGTTAAAATTTCCTAAGCCCTTTCTTTATAACTCATTTTAAATCTTGTTTCCACGATTAGATGTATTTTCAAAACATATTTTTGTTCAACTATAAGTGGCATAACTAACGATAAAGATATATACCTTTTCTCGCGACAACTACATTTAGAACTTTCAAGAAATTTTACTGTTCCATTTCAGCATATGTGAGTTTACTTTAAGATTTGATTTGTGCAGTATAACAAACATTTTATCAATTATGCCATTTTCAAAATGAAAAAAAAAATTTTTTTTTGTAAATTTTCGGAATATATCAAGTAATTATATTATTTTAAATTTTAAAATACTATTTCAATTACTAAATTCAAGTCTCCGTGTATATAAAAAAGTTCTACGAGTACATAGATACGAAATTTATGTCTGTATCTCATTAAATTTCTAAGAAAAAGGTACATAAAGTTGTTTTATTTAACATGGGAAACATATGACTTTTTGGAACGTTGCACCAAAACTCATAACGTTGCAAAAAACTCAAAATCCGAGTTTTCTTAGTATTTTTGTAGCGAAGCTGGCAATCTTCCGAACAAGATCACAACTTTTTTATACTTTTCTATGTCAAGTCCACCGATCGGGCTCATACTAGGAATCCACCGATTCATGTATAAACGCCTTTATCCGCTGGGCCACGGAGGCCCATGTTCGTCGTCATCTTTCTTGAATTGTATTCCTTAGCTTGTTGACTTAGCGACAGTGTCAATTTCGGTTGCAGTTAAAGTTGTTGAACCAATTATCGATGAAAACTCCGCTTTTTTCCGATAAAAGATTTTTTATTCAACCTTGATTCCACCATAATATAGCGTAATTTGCTGCAGACTTCTGTTTTGCACCAAAATATGGTACATCGTTGAACTGAAAATTTTAACTATGTATAACCTGAAAACTCTTTAGGAGGCGCTCATTTATTTCGTCCTGCTTTTTTTCATCCTGTAGTACCCCCTCTGCTTCTGTGTCACGCACTGTCACGTTAGCCTTACTCTCGCCCTCCTCTCTCCCCCTTTTTTTTTATTTCACATCACGATAAATGTTTGAAGTTAATTTCCACTTTGTGTATTTCACCAAACAATCTATTAGGAAATTTGTGTTTTTTGTTAAAAGCTATTTAGTATATCGGGGGGTTTGGGATATAAATTTCGGCATTTTCTCTTCAAAGTTTTCTTACGTCACACAACTACTGAGACCTCCCTCCCTCACGTTGCGCCACGAGTACGCATGATATACCCCTTTACTTCCAAGAGTCGTGTTGTAATAAATGAAAGACCAATTATTGGGATTACAAGGTTCGAACTCGTAAACTTTCGCTTAAAATTTAAATATATCGACTTTCCATTGTTTCAAAAATTATAGTCTTCGGCAACGCAAGCAGTCATTTTGTAGAACAGGACAAAAACTAGACGAAAAAATTGTACCTGCTAAAGTCTTCCACGATTACAAAGAGGAAAAATAAACCGCCGAGGCGCCATACTGTTTAATGATCATTACTTTTTTTTAAGATTTAATTATTTTATTTTTAAGATTTAATGACTTTATTTTTAAGATTTAATTACTTTGTTTTTAAGATTTAATTACTTTATTTTTAAGATTTAATGACTTTATTTTTAAGATTTAATTACTTTGTTTTTAAGATTTAATTACTTTTTTTTAAGATTTAATTATTTTATTTTTAAGATTTAATGACTTTTTTTTTAAGATTTAATTATTTTATTTTTAAGATTTAATGACTTTTTTTTTAAGATTTAATTATTTTATTTTTAAGATTTAATTACTTTATTTTTAAGATTTAATGACTTTATTTTTAAGATTTAATTACTTTGTTTTTAAGATTTAATTACTTTTTTTTAAGATTTAATTATTTTATTTTTAAGATTTAATGACTTTTTTTTTAAGATTTAATTATTTTATTTTTAAGATTTAATGACTTTTTTTTTAAGATTTAATTATTTTATTTTTAAGATTTAATGACTTTTTTTTTAAGATTTAATTATTTTATTTTTAAGATTTAATGACTTTATTTTTAAGATTTAATGACTTTATTTTTAAGATTTAATTACTTTGTTTTTAAGATTTAATTACTTTTTTTTAAGATTTAATGACTTTATTTTTACTACGTCAAATTTTTTCTGCCGTGTAACTGAGGTCTTAGTTAAAGTTAGCTCCAAGCATAATTATAAAAGTTATTACCCTAATATAACTTATATAATTATGCTTGGAGCTAACTTTAACTAAGACCTCAGTTACAGGGCAGAAAAAATTAAATGCAGTGGCGTAGCATATAAAAATTATGAAAGGGGAGGGGCTAATATTAATTCCATCCCCCTTGATAACCCCTCCTATTTCTACGTCAATGGGTAACTACACTTACAGTATTGTATTTTCTTACCTTAAGTACAGACATCCAAGCTTCTGCTTCATAGTAGCTCACAAACTCTTCAACACACTCTGATAGAACGCCCAGAGCCTTAAAATTAAAAGAACCAATTAAATTTTAAAACTAAAGTAATTAAAATTTAAAAATAAAGTAATTAAATCTTAAAAATAAAGTCATTAAACCTTAAATATAAAGTCATTTAATCTTTAAAATAAAGTAAATAAATCTTAAAATTAAAGTAATTAAATCTTACAATTAAAGTAATTAAATCTTACAATTAAAGTAATTAAATCTTACAATTAAAGTAATTAAATCTTAAAAATAAAGTAATTAAATCTTAAAAATAAAGTAATTAAATCTTAAAAAATAAAGTAATTAAATCTTTAAAAAAAAGTAATTAAATCTTTAAAAAAAGTAATTAAATCTTAAAAATAAAGTAATTAAATCTTAAAAATATAGTAATTAAATTTTAAAAATAAAGAAATTAAATCTTAAAAAATAAAGTCATTAAATCTTAAAAAAAGTAATTAAATCTTAAAAACAAAGTAATTAAATCTTAAAAATAAAGTCATTAAATCTTAAAAATAAAATAATTAAATCTTAAAAAAAAGTAATGATCATTAAACAGTATGGCGCCTCGGCGGTTTATTTTTCCTCTTTGTAATCGTGGAAGACTTTAGCAGATACAATTTTTTCGTCTAGTTTTTGTCCTGTTCTACAAATTAAAGAAGTCATAAGCATTAACAACTCTTGGAACGAACAACGATCAATGGATCAATCTAAAATGCATATTCTATTAATTTATGATTAATAAATGATGAAAAATTTATTATGTTATCAAAGAAAATAGTTTGTATTAACGTTGATTATTAATTCATATTTAAATGCCTCACGTAAAACTTTACTGGATAGAACCAGCTCTCAAGTCGTACATCTGGACCCGGACTATACAATGGAAAAAAAAAATTTAATGTGTACCTGAATTTACTCGTTTTTCTTTGAGTACAATTGCATTGCGAATGAGCGATTACGTACTCAAATTTAAGTAACTGTACTTTATCAAACAGGAGCACTGTGATTTAATATTGCTAATCTCAGCTTTTGCTCAATCCATCTCAACAAAGCGACCTGTAAAACTTAAAATAGTTGTTCAGAAGATAGTTTTCACATTATTTTCTGTGGATTGCTTAAATGGAAATTGAGTTGTTGCAACTCAAATATCTTACTTCCCATTCTTTTGGTACACCTTTTTAACATTTGTTCTGTTTGTAACTTTTTCGAATCGCCCTGGTAGTTTAACGGACAAGGCTCTGGACTACGGTTCTTGGGAACCTGGGTTCGATTCCCGTTACGTCTTGGTTGTAATTGTCGATATTTATTGAAAGTGATTTTAGGAAGACATCCTATGTCAGCTACCAACTGCTCTTTTTACTCTTGGTACTCATTTTTGAGCAAATGTCTTTTTCAAAATTGAAATTTATGACGTCCTCTCGCTAACATCAAAGTGAAGCCAACATGTATGGCCTCAGACACGTGGTTAATTACGTCATTCCATTCATGAATGTTCACTGTTACACATTTCTCAATTCATCAGCCAATCGCGAGTATTTTTCAATTCATAATTTTGAAAGATGACACGTGATATGGGCCTTTCGCTCTGAGATGTGGGCTTCACGATTAAGACGCCATCTTCTCTCTACTACAGACCATTCATTCTCAAAGATTCGGAGCCATAATAAGCATCGAATGTACTCAAAAATGAGTAAATTTTACATATTTTTGAATACCTATTTTTAACAGTGTAGTAACCTGAACAAATAACTCTACTATATTTATACTACTTAAATTACTGTTAAATGCTAACTGATCCATTTAAAATATATATGTATTTTGAAGAGGCATTTGTAGGTACCGCTTTAAATTCTGGACGAAGCAGCTTGCACGCCAGGTTCGCTGTCTCTTTTTTGCCGAGTTCTTTTTCTGGGTTTAGACACTGGTTCCAAGGTTCCAAAGCCTGCAATGCAAACGAACAGCACAAACAAAATACAGTTAATGTTATTTTTATTGAAAAGGGGGGTTAATAAAACCTTAACTACACTGTTAAAAATTATTACGGTTTTGCACCAATCTTTGGTACCCATTTAGTTGCAACCAACATTTGGTGCTTAGTTTAACCATTTTACGGTGCAACCACGGATGGTTTAGTGGTAAATCATTGCACCAAAACTCATAACGCTGCATAAACCTCAAAATTCAAATTCTCTTATTATTGTAGTAGTAGTATTTTTGTTTCGAAGCTGGTAACCCTCCAATCGCAAATGACAGTTTGTCACCGATTGGGCTCGAATTAGGAATCCTCTGACCCATAGCTGAACGCCTTTATCCACTGGGCCACGGAGGCCCGTGTTCGTTGTTGTCTTTCTTGGAGGTGCTTGTTGATGAAGCGACAGCGAAAATTTCGGTTGCATTTAAAGAGGTTGAACCAATTATCGGTGAAACCTCCATTTTTTTTTTCAGATAAAGGAATTTTGGTTCAACCTAGATTCCACCATAATATGGTGTAGATCTCTGTTTTGCACCAAAATATGGTATATCGTTGAACCGAAATTTTTAACAGTGTACCTCTCATTGCTATATGTGAATTAAGAGGATTAAAATATTTTTGTAACAACTACTTCGACAAAATTTGAATGAATATACAATAGTAAAATGTGAATTATCAGTCACTAAAGAAACTAAGTAAATAATACAATTAGACATTTGTAGTCCCATGGAAGGTGGTGCAATAATAGGGCTACTAGAAATCCCAAAAGCCTAAACTCAAGACTCTCGCCGAATGTGTCATTTCTCGACATCGACAATCATGGCAACCGTTTTACAATTTGAACATGATGCTCAATGCTCCCTCAAGCAACACGACCCTCCCCGCAAAGAAAATTTACTGTAGGCGGGATCGAATCATCAATCCTTCACGACTTACCAGAGGGGCGAGGCTCCGAGAAAGTTTCTAGGAGGGAGCTGGGAGAGTCAATCGCACCAGCTATAAATAGGGATAGTTTTACACTGGCAATGAGGATTTTCAAAGGAAATACTGGCTTTAAGGGCATCTGTAAACGGGGCTCATATGTAGGAATGATGGGAAATCGCGGGACTTAAGTTTGCCCGGGACAACGGCGAAAAACCAAGGCCTTGAAAAACCGGGACTGATAGTACTATGTGATAGTACTATTTATTATATAGTACTATGTGATACTACTATTTTGTATGCTACTAAGTGATACTACTATCTTTATATATAATTCTCTTACGCGGTGATTGAAAAACGCTGTTTTTCTCTATGCGGAATGGCAACAGTTACTTTGTTTACGAAATTCTGTTCCGCCCGCATTTTTATTTTGCCATTATGTAAGCCATTTTGACGATTAACCCCTTCAATTCATTGGTAAATAATTATTTTTATGATGTCAGCTTAAATTAAGAAGAATATAAGCCTTATTAAATTAAAAAAATGGAAGTTTTGAAAAACGCTTTTCCGAACTTTAAATAAAAGGAAATTATGGTGGCGCCATCTGTTGGCAATTTTAACAACTAGATTTCAATGAGCTTTATTTTTATGACGTATAAACTCAATAAATTACACACTTCTGGTAGGCAAGATTTATGGTAAGCTTAACGTCAATTATGGCCAAAACAAACTACCAATAATGTTAGAAATTTAACTGAAACGCGGGAAAGGTGTGAAAATAACGTGGAAAATAATAAATAATGGTAGAAATAAAATAATAAATAATGGCTTGCCAGTGGTGGTTTTCATTTGTAGTTTAAAATAAATTAAATAAAATTATTTTATTTAATTTACATGGCGAAAACATTTATTGATGCCAAGATGAATTATAATTTACAGTTTCAACGTTTAAAGTTTTTGGTAATATAATTAAATAAAAGTATTGTTACTAGGACATATTGTTATTGTGTCCTACCTTTTAGCGAGCGAAGCGAGAAATGGTTTGCGGAGCAAACCTATGAGAATTGCGTAGCAATCCTCCGGGGGTTGGCGGAGCGTTAGCGGAGCAGGGGGCGGAGCCTCCTAGTTTATTATATAGTACTATGTGATACTACTATTTTGTATGCTACTAAGTGATACTACTATTGTATACTACTCTTGTATAGTACTATGTGAAAATACTATTGTATAAGGCTACCAGACGAAAAACAATGTATCACAAATTAATTTGTATGCTTAAAAATGATTTAATTTGCAGTTCTGGAATATATATATATTTTAAAAAATCCTGTATGTGGGTGGCCCCCACCACATATTCAGCGTAAGGGCCCACTAACTCTAAATATGGCTCTGCCAAGTCCAATGCTTTGGTTGTGAGTAGGATTAAGTTTTTCCCCATTGTTCCCCAAATGTGGCTCGTTTTCCCCCTTTGTTTCCCCCACAATTTCTCAAATGTGGCTCGTCTGGCTCTGAGGTACAGAGTTTAGTCCCACCTTCAATTCGATTCGCCTTGGATTGTGCCTCTCAAACACAGCGCGAGCTCTGCAATGTTAAAACTAATACTTTGCCTTCAGCTAGAACGAAGTAATACATTGCTAATTCCGCGAAGGAACCTTGTCATAAATATATTCGTTGGTGGCCGACCGAGACGCATATAAATTTTTTTTTGTTGTTCTCCGATTTGTTTTAGGACGGACATTTTCATCTTACCTGGCCTTGAGTGAAGTTATTCACGCACTCCATCACGCCAAGTCTGTGTTTCTGCCCTGAAACGAAAAGGAATTACGATAGCAGAAAACCACTGACCTCTAACTGTAACTTATGGATTGTGCAAGACATTTTGTTGACTTGAAGCCAAATTGAAGGGGTAACAACTCTACCCCACTTTCATGGCTAGCACCATATTTTGTATTTTTCATGTTAAAATAAGCCAAAATGTATTGTTTTTGGCTGACATTTTTTAAATTTTTTATTTTGAAACCCATTTTAAATGCAATTTGCTATTAAAATAGGAAGTCATTTGCAAATCGAAGTGGTTAAAAAACAGAAGCAAAAACTATTTGTTAGGCAATATAAAAATTAATTTTGTAATAAGAGAATATAATATTTATATACATTTAGTATTTTTATAATGTTATGGTATTAAAAAAACACTACAAAATAATTTAACTTCGTTTTAGGGGTACATTATGGTTGCTTTCAATTGGTTTCCACGCGCCCATAGAGGAAACAAATTTTGAGTCTCTTCCAGAAGTTACAGTTAGAGCAGTGGCGGCCCGTGGTCGAAAATGTTAGTGCAGCCGAAATCATGTGAATTACCCCCCCCCCCTCCCCCTTTATTATACACAACCCATACAAATGATAACATGCAAAAAAAATAGAAAACACTTACTAATTTTTTTTTATTAAAGCAATCCTCCTTTCTGTTAAACATGCGAATCGGTCAATTTTAATATTAACTTAAGTAACGAAACAACAGCAAGACCATGTCCTGGAACAACAGCACACAGTAAATTTATCACGAAAACCATTTCCGTTTGGAGATATTCTCGTAAGTTATCGTTTCACCCACCCATCCAAGCGTTTCACGGACAGGCCAATCGGCATATCGAATCTCAAGTGCAGCTAAAACAAGAAAATTCATTTCGGCTGTACCTTCTCACGAATACAGTGCATTAGCATGGGGAGGAAACTCCATACTACGTAGAGGTTGCCATGGCAACGATGCAGCCGATTTCGAATTTCGCTTTTTGGCTGCAATTTTTGATTGAATGGAGTTTTTTGTACATTACGGTAACAGGCTTGCTATTTATCGGAGATTTTGTTTACTACCGTAGAAATTTCATTTTCAATTCTAATCTTCATTTAAGAAAATTGTAAAGTATATATATATATATATGATTTTAGTTTTAAAATACTGAATGTAGGTGCAGCCCGGCTGTACTTGCTGTAGTGGGCGAGCCCATAGAGTAATGATATAAATTACAACTATCTTAATGATTATGATTAATATTACAACTCTCTGGGCGAGCCGCCACTGAGTTAGAGTTCAGTGAAGAAAACACAATTGAAATTCTTGTGATATTAACCCTTCACTAGAGATTTTTTAAATTGAAAGGAGTAGGGATGCGAAAAAAAATATGCGATTACCCAATTGAGTCAGTCCTATAACCAGGGTTCAAAATTAGCGGT
Source organism: Troglohyphantes excavatus (assembly GCA_963932185.1). Taxonomy (NCBI): domain Eukaryota; kingdom Metazoa; phylum Arthropoda; class Arachnida; order Araneae; family Linyphiidae; genus Troglohyphantes; species Troglohyphantes excavatus. The sequence continues at coordinate 16,868,901 of OZ010677.1, read as the reverse complement.
AGTTAGTCGTATTTTGCACATAAAAATTTCAATTTGACGAATGTAATTTTAGTCCAGCCAGTCGTCATTTTGACGCCTAACTTTTTTATAAAAATTTCAGTTTGACGAATGAAATTTGACACCCAGTCGTCATTTTGACGCCTAACTTTTTATAAAAATTTCAGTTTGACGAATGTAATTTTACACCCAGTCGTCATTTTGACGCCTTACTTTTTATAAAAATTTCAGTTTGGCGAATGTAATTTGACACCCAGTCGTCATTTTGACGCCTAACTTTTTTATAAACATTTCAGTTTGACGAATGCAATTTAATATTCAGTCGTCAATTTTTTATGGCCAACTTTATAAATATATATTTGTTGTTGGTAAGACGCAAATTTGCTTTTTCAGATTGATCTCTCGTTTTACTTTTTCAAGTTTCGAACAACCGCCACACGTTGATCCATGGGGCTACTAGCGCAAGCGGTGGAATTCTCGATAGCTTGTTTTTCTCTTCTCCCCGGACTATCCCTTCTCTGATTTGACTTTCAATTTTCACTTACGTATTTACCTCCCGTGAACGTAATCGTGTTTGAATTGAGGCATCGTTTGTTGAACTTCAAATCGTCGTACTTTGGATTTTCAAATTTTAGATGAAAAAGTCTTTAAAAATAAAAATTGATTTTCAATAATTGCTCTAAGCCTTTTCAGTAATTTTGTCATCAATCAGACCTGAAGGTGATTATTTAATTATTTTTTTTAAACAATAATTTTTATATTTCTGCAAAAAAAAAAAGAAGAAAAGGAGAGGTACATACAAATTATTATAAAGTTGGTAACAATAAATATACATAGATGGCAAGCAGTGCCGTTACACAAAAAATATTTTTGGGGTGTTGAAACAAGAAATTTCCCAACTTAACGATTCGAAATTCTATTCTATTACAACTATTAAAAAAATTCCAGAAAATTCCTAGTGCTGAAAACTCCCCCAGTTCCAACTTAACGACATTTTGCATCCTTTTTTATATATATTTTAGGTAATATTAAACAATTATCTTACAATAATTAGTTTGTTGCACCCATATTCCAATGCAGTGTCCGTTCTGAGGTCTAATTTAAGTTTCATCTTACAAGTTAGGCAATTTCTAGTCTTCTCTGGCTTTCATTTGTTAATAATATTAATTTCCTTCAGGCACAAATTTTCCCAACTCGGGGTTTTTAGAAGTTGAAATTCCCAAATTTCAGTGTTTCCAGATTAAAAACTTTTCTCCGGGTTTCCAGATTCTTTTAAACATGTGAATCGGTCAATTTTAATATTAACTTATATAATGAAACAACAGCACACAGAAAATTTATCACTAAAATTGGAAATTCTCGGTTCTCCCGCCCATCCCTTCGATTCACCCACGAGCCAATCACTTTATCGACTTCTCAAGTGCTGCCAAAGTCAGAAAATTCATTTCGGGCTGTATCTCACCACAAATGCAGTGCTTTAGACTATACTACGTAGAGGTTGCCATAACAACAATGCAGCCGATTTCGAACTTCGCTTTTTGGCTGCAGTTTTAATTGAATAGTTTTTTCCCCCTCTTGAATTGTGCATTGCAACAGGTTTGCTATTTATCGGAGATTTTGTTTACTTACAGTTGAAGTTTCATTTACAATTATAATCTTCATTTAAGAAAAATAGTAAAATATCTGATTTTAGTTTTAGAATACACTAATAACTTTAGATGCAGCCCGGCTGTACTTGTTGCACCCCACAAGCCGCCTCCGAAACAGTAGCTTCAATTGTTTTTAGGTGCACTCAGGATCTGTATAAGCCCACAAATTTTAATTAAAAAAAAAAAATTCTAATGAAGCGCTAAAATAATTCAAAACAACACTCACTGCAAAAAGCCTGAAGAATGGTCTCCACGTCCGTTTTCTCAGACGATATCGTCTGCCCTCGAACTACTTGTTCTGTAGAAAAGAATAAACAACTCAACACAACGAGAAAAAGAACAAAGTAACTCAAGAACCTTTTCCACATTGCTTAATGTTCTTTTCCTGATTTCGAATGGTAAGTGAGATGCCTCGAAATAATGGGTCGCGCATTTATAGAATATCCCCCTCTTCATATCCTTTCCGTGCCACAAAATAGCAGACGAATAAATAACGCGAATGGAGATTTCTGTCTGACTTCTATGTCCGTTATAGAGTGCGTCGTAAAGCGAACGAATGTTATGGCCCTACATTATTTCAAACAAAGGGAAATTTCCCAATGTAGTTATAGCACGGGCAGTGGTTTGGTGAAGGGAGGGGAGGGGGGGGGGGGGGGCAAGGGGAGGCGGTTGCCCTTGCACTTTTTTCGGATCTTGCATCCGCACTTTTTAAAATTATATGTCAATTATTTTACTGCATATTGTTCAACAAAGGAAAAACATTTAACCCCAACTTCCTCCCACTACTATATAGGTGGAAAGTGTTTCTCTCAGGGTCCCAAGTCTATTGATAAGTTTGTCGGGGAAAAGGCGTTATATTCATTGTTAAAACAAACAAAAAATTTTGAAATATTTTATCAAATTTGTTTTTTTAATCACATTTATTTAAATTACATACAACCGGGGTCGCACTCTCCAAGTGTGGAGTGCGACTCCGGAACACATTCTGTCTTGTCTTCGGCTCACCAGGGAATTTTTTGAGACGGATCCTTTGCAGGCTCTCGATTTTTTGAGGGTGTGGGGACTCATGGAAGCTGTCTAGCTGCCGCTAGCCAGCGAAGGACTAGTAACAACATTTTCTGCATCTAGCACCAGACGCAAAATTTATGCAATAATTTTACTTTTCGTCGGGACAACCTTGTCATCACGGCGGTTGCTTTCTTTTCCAGACAGTAACACAAGTGAAGATAATATCAGTTTCGTCAGTGAGAACGTCAGTCCCTCTTCCTTTCACGTTTCGACCCCTGCACTTCTTGGCAAAGGGAAACCTCTCCTTTTCCGATCCAGTTCAGTCATGGGCAATGCTCTTAAACAGTAGGCTCTGAGGGCATACCCAAGCCGTTCGAAGGATTGGCAATTTAGGTAGTAAAAATGACTGGACGGTAAAACACCCAGCGCTGATCGCCACAAAATTGCAAACAGACCAATCGTATACGCTTATCGATTTGGCATGGTTTTGGCCTTATTTTCTCCGCCAACTGCGACGATAAGCTATAATGTTTGTTTTTGTTCGAACATTCGTTTTCATTCCGAAATTGAAACTTGTAATATATTACAAAATGGACTGTTTTTTTCATGAAATGACCCAGGATTTTAACAATTCTGATTGTGCGCCATAACCTCATTAATTCTCACTGTAATAATTGTATCTATGGATTATTATTATATATGAAATTTGAAACTTATTATTCTTATATATAATATTCATAGGTATGTGGGATTTTCATAAAAACTTAAAATTTTTACAATACTTAACATATTTAGGATAAAATTCAAAATTAGCATTTAATAAAGTTCATGACATTCCGCTTCATAAAACATATTTAATGTTTTATGAAGCGTATTAATTACATATTAATTGTAATTAAATATTGTTTAGTCTAGGAAATCAAAATTGTTTTACTCTTGAGACCACTGGAAAATGCAAAATACAATAATTGTTTTTAAGATAGAATTCCAGAGATTTATATGAGAGTACAGGACTCAAACTTACAGATATAGTAGAGTAATTATATCTTTTCAAAAGGGAAAAACTTTAAAATATATTTGATAACACATGAATTAATTGCATTGTTTCAAGTAAATTGCTAAAGGTTACTCTTGTGACATTTTGTCCACAATTGAATTTCTGTTTAAAAACGTCAAAAAATCATTAATGTATGTGCTAATACATTAATTTTTTATACAACAGTTTTAAACATTGGTAGGTGTCTAAAACAGCTTAAAATGGTATAGAAAATTATATAAAAAAAATAGTTTATTAAAAAAGTTTATAAATGTGGGAGCAACAAAATTAAACACAATTTGGTTTAAAATTTTGCATTCCTTTTACTTTGTGTTCATTAAAGCATCTTATTTGATATTCATCAGATAACATCAGATACTGTTTGAATTAAAAGACCACATCATATTTTACATTCCCCCACTGGCTATATTGCAATTTCTCGGCTCTTTTGCGTTAAGCTATACTGCTTTTGTACAATTAATTTTTTTTTACCATGCACTTCATTTCATACTATTACTTAAAAAAAAAACAGCAATGATTCCATCTACAGCACTCTTGTCATAAGCTGTTGAAAAAAAAATGTAAATTGAAACTCTTAATATATAAGTTTCATTTATTTTCATTTTTAGTATTGTAAATATTTTAACTTTTTATGAAAATCCTACATACCTATGAATATTATATATAAGAATAATAAGTTTCAAATTCCATATATAATAGTAATCCATAGATACAATTATTACAGTGATAATTAATGAGGTTATGGGGCACAATCAGAATTGTTAAAATCCTGGGTCATTTCATGAAAAAATCAGCCCATTTTGTAATATATTACAAGTTTCAATTTCGGAGTGTTCAAAACTGCAACCAGGTTCGAACAATAACAAACATTTCGCGCAATTGGCGGAGAAAATAAGCCCAAAACCATGCCAAATCGATAAGCGTATACGATTGGTCGGTTTGCAATTTTGTGGCGATCAGCGCTGGGTGTTTTACCGTCCAGTGTAAAAATGTCATCTGTCACTTGTTATCTCCCAAAAAACAGGATAGCAAAGAAGGAAAAAAAAAGTTACAACTGTTTACAAGATTGATTTCGAGGGGTATCTACATAGCCGTAGGATAAGAGACATAGAAGAATCGCTTTACATTTTATCATTACACTAGTAATTAAGGTCTCCAAGAAGTTGGTTGTCGTATGAATGGACTGGTCGCTTGAAGTCAGCATTGAGACAAGTGAAGATTCATTCGTGAAGTATCCACTACCAAATTGTGGTTTTAGAAACTAGTACCGTCAAACTTTCGAAACAACAATTGACAATTCGAAAAAGGTGAGTTGTTTTAAAAACTCTTGTGAAAAATATTTGTTATTTGTACCTGACAACTTAATAATATTTTATTTATTTTGTTCAGAAAGGCGAATTTCTACCGTTTGTTGATTTTCATGTTTTTTGTAACTCGAGATGAACTTTCGTTAATTTTTATATTGTCATCGCTTTTTAATATAATAGCTTTTTTTCTAATAATATATGGCTTCGTGCGAGGTTTTAACCTTATTTCAAACGAATTGAACTATTCCACTCAAGACCGTTCCCACAAAAGAAAAACAACTCAAATAAATATTCCGATTCAATCTAAAGATACACGATCCAAATATAGCCCAGAAAAAATATATTTTGAACCAATGAGTTCAGATATAAAATATTTTTGATCACAGTACCCCAATTTGGACACGTGCCAATAACTAAGTTACGTTAACATCACAATTCAGCAAATGTGATCCTTCTGCGATCAATTTATATCAGTTTTGTTTTGTTAATAACGTCGCACTAGAGCTGCACAGTGGGCTATTGGCGACGGTTCGGGGTCAATCTCGAAGGAAAGACCCGGGAACACATACACATTCATACATGCACCTCGTTATTTTAGAACCATGGTCAGATGACGAGGAAACACCTGAACTGGCACCCAAACGCCTTCAATGGACGTCGGGACTTTGGACCCCGATCAGATTTATCGTGCACCAGTCCCGTATGCACGCCAGTATAATTTGTTGAATATTCTGGACCACTTTCTAGTATTTTTGTAGCGAAGCTGGCAAACCTCCGATCGCCAGATCACTACTTTTTTACTTTTCTATGTCAAGTACATTGCACGGATTCGAACCACCAATCCTCTGATTAGTAGCTGAACGCCTTACCAACTGGGGCTCCAATTTATATCAGGATAATATATCATAGAGTACGCTTCGTTTCAACCAAGGTTTTGTTAATTAACGTCGCACTAGAGCTGCACAGTGGGGTATTGGCGACGGTCGTTTCAATCATGGCCTGCCTACCATACTCCCCCCCCCCCTTCCCAAGGCTGTCTTCTTTTTTTTTAACTTGCTCTTTTTTGACGGTTTAGGTGTTTTCTTTCTAGGTCTAATTCTTTCATTATAACATATTAAAAGGTTTATTTTCAATACAAATAGTTTTATAATTTATATATAGATTTTACGCATTACACTTACCGCAAGTTTTTTTTTTTGTAAACTGAAACAAATCGATTTTCGGACACTATTTAAATCACCCAGAAATGTAATTTTTTCGCTAAAATGTACTCTATTAAACGAAATATTGTTTTAAAAGAGAACAAGCTCAAAGAATAAGTTTAACAATGCGTGAAATTTGTTTATATTTCAATAACCCATTTCACCACCTTGCTATTTATAAACAGCAAATAGCTATATTTTAAGAAACTGACATTTTAATGATTTGTTGAGTCTATGAACAAGTAGCAAATGTTCCAAACAAAAGAACGTAAATGTTAAACTTGTTCTTTAAGTGCAAAGGGTTAAGCTTGAACATTAAAAGGCTTAATTTCACTCTCAAGATTAGCTAACTAAATTAGCTTAAATCAACACATTTATTTTAGCTTTATTATTCACAATTTTTTTCTAAAAAAATAAAATAAAAGAGCCCAGAGCAGTTGTTGGCAATAGTTAAACAGTTTAGAAAAAAAAAATTAGGAATGACATCCGTAATTAAAATTGCTTGAGCAGGCAAGTATTTAATGATTTGTTGAGTTATAGACAGCCAATTGTTCTGCCAAGTTATAGAAACATCCGTAATTCTTGCGATCTAAAAAAGGAAAAAAATCATTTGAAGTACACATTTTATTATCCAAAAATCTTTTTCTTCTTTTGATTGCATTCGGAAAGTATTTGAATATATGCAGTTTGTTGCTTAGCCGATGTTTCATAGCCAGAAATAAACTAATATATATTTTTGTTGTTAATTTACCTGATTTTTTTTTATTACCATTCCCTACATCCCTGATATTTCATCACCGATTGACAAAATTCCCCGATATTTCTCGGTTTTCCCCTTTTCTATTGACATCCTGTAAAAAGAACAGTTTAAATTGAATGTAATATTGTATATCAAGTCCAATGACAGTTGTATTTCTCACAAAAAAACCAAGACTCAAATTCAATTCAAAACCTTTAATTCAGTCGGAAAAAAAAACTCATTCAAGTTCTAAAATATTATATATATACAAGGAATAAAAAAATACCAGACCAGTAACAGTTTCAAAACTCCTTGATCTCATGTACCCTAAAATATTCACAATACTGAAGTGTGATGGTTAGATAGATACAATATTCATCATATAATAATTCTTATCATTACACAATTGCTAAACATCAGAAAATAGTGAAAATGGGAAGTAGCTAGTGTCCCCGTCAAATTCATCTCTTTAACTAGTATTTACATGACTGTCAATCAAAATAGCTAAATCATAGCATCGCAAGTATTCCTGGTATCACAAAATAGGTTGATTGAGTAAGGCTGTGTAAAACCCCGTACTCGTCTAAGAGTAAATTCATAGTCTATGTACAAATCCTACGTTATAAACATTGTACTTGGATGTGGTTAACATAGAAAGGGGGTATAAATACAAAATAATTTTTTTAATCCTAGAAATACATTATGCAAGCAAAAGGAAGAAGTGCATTGTTTATTTAAATACATGCAAAATATATCGTAACGGGGAAAACCATCTAAGACATAGAGCGTTAAAAAAAAAAGGCAAATAGACGTTACACAATTCGGAAAATTTAGAGAGACCACTATCAGTTGAAAGTGTTAATTGCTAAAATTGAGATCAAGTGACATTGCATACAAAAAATAGAGTAAATAAATATATACATAGCAAACATGTTAGTTGTTAATGGACATAAACAAGATACACTTATTTTGATAATCAGGCAGCATAGTTTTGTGAATCCGATTAAGAAACCAATAGAAAATTAAAAGAGAAACTAAGCAATGCATAGAACAAAATGTATAATGGAGCAAAAAAAAAAAATATATAAAGCAATGGAGATTTGTGCCTTTAAAGATTTTCAATATTTTTTTTGTAACACTTCTCGCTACAAATTAAAATACAAAGGAAATTTTTTCCCACTTTATAAAGAACAAATATTGAATGTCTTTTTAAGGCTAAAAAAAGTATTCACATATATCAAGGTTGTAATCAAAGAATGCTCCAATAGTAATATAGTTCACTTTTAATACTTTGACGTGGATCGAGCCCCCTATTTCATCAACACAGTGTTTAAGCCATATTTTATATAAAATCTTTTCAGCAATTTAGCTAAACTGACCAAAACGAATGTCGTTTTACCAATTTTTCTCATGAATGAATTATTCCGCAAATGTTTTATTATAAATATACATAAAAATAATAGCACAAATTATCAAATATTTTTTTAAAACAAGATTTGTTCATTTTTAATGGCAAAAAGATAATCAAAATGCAGAACTTAAAAATAAAAATAGCCATTTTTATTGTTATATTAGCCAAAGCAAATCTTGTGATTTCATTTAGTATTTTCTTAAAAATCGACCACTGCTTAAGCACTGCATCAAAGGTTAACGTTCACTTGAGGGGTATGGTACCTCCCCACGCTATTGTCTATGCTCAAACAATCCCTAAAATGACGTTCTGGGCGTCGTTCAGCTCTCCTGGTGGTAGAAGAGCAGATAAGGAACTCGGGGAGGGCTGTAGGAAAGCACCTGTTCTTCGGTGACAGCTGTGATGACTCGGTCGTCGCATCTTATCCAGGTTTGGCTGCCGTGGTTGTACACATCGGATATGTAGTGGCCTTTCACGGCCTCTTCACCGTCGTGGTACATTACTGGGGAATATAATTGAGAAAATTTAATTTGTTTTGCACATTTTTTTCCCCCTAAACATTATTGAATGATGAAATTACTGTCAGTTACTATAGGTACAAGCGGGAGCCTTACCTGACTAGCAGGTCATATTTCATTAAACAGGGTGTCCACAGGGAAAGCATTTTGAAATTCCATACAAGCTGTATTTTTTTTACAGCGATATTCTTAAAAATATATTATGTCAGATATACTTTGACATTAACTTATTTCCCCCAAAAAATATAGAATTTTACTAGGAATTTAGCAAAGTTCTATTTTTTAAAATGGAGTGGGCAAACTATCATCTAATTATAGATAGCCAATTGTTTTCCCAAAGTTTGGAAACAGCATTCCGGTGAGATTTCTATGACCTTGAAAGAGAAAAACTTCACTTTACTTTTACACAATTTGAAAGTCCCTTATGCAACCCCCCCCCCCCCCCCCTCGATTGCATTTAGAAAGTATTTGAAATTTGTAACCAACCAACAACATTTTACAGCCAGAAATCAACTTCAAATTCCCTGATTTTTTAAAAAAAAATCCACAATACTTCCGGTTTTCCCTGTTGGTGGACACCCTGTAAAAACAAAAAATATTTAGCCCATCAATTACTTTGATTAAATTTAAGAAGTTAGGAGCTCCATTTTCCTATTCCAATTTCCACCAGACTTTGCGGTCTCGATTTCAAAGATATTATAGAACAGAATTTCAAGTATATTTATTACTTTAGATTTCCATATTGCACATAGAGGATTAGAGCATATGGGCAACATGGGTGTAATTCTATATTAAGTTAACTAACTTTTCTAAAAACATTCCAATGTAAAAAATTGCACATGAAAAAATATAACTGTTTTTTACACTTAAATATAAAGACCATAAACATTCAGTGCATGTACCAATAATTCAGCAAATTAAGATTTTTTTTTTTAACAAATTTATATATTTTTAGCGTAAAGAAAATTACACCAATGATAATGAAAGGAACATGTTCACACACCATATATATTCACGTATAAGCTGAGAAATTTAAGTCAAAAGTTATACAAGATTAAATAAAATTTATAATATAATTTGCCTAAAAAGGCAAAAAGGTAGAATCAAGCGAATTCTAGTTGAATTGGGTTGATCACGTTTCCTTGTCTTCCTCAATTTTATAATTTTGAAACACAAAAGTCAACAAATAAAAATTTTTAGACTATAAAATCCATTTCTCCAGAAAATAAAATAACTATTAACTCATCAAATGCTACTTTTGTTTAAATATAAACATTTAAAGACCTGTGCACAACAAACACTTTTCAGAAAAGCCTACCTGCAAAAAGCCTATATTGGCGAAGTCGTTGACTTTTCTTTATGTCAGGTGAAAACATATCTGAAAAAGAAAGTAACATTTATTACCAACGCCGGACAACTAGATGAATACAGTATTTATTGAATGAATAATTTTGAAAAGGAAATGAAACATTTTAATATGTAAATTTTTTTTTCACTTGGAATTTCAGTCTACATGACGATGTAAGAAAATTTAAGAATTTTATATAGCAGATAAACACAATGAATTTATGCATTCAAGAGTCTGAGTGAAAGCTTTGTAATATTTCAGGACAGAAAAGTACAGCTCATGCAATATAAATGTATTTTATTGAAAAATATAAATTGCTTGGGCTATTAGTAAATAAGGATTTTAAAATGGGTCATCAATGTACTATTAACATGTTGGGAGTAAAAGTGTTTTATCCAAGATCTAATGATATAATCTTGCCATTGTATAAAGGTTTTGCAAGGACTCATCTTGAGTATCCGTATAATTTTCGTCACCATATCTTAATAGACATTGATTTGTTAGTAAAAGTTGAGCAGGGGGCTACTAAAATGGTACAAGGTTTTTCAGACATGAAATATGGAGATAGATTCAGAAATTTGAATATGTATACTCTGGAAGAGAGAAGGGTTAGAGGATATTTGATTCAACGTGGTTCATACAGATTTTCAAAAGTAAAAATTAAGTAGTTCTTAAGGACTTCTCGATAATTTTTAAGGACCTCTTAAATTTTTTGGCGTCGTTAGCGAAGAATCGTACATAGTTTGGTGCAAAATTGGCACATAATCACATGTCAGTGGGGTTTTGTAGCAAGTTGGCACAGGATGCCATTTCCGGAAAACTCTGGCTCAGAGTTCCCATCCCTTAAAGATGCTACATTCTTCTGAATTTCCTCGTTTTTCTAGAATGAGTATCGATTCTTCACAAAACAACAAACGAACTGAGATTTTCCAATGACGAAGTGTAGTGTATTATAATGAAATACCACTGACTAAAAAATCGAACAAAAGTTCACTTTTTTTTTCTGGCACTAAAACGTCCATTCATGCCTGTCTCTCCTTGCCGATTTATACTTGCATAAGACGGCCAAAAGTGTGGACACGAACAACGTAAAATTCGGAATTCTACATTTCAATAATTTTAATGCACCCAGATTTCCCGAGTCCGAAAATTAAAAAAACTCAGAATTTCGGGGTAGACACGGAAAAATACCACCCATGTGAATTACTAGTAAAAAAAACATGTTTGACAAAAATTAAGGACCTCATTCGAAAATTAAGGACTTTAAGGGCCCTTAATTAAGGACCCACTTAAATTAAGTAGTTCTTAAGGACTGTGCGAAAGATGTTCAACTATTCAAATTTATTAAACAGAGGGACGTCGCTTAACTGACCTACCTCAAGCTAGTATAATAAAGGCTTTACTGTACTAATTTTTTTTTTCTTCAAATATTCAAAATATCTGTTTAAGATTTAAAAAATATTTTGTAATCATTTTTAGATATGCCATTCCAATAATGATTAACATAAATATTTTGTCACATACATTGGAAAAAGAGAATTTAAAATTTGGCAATGATTTCTCAAAATCCAAATGTATTTGATACAAGACAACATAAAACTGAAAAAAATATTAGAAATTAACAAATTAAAAAGCGATTAATCTGACAGTTCATTTAACAGGCAGATTACATTTTATGTTTAAAGAACACCCAATTACTACTTAGTTGTAAGACTATGGATATTTAGATGAAAGCTGTAAAGGCATAAGTCATTATATAAATAGAAATACTGAGTAGAAATTACCTCTATTTATTTCTAGTGTTAAGGGATAGTCGGTTTTCTTCATAACTTTCTTGCATCCACCATTTTTGTTGTACACGAACCTTTTCAAATGAAGTATTAGTATGGGAGGTAACTTTTGAACAGCTATGTGACTATAAGCTTCAACCTACATTAAAACGAAAAAGATTAATATACATTAATTTCTATGAATAAAACAGACTAGCAAAAATGCTTTTCTTAAACCTCTAGTGGTTAGGAAAAGGGTAAAATTGTTAAAGTTTTCGTAACAAAATACTTTGCTTTATATTTACAATGCAAGCAATATAATAAGTAATGCACTATCATACATATTTTATTATTTTAATAGATAGTTTCCAAAAGACACCCCAATGCTTTAGAGTTGACAGGTATGTCAACATTGAGTATATCTATAAATTTAAAGCTAGAAAAACTGGAAATCCATGCATGACTTAAGTAATTCACCTCTGCCAGAGGGTATAACTATAAAAAGTATTATATTTTATCTGAAATAGGAAAATTCTATTGCAGATATTTTAACCGTTTGCACTCCGATGTCGCCTCTCAGACGCAAACATAATGACTTGTTCTTTAAAATAAACAAGAATGGCGTGATCTTGTGTTAAAAAAAAATAATCGATTTTATACCATTTATTAGCATTAAAAATTGTGGGTAAAAGAACAGAAAGAGGAATAACTATTCCATGGAAGCAAACAATGTCAAAGATGTTCGAAAGAATTAAAATAGATTTATCTTCACTTCCATTGAAACTTTTTCAACTAAAAGTTTGATTATTGAGTTGACAGTTGTCTTCATAGGAACAAATGTAAAGGAACTTAAAAGAATAAATCAAAGTTATATTTAAAATAAAATTATCAAAATTTATTAAAAAAAATAAATCTTTAAGACATTGCAAAGAATTTTTAACCGTTTTTATAACCCCATTATGAATAAACATTTTAAAACAAATTTAAAGGTGACATTTACAATTTCATGAAATTTAAGCAACATTCGCAGCAAATTCCTAACTATTGTCAATAATATGCAAATAAGTTACAGAAGTAATAAATTTAAAATACAAGCAACACTAAAACTTTTAAATATAATAAGTATTACATTTGATACCCAAATGATTTTCATAACAGAACATTCCAATATTTATACCAGTGTTTGTGGTCACCTTTTTTGTAAAATGCGAAAAGAAATATTATTTAGTAAAAATTACAACATGTACTTTGCGTAAGTAATTTTTTTTTTAAACATGATTTTTAATGATTCATTGAGCAACAGAATTTGTTTTCGTATCCTTTTTCCCCCCGGAGCTTATTGCAACACAAGTTAAGATGTTGGCCAGTGGTTAATTTCAGGCAAAAATACAAGGGACATCGTCTATTCCACAAACGAAAGCAATTTTTAAAGGTTGTCTTCACAAATAGGCAAGAGTAGTGAAACTAGATGCTCAAGCATATATATTTAAAAATTTCAAAACCTATGGAGTTTTAAATAAAATGTTTAAAGGTTTCTGAACCCAAAATAAACAGATAGATTTAGAGCTTCAAAAGATAACTGTCAAATTAAAAGCAACAATAAAAGATTTTAAGTAATATTGAAACAGTTTTCACATGGTGGAAAATAATATACTAATCATGAGTAAAAGTAACATGCATTCAAATGTATAGTGCAAGAATACAATAAATGATAAAATTACCTCCTGTTTTGTCTTGGCACAAGTGTAACCCTGAATAGGCTCCTTAATTGTCATCTCTTTCAGTGCTTCTGATACAGAAGTTACATTTTCAGACTGAAAAAAGGTAAATTTGCATTGAGTTTGGCAGTTTCAAATGAATCATATGTCCACGTTTCAAAAATCAAATGTCTACAATTATTTTTTCAGGACAAATTAGAATATGCGCATCAATTTGAGAGGCGAAAGTCCCAAAAATGTGAACAAATTAATACCGCAATCTCATTATTAGGCAACCGGACCTATTATCCGGTTGTGTGGGTGCCAGTTCAAATAGCACCATTTGATAGTCAACCTGAAAATTTATTACCGAGTAACAATAAATAAAAATGGGTATTAATTTGTATCAAATACAAAAAGTTACTATTTTAACTCTGAAGAAAATGTGTTCACTAATATTATAATTCATGATGTTGCACTACCTTTACTCCCAAATGACATCAGAGCCGGTTTGTTTGTGGCGTTGTTAGAATTTTCATAGCATATGGTGTTAAAACCTAAGTTAACAATAATTAATGCAAAATTTTAACATAAAGGAACAATATTAGAGTTGGAATACATGAACGAACGTGGCTAAAATTCCACGAACAAGGTTCAACCTTCCGTTCTAGTCGTCCATTGCCAAATAACTACATACATGTGCAAAAACACAACAATTAAAAAAATTTATAATAAATTAAAATTTAATCAGTTATGTGATTAGCCAAACAAAAAATTACCCAACATTTTATTTTCATGGTGACTAATATGCATAAGACATAGCTAAAATCTTTCATTTAAAAAAATGGAATTCGGCTAAATTGTGGAAAAGTCCTATGGCTGGTTAATGAATTAAGAATATGTAACACTTTTTTTAAAAAGCACTTCCTTGTTAAATGATTCTATACGCTCTATCGTGGGACAAAAGCAAATCATGTAAGCTAATTGCACAAGCATACAGAAATATAAAACCTTGTTCAGACAAATAAGTTATTATAACTATGGTAAAACATTTATAGACATTCCATACAATTTTGCAGGTACAAATATATATATCTATAAAAGAATTCAATTAAAAGCGCATCATACCTGAACATCCAACTGCAAGGTGAAGAACGGTTGGATAGATGCGGAAGTTTTGCTGCCACTTGTAGTTAAAAATGATTTGATTTGTCCGCCCAGAAGATCAGAAATGGGAGTTTTATGCTCAGCAACCTAAAAACAATTCAAGACTTTAATCACATGTGTATACATAATTGGAACATCTAAATGAAACACTTTTATAATTTTAATAATATTTTTAGACAACAGATAAATCAAAGCGCGGGCCGAGTTGTAAAGTGAAGAGTAAAAAAATACAGACATGTTTCGGGAGATATATATCTCCCGTCATCAGCAGAAATTAAAATAAACCCAGAAATGGAAGTACTTCCAAAGAATAAAAACTATCTCAAACTGTTGGAGTTAACTATTGTGCTCCAACCAGTGGGAAATACCGGAAGAGCTAAGGTTTTGACAATCGAATTATTATTGCTAAAAATGTAAAACACCTCCAGGAAGTCAAGTTTGACTGGAGATTTGGGTTTGTAAATTAAATGTGGGTTAGAAAAATTAAATATATGAATATGTTCCCAAGAGGGTCTGGCAACAGAGGACTTCTTTAATTCTTATTTGACAGTATGTGCTTGGTGCTCCTTAACGCTTTTTGTTTGACCGGTGTATGACACGTCACATTGACATGAGATGCTATATATGTCCCAGTTATTAAAGTCTACAATGGGGTTTAAGTTGTGTGAAGGTGATCTTATTGATAGGAGAAAAAAGTTTTTTTTTCACCTGTTAAAAACATTAAAAAAAAACCTGTCAAATCCCAAAATAAAAATAAGGAGTTTTAAATACTTTTCAAGGACCTTAAATGCAATTTATAAAGACATCATATTTCAATACAAACCACTTGTATAGATTTGAAAAGAAAATCTAGCTGTACAGTAGCAAATAGTCTTTTTAGTATAAAAATATTATAAAAAAAAATCAAAATAAACAAATATGAAGTAGGTGCAAGCAACTAAAAGGTATTGGATGCAAATAAGCCATTGGTTTTTTTAAACTAACTTATACACAAAGTTGTGTTCAATTCACAATAAGATCAAACATTTTAATAGAAGTTGAGTAAAAGGATTTAAATAACAGTGGTTTCAATGAATTTTAAATGCCTTCTGTAAGTTGAAAATTTCTGAGGACCTTTTGAACAAAAATAAGGTTGGTTGGTTGGTTGGGGTTTATTGGCACAAGGGCCAAATATGGCCAAGCTGCGCCAAACACTAGATTTTTAAACCAACATTAAAATTCTAAAATTACACATAAACAAACTAAATTTTAAAGCAAAGGTAAAAATCTTGTGTAGTTTAAAAAGATAAATAGTGATGAATGAGGTGGATGATTCAATAAATAAGACAATGTGGGAGATGAAGTATTAAAAAAACGATTATATAAAAATCTAAGACGAGGACAAGAAGTTAAAATATGAATTATGGAGAGAGGTTGTTGGCAATGGTGACACATCGGGGCAGTTTCATTGAGCAATAAGTGTCTATGTGAACAAAAATAAGGAATTTCTAAGGACCTTTTGAACAAAATAAGGAGTTTCTGACCTTTTGAACAAAAATAAGGAATTTTAAGGACTTTTTGAACAAAATAAGGAGTTTCTAAGGACCTTTTGAACAAAATATGGAATTTCTAAAGACCACATGAACCCTGTCTATGAGGTCAATTTAAGATTCTGAAACATAGAAATATTACAAAGTTGTTTCCTTAATTCTATATTGTAATTATACAGGTAATAAAATATTTAGTTCTTACCTTTCTTGTCACCATTCCTTTATGTTTAGATCCTATCACCTGCCACTCTTCTTCTCCATCGCTAACACCTCCATTTTCTTTTATTTCACTTTCCACTAAAGAAAATAAACAACAAGTTCTACAGTAAGTTCCTCTTCAAATTTAAATCTTAGAATAATTATCTTGGACAGCATATCAAGGGAAAAAAACCTGTTAACATAGATAGTCAGTCTCTAACCGTAATGCAGTACATTAAAACGTCATTTCAATTCAAAAAGATGATGGAACGATTTTACTATTTCATCTAAAAATTTTTTTTTGTAACTATTCAACACAATGACTCAAATGTAAGTGTTAAAGCTGGCTTTAATAAAGCTTTTAGCCTTTTCAAAAGCATTTAACCTTTACAGCGTGGGAGGCCAATATTTCGGTCAGAATCCCATGTTAAAAAATAAAATGAGAAAATGTGTTACACTAACAGAACATACTGAGAAAAAGATAATTTACTGTTAAATTTGAGTATTTTGAGCAAAAAAAAGCAATAAAATTAAGTGCTATGTTATAAAACATCAATTTATATATATTATGAGACTTACAATCCAAATGATTCTTTTTTTCATAGTTTTTGATTATTTTCACCATTTCTTCATGCATACCATTCAAAATGAAACTCAAAAACTCCTCTGCATCTTCTTGTTGACCCTATGAAAAATAGAGATAAATTTAGTGGAGGAAACTGAAGTATATTTTAAATGGAAATATTCAACTTTCTTATAAGTAAAAAAACTGTTTTTACATCTGTCCTACCCTGATATGGCATACAGGATTTAAAAATAAAAAATAAATTGCAACTATGACAGCAAATCTTTTCACTGCGAGAGACTAAGTTTCTAATCAACCAACATTTACAGATATGCATGAATAATGAGAGCATGTACAGGAGTAAAAACAAGTAATTAACTATTTGGGCAATTGGGGGCCCATGGAACAGTACCATTTTTACAGAATTTATTAATGAAATATTTCTTCTTGCATTCAGTCCAATTATTACATAAAATAATTATAGGATTTTGATCTTCTACTGAAATATTACTAAAGAGTAACAAAATAAAACAATGTCTTATACAAGAAAAAAAAAGGAATTCTAGAGATTTAAGGATATTTTACCTTAAGGCAATCTGATTTCAAATCTCTAAGCATATCATAAATGAAGTCCGGCTGAAAAGGCTGTCCAACTTGTAGTTCTTCCTGAGACTTGTCATATTGTACAAATTCATATGCAACCTTTACCCTAAAAGAAGAAATTGAAGCAAAAGGTCACATATGTAGTTATAAATTTAAATAGTTACAGTTAGTATGGATAAATGGCTAATAGTGTGAATGATCTAAAAAAAGCATTAAACAATGATTACCCACATAATGAAAACTACATTTGTTTGTGGGTCACATGAAATAAGTCTTGTGTCAGACTAAAATACACCAGTTGAATGGAAATAAAATTTATACTTTAACTTTAGGAGGTTGGTTTTACATATGATTCTGGTTGAAATATCTACCACCCACCCTGTAAAGAATAAAAGTTTTTAGTGAGAAAATTAAAAACTCAAATTTTATTTCTGGTTGAAATATCTACCACCCACTCTTGTAAAGAAAAAAGAATTCTTAGTGGAAAATTAAAACCTCAAATTTTATTTTTAAACACATTACAATTTTTTTTAATATTCATGAGACACCATAACGATTCATCACTTATTCTGGGAAATGCCCCCTTTTTTTATACCTCACATGTTCAGTTGGTTGGTTATGTGGGGTGTTATGGCACAACGGCCTTACATGTCGAGATTCATTGTGTGCGAGATCCACAAGAAGGATATCTACTATTGATTTTTTTAGACAGTATACAGTATTCATATGTATTTTCCAATCAAATAAGGTTTCTATTGATTTTCAAGGACCTTAAAACCAATTTAAAATGGACCTTAATATTTAATGTAAACTTGTAACGAAAAGTCAGTTCTAAAGTTGGAAACCTGTTTTTTAGTGAAAAAATATATAAAATAAATAAATATGAAAGTAGCTGCAATGAGCTAAAGCTAAGGTGCAAAGAAGTCATGTTTTTTTTTATTCAGACACGAAGTTGTGTTTAATTCTCATTAAGGTAAAATATTTTTAATACGAGGTTTAGTAAAAACACTTAATTGATAGTCCTTTCAAGAACTTTTTAAAGACTTGAAAGTTTCTAAGGACCTTTTGAACAAAAATAAGGAGCTTTATTTTATAAGGGACTAGTAGAAGTATGGGAAGTACTTTAGATGGACATGAAATGACAAAAAAAGGGAGTTTATAAGGAATTTTAAGGACTTTACGAACACTGGTATACATTTAGCTGCAGCGCAAACCAAATCTATTTCTATATAATCCATTGTAAAGCAGCCAAATTTTATTAAATCCAAATTTCGTTTACCGATTCTTGTGAGCCCAGCAGCAGAAAACTTCTTAAAAGTCTGCGAAAATATTTTAATGAGTAAGAATTATCTTCAAATTAATCTATTATACAACTATCGGTATACCTTCCATGAGCAAGTATAACAGCAACGATTAAAGATAGAATCTCAGCAAAACCTAGAAGGAATCTGCAGAAAATGTTCTAATGTAGAGCAGACAAATTTTTTTGTCCGATATACTTTTGCAAAAATTGTCTGCGGATATTTGAAAAAATCTGCGATGTACAACGCCGCGTTTCTGCTTCCGGGTTTGTGAGCAATAATACCATTTATCTGTCAACTCCTAGTATATGACAAACCAGTAGAGTTTTCCATTAGCAACAAGTTCAAAGTATCGTAATGATAAATAAAATTGACTTAATAGACACTTACATGCTATCTATCACAGGAGTAGAGGATTTTCCACGCTCAACTCCAGGGCCCAAGGGAAGGTCGCGCAAGAGAGTGTAAAAAGGTGGACAAGCCAACAAGGCTTGTAAAGTCTGCATTAAAAGTTAAAGTTAAATATCCAAACACACTTGAAGGTTAGTTGTAATGAAGAAGCATATTTACACAATCAAAATGTTATAAATGTATTAAATCAAATAAAATATGTTTAATAATTTTTTCAGTTAGACATACAAGTTTTAAAAATGGTTGTTTAAACTTAGTTTATAAAATAAAGGATACAGCATTAATATAGCACCAATTTCGTCTATTGATGAGCCCACGTGGTTGTAGAAGTACAGGATGAAAATTTAATTCTAGATGATACAGATGCTCTGGAAATATACATAAAAATTCAATTAGTTTGATTTATAAAAGTAAATTAACACAGACAAGCTGACCTATCAACAGACAAAATATTACACATTATGGATTTGAAGTGATATTTAAAAAACACGGCCTTTCTGATATGTTTAATGAAAAAAAAAATATGTGATCCAGTTATCACGGATTTGGAAAATTTATATTTATTCTAGAAGTCCTCAAAAACACAGTTACTTAAAGGCCATTAAATTTTAGGGACATTTTATTTGTGAGTTTTCTAATGCGAGTTCCGTAGTCACACGTTTAGGCATTGGTCGTAAATTGGAACATTCACTCTATTGCAAGACATTTTAAATAATTTAGTTACAGCACATTGAACTCTTCTATGGCTAACAAACAGTCTGTTATTAACTTATTTGTCAAGAATTTCTTATGAAACAGGTGTATTTGGTATTTACATTGAAACCTTCTGTGGCTAACAAACAGTCTAGTATTAACTTATTTGTTAAATATTACTTATTTTGCATTAAACTCATAAATCAGGAACATCAGACTTATTTTCATAACATATTCCCCACCCCACATTCTGCCAGTTGTTGTACATTTATTTGTTAATAGCGATAAACTTACAAATAAGGAAAGTTTTTATTCTTTAATCTCTTTGTTTAGTTAATTATAGCCCAGAGATTTTTCCTTAAGTTATTTTTAATTAGGTTGCATCACTGTAAGATTTTGTTAAAAAGCAGTATCTGAATCCTAATCTAAGTTGTAGAGTAAGTATATTAGAGACATTAAACGATATTGGTTCATTTTGTTCCTTCCGATATATTTTGTTTTAATTATATGTTAATTAACGCAAGATAAAACCAATTATTTTAGTGGGTTTAGTTAGTTTTTAAAATATTGGGTTTATTTTACATTACACATAATAAAAATAAGAAGGCGCGGAGGGAACACACAAAATGAAGAAACACTGTGGAATGGCCCAATAACTTTCAAGAGGAAATGCTAAATTCATGCACAATAAATTTATACTTTTTTTTAACAGAAAGAATTTTTAACTTAGCAATGGATCGTGCACTCCTCTACTAATATTATTAAGCATTTAAAATTTTTTTTTACTCGTGATGAGACAGCGAATGTGGCATCTATTAAGATAAAACATTAGTCTTTTATAGAAGGTTCTATTTTGCACCCCCCACAAATTAAAGTAAAAGCCTATAAAAATAAAGACCTAGCAAAGTATAAAAAAAATCAAGAAATTCATATTTTTACAAATTTTTAATTTCACAATGAAAGAAAATTGCATCATTATTAATGAAAGTTATTTGATTGGGCCCACTCCTTTAAAATTCCCCAACATTTCTACAAAAATGTAAAAACATTTCATTTCACCCGACAACTCCAAAATTTTTTCTATTTTCGAGGTGCACAGCAATCCTGTTTTTGATATTTCTTACACACCCTATGGTTTCCGAACAAGCCCTCACAATCATTTTCAAATCAGAGTACACTATATCAATACTGGGAGACTTCGCCCCCTGCTCCGCTAACGCTCTGCCAACCTAAAGATAAATACAGAATATTAAAAAAAAAAAGTATACTTACTTCCCAATGCTAATGCCATGTTGTCTTCAGCTACAGACTCTCCATCCGTTCCTTCATCGCTACAGGCCACTTTAGCTGATTTCTCATTTTCACCCAAAGGTTTTAAAAGAGAAGCCTTTTCGTTTGGTTTCTGTCCTTTGCTAACAATGTCTGCCCAAGACCGACGAGCGGGCTTGACGCTCTGCTGGGCTTCTCGAACTTCAACGATCTCAACCCGATGATCTTTCACAGGCACAGGGTCCACTTTCTCAAGTTCAAGACCCTGTTTCACCCCATTCAAAGATATCTCTTCCGCAAACTTCTCAATCGAGGCGTTTTGTTCCTGCACAAGTCCGTCGCCACATTTCGCAACTTCACTCACACTTTTGCTCCTATTGTTATCACCAACTTTCACATTATTTTCATTAGCTTTCATTCCTTTACTTTCACTCACTTTCAACAGATTACTCTCACTCACTTTCATTACGTTATTCTCCTGAGGTTTCACAACAGTACACCCCTGCACAGTCATCCTGGTACTTTCACGCACAGTCATCCTGGTACTTTCACACACTTTCATCACATTACTCTGATAAAATTTAACTCCATTACTTTCGACTACATTACCCTCGAAACTTTTTGAAACGTAACTTTCAGGACTCTCACTAACATTACTCGAATCACCTTTCACACCATAACCTCCCTTCACTGCAACGTTACTACCACCGTAAACGTTCCCCACATTACCACCCCCGTACATGCTCTCAACATAACCTTCATCCTCCGCATCGTTGGGCGACGGTTCGGGTTGTGCGATGCTTTCGATGTTTGAGGGCAAGAACGGATGAACCAACGGGTTTAGTTTGAACGCTGACTTTTTCACAGGCTCTTGGATGACCTGTGTAGAAGAATAAAAATCTCCGTTGAATGGTTTCGGGGGTTGAGAGTATACGACACCGCGAGGATCATAGACATTGTCAAGCGTCATTTGACCGTTTGTATAGTTATGGTGAGCGGGGGGCATAGTCCGCAGTGCCCCCGAAGCTCCTGTGTAGTAGGTAGGATCATTGTTTAACGGCACATTCTGAATGTATGCACCATTGTTGTACGAGGCTGTTGGTGAGTTTCTGGGTTGTGGTTCAATGACGACGGGCACAAGGTTCTGACATACTGATGTGTATGCTTCGAAGGCTGGAGCATGCACATTGAGGGATGACAGATTTGCTGCAAGGATTAAATGTGATTAATAATAACGAAAGTTGGATTTTTTTTTTTCAGTGACAAATGAAGAGTATGAGAAGCCAAGAAGTACAAGTGAAAATTTTTTCATTTTGTGAAAATGAAGTTTAAAGAAAATAATCGATTCCTGAAGTAGTTGCTTCTTACGACGCTAGATCTCGGCACATGAAAACATTTGCTGATAGCCCTTTGCCACCAATAGTTCATATGTATTAACTATTCATGGCAGCACTTAACTTAAAAACTTGTAACTTCTCACTCTCTCAAATGAAACTAGGTTCATTCGGTTAATACCAGGATTAAAAATAGCGCAATTAATTAAACAAAATTATTGCAATTATCCAGTAACACTTATTTAATTATGCAATTATAAATTTTTATAGGAAGGAGAAATTTTTATAAAAATTAACAAAAGATTAAAACAAACGACAAGTTAAGCTATTCATTAGGCTCAAATAATTTTACATTCAGTCAATGAACAAGTTTCAGGGTGTCCACAGGGAAAGCATTTTGAATTTCCCTGATATTTCCCTGCAAGCCGTACTTATTTTTACGGTAATATTTTTTAAATGTATTATTATGCAAGATATGCTTTGACATTATCTTGTTATTTCGCAAAAATATATTTATTTTTAATATATAAGTTTACTAACTATTTCGCTTGATTTTCGAACTCCCAAAAAAGTGCAACCAAAGTTTAACCAAAAATCAATAATCAATGCATAAAAATTTAATGAACCCCAAATTCAAAATTCCAGAGCATTTATCAAATATCAATAATTCAAAATGCTACTTAAAAACCATAAAAGTCCAAGTAAGTGCAATATATCTCTTAGATTATTAGTGATAGTACTTTAAGATCAAAGACTAAAGTAACATTAACATTAAAAAAAATCCAATACACTCAAATAGTAGAAACCCAATGAATCCCTATCCCTAATAATAAAACTAATTTATTAAATCTAATCCAGTATCTTAAGATATACAGCTTAGTACACAAAATATATTTCCTAAGATCTAAAATGTACCCAAAAAATAATAGAGGCAACAACAGTTTCGTTAAGTTCAACAGAAAAAAATTAATTTTATATGAATTTCACTAGGAACTTAGCAAGTTTTAAACATTTGAAAGATCTATTTTTAAAATAAATTGAGTGGGCGGGCAAGTACCTAGTTATAGATAGCCAATTGGTTTGTCAAATTTTAGAAACATCAGCATTTTAGTGCGGTTTCTACGAGAAAATCTTCACTTTTATACACTTTTAAAAGTCCCATACGCAATTTCCCTCTTTTTGATTGCATTTAAAAAGCATTTGAATATTTGCAACCAATCAACGATGTTTCACAGCCAGAAATCAAGTTAAAAATATTTTTTTTTTACCAATTCCCTGATTTTTTCTAAAAAATCCCAAATTCCCTGATTTTTCCAGAATGGTCAAATTCCCTGATATTTCCAGAATGGTCAAATTCCCTGATATTTCCCTGATTTCCCGGTTTTCCCTGCTTGTGGACACCCTGAAGTTTACTTTTCAATGCATTTAATAAAAGGGTCCAAAGAATTTCCGAGAGTAGCTAAATCATTGTTCAACTTTTTAGCTTCAATCAGGAGTACTGAAAATCTCTTTTGAATTTAACACTACTCCAAAGCAGCAATGGATTTTGCAGGTTGGCTACCAATTGGTGCAAATCCAAATAAGAGCCTTTAAAGTATGCAATTTGCCTTGGGTTTAACAAAGCGGAATGGCATTCAACTTATTACTATGCAACCAATAAACTAGGATCCACACGACTTGGACAAATGATAAATCTAGCTGCCAAGTAACAGAAAATGGTTTATTCTATTTTCATATTAGATTACCTTTTAAACGCAATTTCCTCACGGTTATTTATATTTAATTGATTGAGTTCGTATGTTGACAAAGTATTTTCTAACTTTTGAGAAATTCTGGTTTGTGAGGAAAATTTTCCTAAAAAATTATTTTGCCTGTATGGAAGTTTTCCTTACAAATCTGAGTATCCAAGATATGCAAGAAATTCAGGAACAGATGTAGTATAGGACATTTGGCGCATTTTTTTTTGTTGGCGCCAAAAAGGTTTTTTTTATTTACGCCGCTAAATTGTAGAATTTATTATGAAGTTCTATGCAACTGTTGTTAACTATTTTGTTGTATTCTTCCGCTTTCATTCGTTCCAGTAACACACAAAAACGGTTACGCAGCACGATTACGTCATAGGGTTGCCAGATTGAAAGTTGCCACAAGAATCTGATAATACCAACAATGTTAGGTGGGGTTGCCATATTATAAATTTATCGCCCCTATAAAACACGCCGAAAACAACTCGTGCGCCAAATGTCCTATACAACATCTGTACCGAAATTCAAATCCTATGCCAAGTGGTTAAGGTACAGCAGTCGGTTGGCAAACCCTCCAATTACGAGTTTTTATTAAGTTTGGGTGGTCCTGTCTTGGACGGTAAAACAGAATATTTATATATAAAATAGGTACTTTGGGATTATCCCGTCGACCATTTTCGCCAAAAGGTGGCTTCTGTGCCAATAACAGCAACCTCAATAACCGTGACGTATCTAGTCGACATCATGCGACCTTGACTACAGAAGTTAGTTTTCTTTAGATTGTTGAAATATTCTGTTTCTTTTTTTCACTCCGCATGATTCGAATTTGGGATTTGCCTAGCACCGAAGAGAGAGCAGTGGTATATTTTCAAGAGTATTGAATTATTTCTTCTAAGGAAATGTGCTTTGGCAAAATGGCAGAACAAGAAACACTGCGGAACTACCCGAAAACACTTGGATTCGTTTGCGCTTTAAAAGCTATAAAGGATTTGTGGCCGCCGAAATGATTTATATAATAATATATATGGTTATTATTTATTTATTATTATGATTTGATAAATTTATTGTGTTTACAATGTTTATTTTGGAAAAAAAAATTCATGGAAAAACTAGCGTCAAAGGATTTGGCGAGCGTTGGCAGGTCGACGGGATAATCCCAAAGTACCATAAAATGATCGCTATTAAGATGTATAAAAATTACATGTAAATTTTAACAGTCTACTTTTGAATACAGAATATTAATTTATTTTCGAAATTGCTCAGGATGGACGAAAACTACTGAATGTTCCTATATAATACTTAATCCATTGCTTAGAGCTGTCTGGTTCTTGGATTAATCAACAGAGGATTTTTTTTCTTTAGAGAATTATCAGACAAAAGAGGAGCTGCCTTGGTCTTGCACCTATATTTTCAATTGTGGGTTTGTTTACACTTCAGAGCAATTTAATTTATATTTCTAACAAATTCCTTTTTTTTTTACAAAAATATTTTTTTTAATTATATCAGTACAGGAGGTTTTCAAAAGTCTTCCTAATGCTTTAAATGTGAAAATTATTTCAAAAAAGAGATTTTTTTATCAACTTTTATATTATGTGTACAACTGAAAAAAAAAAAAAAAACGGAGAACGGGTAGATATACACGTTTGTATGTCAGGTGGTTAAATACTAATTAAGTAGAACAAAGTATCGTTATTACTAAGTATGCAAATTTTCAAGTTAATATGACAACACATCAAGCAGTGAAAGCCAAAAAGTTACACAAAAACTTAATTGATAGACAATTTTATGTAATTAGAATTTTGTACTAAAATAATTACCTTTAGGATACAAATTTTGATTTGCATCACTAGAACTCCATGGAAACTAAAAAATACAAATACAATTAGAGATCAAGGGTTGATCGTCAATGAATAAATCATTAAAATAAGTAAACTGCAATTGCTCATTTTTAAATAATGAAAAGTACTGGACATATAATAAAAATCATGTAAATAAAAAAGCTTGAGCAGTGGCTGTTTTCTATGCCAGACTAAAATGGTTTTTTAATTCATGGCTTGTATAATTGCTATAAACAGAAGGGCTCTAACCATTGTCAATATGACACAGCAGAAAGCAATGAATTATTATAACTTGCGGATTGAATTCCTTAACTGAGGATTATAGTCATATTCTAAGCGACACTTTTCAAACTTAGTGATTAATGGTAATTCTGCAAGCCATGGAGTATGCCGTTGTACTTTGGTATTAATATGCATTTCTAATTTTTATACAGTTCCCGCAAGGGCTTATTTAGTCCCCTCTTATGAGATTCAAGAAATAATAATTGCACAAAAAAAAAATTAAAAACCATGAAACATTTTTATTTATAGAATTTTGTACTGTGGAAAAGGTTCTTGGACATATAAATATAAAATTATATTAGATGACAATCTTTATAAAAAAAGTAGTTTTTCAATCGAATGTTATAAATTTCTACTGCAGTAATTGATAATTATTTTTTAAAAGACAGTTTTGACTATGTGGGTGCAATTAATAATTTATTTTCATTTAGCTTCTTTCAAAGCAGGTTGTTGCTGTCCCAAAACGTTAACACATCTACTAAGAGTATAAGGTGTGTGTGTGTGACTTACGCAACTTATAATAAACTGGTGTCCGAACGTTTTTTTAAAAAATCATATGAAATATATATACTTTATTAAATTCCTTTGAATAACATATGTGGCGAATATTTTAAATACTCAATACTTTCTCTTGAGCTCTAGTAATTATTCTAACACAACAGTTAAAGTATCGATGTTGCACATAAAACTTTCCAGGTGATTGCAAAATGCATTATGCTACAATTGGTAACTTTTCAAACATTGGTTAATCGTCCAATCAAATTCTTGCGATACCATCTATTCTATTCAAACTCCACAAGTTCATTTGCAATATGCAAAAGGATCAAACACTACTCAGCTCACATGATAACACTTCATGGGTTTTACTCATTCATTTATCAGTCAGACTCACTGAGAAGGGGGAACTGCGGTGGTCACTTCTCATTCAACATTTTCACTCGGACTCGAGTAACTACTTTACCTTGACGGTTATAGTACCGACGTATCACACACAACGGTGACAGAAAACCCAGTATGCTTGCTACACATAAAACAAAAATAAGAGACTAAATTTAAGAATTATTAAGATATTTGCAAACTGCCAGGAAATCTGCAAGTGAATTGTCACGTACAATATCAACAGAAAGTGGTCTTTTCATTTATGAGTAGCCTTCTTTTCTCATAAATCTTCACGCTCATCCCTCTATGCACAAAAAGTTTGTTTTAGTTAGGCAGTAATGTTCTTAGGTTAGGTGGCAAATTAAACAAACGACTCAAATTGAAGATTTATAGCCTTTTATTTATACTTTAGTCAGTGTTCACTCTAGAAATAAAAAGGGACAGGGCACTCCTTGTTTTTAAAAGGGCACTTCCAAAAAAAAATGTGGGATGGGCGTGTTCACCTGTTACATCGGAATGTCCTTTACCCACCAGTAGGATGCCCTTTGCTTGAAATTACTGCTTATTCACCGTAAATACGCAACACACAGTTAAAAATATTTTTTTTCTGCTGTCATAATTAACTTAATTCCGATTTACACTTAAATTCAACGCTTTTTTTAAAGACATTTAGGAGAGCAAGGACGCTTGTGCTTGACTGAAAAGGGCGGAATTTTTCCAAAAAGGGCACGAGGGCGATATCAAGATTTAAAAATGGCGGGCCGTAATTCAAAAAAGATTACCATTAGGTTAGATTAGAAAAAGAGCGTGATGCACTTAGGCCAAAAGCGTTCTATTGTGCCTCTCCTTAACAAAACAACCTATAGCAACTCAAACAGACCAGAGATCTTATGAAAAGCCAGTCAGATAGTTGAACATTACAAAAGTCCAAAGATTTAAAGGTTATGGCTCCGCAGAATTTGAATCTTAAGCTCATGCAAGTGTTGCACTTGCCTAAGACGTGCTCAGCTGAGATATGCTATAGATATTTTTGTGTGCGCACAGGCGTAAGTATCGCAGGTTGAAAACCACTGCACGAAGCCATGGATAGGCTTGATTTAAAAAAAAAAGAATAAGTCGGATACTTACTTCAATATCTGAGCTGAAATTTGATGGATGAAGTAGGGCCTCAAGTCTTCTTACTTGGCCGTCGTCCAGTCCATCCAAACTCAGAAACCACTAATGCACAAATAAATTACAATATTTATACTAAAAAGTAAAGTTCAACAGTACAAAGAAAACATATTTTTACATACAATTTTGTAGAAGTGAAAATGAACCACTGAACTGGAATTTGTTTAAATGGTACATGTTTTTGGTTTGGTTAAATAACGGCGCACTAGAGCTACACAGAGGACTATTGGCGATGGCTCGGGTACTATCTTGAAGGAAAAACCCGGGAACAATGCCTCATATTTTTTAACCATGGTCAGACGATGAGGACAACACCTGAGCTAGCACTCAACACAACTTCAATAGGCGCCAGGACACTGGATCCTGATCAGATTCATCATGCACCAGTGCTGTATATATGGTAGTATCATTTATTGGACGTTCTGGACCACTTTCTAGTATTTTTGTAGCGAAAATTGACAACCCTCCGATCACAAGATCACTACTTTTTTGTACTTTTCTTTATCAAGACCATTGCACAGGTTTGAACTAGCAATCCTCTGATTACTAGCTGAACGCCTTTATACACTGGGCAACTGAATACCCATATTTTCTTGACAATTTAATTTTTAGAATAAAAAAAAAAGCTTGGATGTTGTTGCTGGGTGAATTTCTCACCAAGGCGATGAATTTCTACATGTGGTTACTTGTTGAACAAGTTGGTTTAGATTAGATGTGCGAAACAAGGATTTGATGTATTCCCTTTGTGAACACGCTTGGATTCAATGTGAATGCTTTACGGTAAGCTGCTATGCTCTGATTGAATTCTTGTTTTAAAGTGTTAGTACAGATGTGCATGGCATTGAAAGAACGTTTTTTTGGGAAATAATGCTAACATGATGTTTTGAACACGAAAGTTTAATTTTTGTCTTTAATTATATATGTTTTACATGTTTCTTGTAGTTTTGAACTATGGTTAAATGACGAGGACAAAACTTAAGTTAGCACCCCACTCATACACCATGCCTAAAGTTATTAACATGCGATAAAATGTGCACGAGTCGCTTTAATGCAACTTATGTTTTTCGAAGATGACAAGGCACGTACACATAATCCTCTGATTACGAGCACGGAAGTCTTTCGAGTACGTGGATCGAGCCCAAATACTGAGATTAAGAGCTAGGTATTTGTCCATACCAATTTAGGCCCAATTTTTCGTTGAACACAAATATAAGTTCGCAAATACCATAGTATACATAAAACAAATAACAGTTCGTCATAAAAAAAGAAGTCCTCGCACTTTAATGTAATACGAGATAGAATACGATAATTTGCGTAACCACAATTATATGCGATATAGATTTGGCAACTAAATTAACGCAAACTTCAATAAAAGCTGTTATCAAAATCAAATCATACATCGAATTAATCTTTGTCTAATAAAAAAAATTTGTTTATAACCTCTCATAAGCAAAGGTATGCAACGATGCAGGTGACTGAGTAAGCTACTTTTACACGAGGATAAAATTTGGATAGTTTAATGTTGACCTTGAGCAATACAAACATTTTTCTCGATATAAAGTAGAATAATATTGATTTTTTTAACAATACTCACATAATTTCCTTCCATTTTTGTATTTAATTTATTATATCCGCATGGTTATGATAACATATGAGTGACTCCATGTTTTTCATCACTTACTTTTTACCTCAGTGACAATTACAGTTAACGATTCTAAAAAAAAAATCAGTTTAAAACAAATACATAAGGCGTCACCGGAAGAAATTAAAAGTTTGGTTTGGTTACTAATATTGCACTAAATCTGAATATTGGGCTATTGGTGACGGTTCGGAGGCTATTTTGAAGGGGAACAGTGTCTCATATTTTTAAACCATGGTCAGATAACGTAAAAAACACATGGTGTGGTACTCGACGCAACCTCAATGAGCGTCAGGACTTTGACCCCAATCAGATTTACCGTGCATCAGACCCGTATACACGTCAAGTAGGAGGTAAGTTCGGACGACGTATTGTTACTTCACAGTGAATCTGGTCACCCTCCAATCACAAGTTCCCTGCATTTAAAATATTTTTAGTAAGTCTCTTGTATCAGCCGTATTCGAACTTGCAAGCGACGATGGTACAGCCGCGGAAAAAAAAAACGAACCACCGAGGATTATTTCGTTAGTTTTTATAGTAGAGCTAAACTTAATATACCATTTTGTAGGGAATAAAGTCTACTATACATTGATTTACAAAAAATTTGCATAGGGGACTATCTTCATACTCGAATCCGCACCAACTTTAAAATTTTCAATAGCAACATCTACTTTTGATAGCACAGAAATGTTCCCCGCCCTCAAAATACTCTAAATATAAATTTTCGTTATGTTCCTACCTTTATACGCAGAGATATTAGACGATATGTATCTATCTTATTTGAGGGGCTACTTCCACATTGGACAAAGTATTAGTGAGACTTCGAAATGAAGTACGCTGGTAAA
This sequence comes from Troglohyphantes excavatus, assembly GCA_963932185.1. Taxonomy (NCBI): domain Eukaryota; kingdom Metazoa; phylum Arthropoda; class Arachnida; order Araneae; family Linyphiidae; genus Troglohyphantes; species Troglohyphantes excavatus. Next base: position 16,837,731 of record OZ010677.1, on the reverse strand, counting down.
AAATGTTTTGGCGTAAGCTGTGGTTGTTCTTTTCTCGTGGTCATTCCCCCACTCCCGTATACCCCTCGCCTTTATATAAGAATTTAGCATTTTATGCCCAAGCGATCACAGCGCTTTTAATTCTCAAAATGAGTAGATTTCTGTTAAGTTCTGCAGATTTTAAATTTGTGTATGACCCCTTAAATGATCATTTGATACACAATTTAATATAGCCAAAAAACTACAAAGAGGAAAATCAGGAAATTTTAGATATGCATATAAAACGTTTCTCTGAATCCATCACTATAAAAATATAGCATGGTTGCTATTCATAAATTTTATGAATATTAATATCCTAATTTAAATAAAATTTAAAAATATACATATAAGTAATGAAAGTTAGTGTATTTTATTTGGGTCGTTTAGAAGTAACACAGATAAAAATATCAGCTTAGAAAAATTATTATTTCGAAAGATATGATTAAAAGTTTAAGAAATTCATTTAACATTACGCGTTCTAAACTTTCGATATTCATAATTAAAAAACTACTTAACCAAATGACTTGCAAATTGATATTTAACGATAAATTTTGTCGCAGATTCTAAATATTGAATCAAAATTGGGTGTTGCTATTGGAAATTTTAAAGTTGGTGCGGATTTTAATATGAAGATAGTCCCCTATGCAAATTTGTTGTATATCAATGTGTAGTAGACTTTATTCCCTACAAAATGGTATATTAAGTTTATCTCTACTATAAAAACTAACGAAATAATCATTGGTGGTTCGTTTTTTTTTTTCGCGGCTGTTCATCGGGGCTACAGCCCCGGTAGCCCAGTGGATATGTGTTCCGCTACCAGTCTGAGGATTGCGAGTTCGAACCGAACTAAGTAGACTTGACAAAAAGTAAAAAGGTAGTGAACTTGTTCGGAGTATTGCTATCAAGTCATCTAAAATATCCAATAATATATACCGGCGTAAATACCGGCCTGGTGCACATTAAATCTGATCGGGTCGTGGTTCAATATCTGTTCTCCCTATTGAGGTTACGTCGAGTGCCAGCTCAAGTGTTGAAAACGTCATCTGACAATGATTAAAAATACGAGGCATTGTTCCAGATCTTTACTTCGAGATAGACCCTAACCGTCGCCAATGCGCTCGAGGGCGACGTTAATTTAACTAATAAACTTCGATTTCCGCAATTTGTGAAACAATTGTTTGATTTTCAATGGAATTTTTTTGGAAGCATCCAATCTAGCATTAAAAGTAATACAAAAAATACGTTACTTTCGAATTGATAACCTCTGTCTAATTTTGGCGCGCTTTGGTAGTTTTGGTTGCCATGCTTTTCAGTCTGTTAAAAAGAATGAATCAAGTGGCAAAATCTTCTTAAAAACTAATTCGTCAAAATCATGTTTGCTTGGATCACAAAAATTCCTTCAACCGTCCCTAGAAAATATTTAAATATACAGGGTCCGTTTAGAAGTGTTTAGAGAATGCCATTTATTAGTAACTTTTCAACATCTATTGTAGAAAGGATGTGTTTAGTGTCATGAAGACTTTAAAAAGTGACTCTGGAGGGCTTTTATTAAATGAAGGCAAGTTATATTTACCTTAAACAGAATAAGCGCAGGTGGCCTCCAATTTTTGATTTTAAGGCTTATCAAGCAATTAATAAATTAATCTCTACATGTAAATCTTGCTATTTAATTATGTATGTCTGTATTTTGAAATATACTTGTATGTATTTAAGTGTTTTTTTTTTAAAGCTGTTGCATTCAAATTCAAGTATTTTTTTTTATTTAGCATGTATTTTTGTGTTACCTGCAAATTATAAAGTTCAAAAACTAATTTAGTCATTTTTGTTTCATTCTTTATTTGTTCGATTACTTTATTTGTTCGACTTTAAAATTTATAAAAAAGAAAGTAAAAATTACAGATAATAGCAAGACCGATTGTATGCAGTCCGTATAGTAGAATCTGTTTTATTTTGAGTTTTGCCTTGAGCTCAATAGTTTTTCTGAGAGTTTATAAAAGGTCACTGCAGCGTTTGATGCCATTTCAAAATCGTGTTTCTAACTCTGGCGTCTAACAATAGTAATATTGCTTAAGGACAAAAGTAAGAAGAAAGGCTGATTTCATATATCTTATTTATTTACAATTGCCAAACTTTTTTTCACATAAATTGATGCAGTATTCTACACAAATACATTAAGCACACCACACAGAGGTGCAGAGGAGTAAACGTCTTAGAGGTTTTGCACATTTACCTTATTATTCGTTAAAAAAACATTTTTTTATTAACACTGAATAAAAATGAAGTCACGAGTATTTATTTAAGTCAAAACTATTACAAACGCTGTTGACTAATCAAAATATACGTATTATTTGAGAATCCGAGGTGCAAAAAAAGTTATATTCAAAAGAATTCGAATAATGATATTTTTGTATAATTTTATCAATTAAGCTTCAATTTCAATCTGAGAAGGAAAAAGTGTTATTTATAAAAACTTCAAGAAAAACTCCTAAAGCATAATGGGGAGTTTCACGCCGAGAAGAAGAAGACCGCTGTTCCAACAGAACATGGAGAAAGTTCCGCGACGCCGAATAAGTTCCGTAGGGTTAGCATGGAGCTTTAGCTCCTGTACTATAATTTTAAGTTTTAGTTACCTCAATATAGAAAAATTTGCTACATACACTGAGATAGATTGTAGTAATCGTTTTTCAAGTATTTTTGTGTTGAAATAAAAGTATTTTTCCGTATTTTGTTGTAATTCTAATTATATACAAATATAATATAAGTATTTCTGTACTTAAATTTATTCATATATGGAATAAAAATATTACTTATTTGGAAAAAACAAATATTATAAACAAACTTTCCCATAATTGGAAGCGTAGCGACTAAACAAACAAAAGCAAAGTTGTCCGCTGTAGGGAAGAATTCGAAACTACTAGCAAGTTACCATGTTAATACGACACGTGAAACTCTCCCATTCAATTTTTTCAACTTGTTTGTAAAATTAAAAATAATTTTTGCTTTTCAACTCTTTTTTTTTTTTTATGAAAGTCTAAAAAAAAAAAAAAAGATTATTTGATTTTTTATTTAGGCTACTCATTTATTAGTTGCCATCATATTATCTACAAGAACGGAATATGTTAGAATTGTCCCGATTGAGGCTAAAACATAATTCTTCCTTAGAGGAAAAAACTTCCAGACAGTCAGGTGCACTCCTTTGTTCACAACGAACAGAAAACGCAAATGCTTCATAGGCGACATTTTAGAATTTTCCGTTAACAAACAGGCATCCGAACTGATATTAGAAACTACATCTGACAATAAAGAAGCAGAATGACAGGTCATAGAGAACATAACTATGTTATAAATCAAATAAAAAAGAACAGTAATATGTAATACAATTTCGTTTATGTCGACCACAAGGGCCAAGGCATAGTACACACTTGACATGCTGACCAGAGTTGCCCAGAAAACAAGAACATTTAAGTCATTATCGATATCACTCACTAATGTAGCCATTTTGTGAAATTCTTTTAACAACGAGTCGTAATCCGGTTGAGAAAGCCGCGTCATCGATTTCCTGAAAGTTTCGAACGTGGAAGCAAGGTCCCGGCATACCGAAATGTAAAATATTAAAAAAGAATTTACTGGCATCAATAAGAAATAGGCATCCGATAAATTAGACGAAACGTAAAATATTTGTTTGAAAGTGGTATTTTCTACATTGAAACCGAACAACAGATAATGCATATCCTGATTGACGTTCTTGATAGCAATCAAGATGGTTGCAATCACGACTGCAATGCAATACAAGATGGACGCAATCATGCAGACATAAGTCCAGCGTTTCAACTGTGATTCATTCTCGTTCTTGAGTTTGGATGCGAGTTGGGCGACTCTAAAAAGCTTCTTATTACTACAACACAGCACACAATAGTGGATCAGCTGAAATTATTTAGTAACGAAAGACGCCATTGTTGTTGCACTCTGGAAGTCCGTTATGTAGAGGGCAAATGATGTCGTCATCAGAATATGTATGATCGTATTGAGAACTGAAACGAATATTACAAATCTCGGCAACCATCTTCGTCTTTTGTGCTTTGTGAAAAGTGGCACCAAAGCGAAACGTAACCAGGAGAAAATTAATTCGTAATGAGAATGCATTGCAACTTCTAGAAAAATCAAAATAAAATGTATTTTTCAGGGGTAAACGAGTTAACTTCCTGCCAAAGAAAAAGAACCTTAAGCAATGAATTACATAAAAAAATATGAAACAAAATACACAAATTTATGAAACATTCAAAATTTTGTTTCCATTCATAGTTGCCATGGCAATCATCAAAAATCAACTTCTGGAGAATTCAAAATAATTAAAATAAGTAGAAGAACACATTTATGATATTTTATCATTATTAAAATATTATCAATTCCGCTCATTCCATAATAGTAAATTTTGTAAAGTAATATATTATCCAAAAAGCACATAGATGAATATGTAATTTATGACACACAAATCAAAGTATCGAGTTTTTACCATTATAACACAACCATTTCCAAAAAGTACTAGAGAATATCTCAAGATTAATTCAATATACTTATTAAACGGGCAATTAGTTAATGGAACCGTAAAGTGTTTCAATGATAAATTCGGAACTGGTCGATACCTTGAAGCAAACATGTGTTAAGTACATAAAAACTTATTAATTCAAAACATGTGTACTAAAACATCAACATATGTTTTTACGAAAACCATTAATGATATAAATCAATCCCTTTTGAAACATTACACTGCTCATTAGGTTTAAGTGCATTTTATTTTACGGACAATTAATAGAAATTATATCACCTTAAACAATGCTGTTTTATTCCAACACTGTAAAAAAAGTACTTAAAATAATGAGTACCTGAACGTACTCGTGTTTCTTTGGGTACAATGGCATCGTATATGAGCAATGATGTACTCAAATTTGAGTAATCTTACTTTCTCAAAAATGAGCAGTGGGATTTAATATTGCTAATTTCAGCTTCTGTTCAAGCCATCTTAACAAAGCCACTTGACAAACTTAAAATAGTTGTTCTGAAGATGGTTTTCCACATTATTTGATGTCGATTGCTAAATGGACACTGAGTTATTACAACTCTATTATCTTACATTCCATTATTTTGGCACACCATCTTAACATTTCTTTTGTTTATAACTTCATCAAGTCGCCCTGGTAGTTTAACGGACAAGATAATGGACTGCGGTGCCTGAGGATCTGGTTTCGATTCCCAGTAAATCTTAGATGTAATTGATGGCATTTATTGAAAGAGATTTATGAAGACAGCCTATGTAGGAAAGCTCTTTTTATTAATTTTTATTTCTATTATTCAGTACAAGTCTTTTTCAAAATTGAAAGCAATGATAGCGGAGCTATGATAAGCATCGAATATACTAAAAAATGAGTACCTTTTACTTATTTTTGACTATCTATTTTTAACAATGTACAATGACACATTGTTAAACTTATTTACACATTGAACAAAAAACATTGTACATAAAAAATGTACATAAGGTTAATCTTATATTTTTATCTTGTTCTTTTTTTAAATAAATTCTTCGATTAATGGAGTACATTTTAGCAAAAATTAAAATTTTTGATGAATGAAAACTTCTAATAAAAACTTGAAAAGTCGATTTATTTACCAATATTCATAGTTTTTTTAAATAAAAGATACCTTTTAATACATTCCAATAAAAAAGAATTAGAAAAATGTCTCATTTATTTACCTTTTTTTACCCCCAGTGTTTACAAAGTGTGAAAAGTGGGTTTCCGAATCATTAATGCTAAATAGGAAATGCCTAACAATGTAACGACCTTCTGCAAAACCAAATCTCCATCCTCTCCATATTTCATAAGTTAAGATTTAAACATTAAATGCAACTTCTAAAAAAGTTTTTGCTGTTTTTTTCTGCGACTGGCGATCTGACTGACATGTTTGGATTTGCATGCGCGATCCAGAAAAAAAAAGAATTTTCGAAATCGTGCAATATTTTTTTCAAACGATCCGGTTAATAGAGAATTCCAGATGGTTAAATACCGGATAACCGGATATTTTTTTCAATATTGCTCCCCAGTAAAACATCCCCCATCCAACAAAAAAGAATTATCCAAATATCTGAATTATAACCAAAATTTTCGAACCAGTCGAATTAATAACCACTTTCCTTGGCGCGCGATTTGGCGATTTTAATTGACAGTTTCTAGCGGTTTAATTTTAAAGTTTTGTTTGGCGCGCGTTCAGTCGGTTAAAAAGAGCTTCCACTCACATCCAAGAGGTGGCAGCACCACCGTTTCCCGATCGATATGGTTCCAAGCACTGAGCTCAAGCGCAAAGCCAGAACATGTCACGCTACGCCACGTCATTGTTTACCACACTAGCGTATCGATTCTTCCGAGAATGAAGGGGGGAAAAGAAAGAAAAACGTCGATCGACGTCACATGGGATACCAGATATAACACTCTGCGTCACGCGATTCGGGGATTCCGGTCAATAAGGATGCGCGTGGCAACATGGCGTAGCAGCGCAGGTCACTGCCCAAAACGTAAGCCACAACCTTTGCAGGGGAAACGTAAGTAACAGCGTTTAAAGGTAAATTGAAGATGGAGAAGAAGTTGATTTCACAGGTTTACGAGCACGATCTGCTGTATGCTGTTGATTCGGTGCACTACAGAGACCGACATATGAGGGCAGTGGCGTGGGCGGAAATCGGAAAGGAGCTCGGGCTGCCAGGTAAAGTTTGTTTTTGTTCTTTCCGCAGGGCGCAAGCGGCCGCTTGGGGCGTTCGATTAAGCATAGCTCGAAATTTGCAGTGGCGGCTCGTGGGCTGCTGCAAGCAGTGGCGGCGATTGGGTACTAAAAGTGAGGGGGAAAGATTAGGGGATTAGAGATATTAAAAAAAAAATTGGAATCAGGTGACCTTGAAATTTTTTTTCACAGTAGGAAAAATACTAATTATGTTTTACTTCCTATAAAAGAAATATCACTGTAAAAAAAGTACTTACAAATGAGTACTTAAACGTACTTGTTTTTTAAGAACAATTGCATCGTAAATGAGCGATGACGTACTCAAATTTAAGCAATCGTACTTTCGCAAAAATGAACAGCCTGATTTAATAGGGCTCATCTCAGCTTTTGTTCAAGACATCTTAACAAAGCGACCTGACAAACCTGTTCAGAAGATAGCTTTCCACATTATTTTATGTGGATTGCTTAAATGGAAACTAAATTATTACAATTCAATTATCTTACTTCCCATTTTTTTTGGCACGCCTTTTTATTGGGTGCTAAAAGTGAGGGGACGAGATCGAAGGGGGGGGGGGGGATTTTTCTTCATAATTTTAACAATACAATATAACTATTTATATTTTATTAAAAAGTGATATATTTAAAAAGGGTGCAGGCAAATTAAAAAAAATGCTGAGGCAATATCCGAAAAAAGTGCGGAGGCGACCGCCCCCCCGAATCGCCACCACTGTTTATATATATATATTAATCTAGAGTCTAGAGAGAGAACAACTGATCTGTTTATTTACTTAAATATATTGTAAATCGGATAGTTGAAAAATTAATAAATATATTTATATATTTAAAACGTTTTCAAAATTGTTTAAAAATTTCGTAGTTTTATTTTCAGTAGCTATTTAAACACTAGTTACAGAGACTGGGCACTTCAATCGACGCATTTACTTGTCCAGTAAATGCGTTTATCGTCTGTAGTAGTGGGTGGGGAAAGGGGTTGGGATAAGAAATTTTTCCTGGTTTTGGCGTGCTATATTAAAGAAGTGAGGGATCAACTTCCGAAAAAAAAAATGCTTGGGCAACATTCGAAAAAAGTGCGGAGGCAACCGCCCCTCCCCTTGCCCCCCCCCCCGAATCTCCGCCACTGGCTGCAAGTACAGCCGGGCCGCGCCTAAAGTTATTAGAGTATTTTAAAACAAAAGTTATTTATTTTGCTAATTTTCTTAACTAAAGATTAGAAACGAAAATGAAGATGAAATTTCTACGGTAAGCAAAAAAATTTCCGATAAATAGCAAATCTATTGCCGTAATGTATAATTCAGGAGGGGAAGAAAGAGCTGGGACAGTCAATCGCACCAGCAATAAATGGGGTTATTTTTACACCCAATGGGGATTTTCAAAAGAAATACAGGATTTTAGGACTTTGGTAAATGGAGCTCATATGTATGAAAGATGAGGATGTGTTTAAGAAATTTAAGATGTTATATATTGACATTTTGGAAACCATAATAATGGAACTTGACGTCGGATTTAAAGATAGCGAATGTCTATATATATTTTTTGTCTTTAAAAGTCTTAAGTTTGTCTTTATGAGTTTAAAAGAAAGGACGATTGATTTACTTTTCAAAAAATGTCATAAAAGATTGAATGTCATAAAAGATTGAAAGGGAACTTCTGATATGGCCTTCCTATGTAGAAGTCCCGTTTTAAAATCAAACGGTTCAAAATGTGTAAGACTTTTAACTTTCATAGTATTTATTAAGTCATAATATTTAAATACGAATTGATTTTTCGATTTCTTCTATTTCTAGAGAAGTATAAGAGCGACACGGCGTCATAAATGGAACATTCCCAAGTGGGCAGTGCCATAGCAATTAAAAGAAGTGGGCTCAACTAGTTGCAACCCCAAAATATTTACCGATATAAAAAATAAATGTTAATTAACAGTTATGCTAAATATTAATTATCCATTAATTAGCAATTATCTGTTAGTTATTAATTGTTGCTTATCAATAATTTGTTAATTAATTAGTTTCTTAATTTCTTTGTGAAATTTCTTAAAAAAATTATTATTTAAAATTAGAACCGGTATAGTTTTCATAAATAATATTGTGCCCAAAACATTGTTTGGGATATTGGTAGAAGATATTGACTTTAAATCCTCTATGTGAGAGGGGGGGAAGGGGACGGGGTGATCCCCATTTTCATTGTCCATGCCCGTAGAGCATCCATTTAAGATTTTTATCTTTAAATTTAGTATTCCAGGAATTCGGCATGTGTAATTGTATTTTTTAAACTGGTGCTGAAGCCTTTAAAAAAAATGGAACCAGGTTGCCACAAAATGTTTCTTTTTGCAAAAGATTAAGGGGGGCGCCAACATTATGCATGACTGCTTCGGTTGATAAATTCCTTTGACCACCCCTTTCTGTTGCCAACTTTTAGTTTTCAACCAATTCACATTAACCTTCTGGTCGTTACAAGAGTATTTTTGCCTCTTTGTATCTCTAGTTTCTCCAGCATTACACACCATATTTAACTTCATAAAAATACTTGAGGCCTCCGTGGCCGAGTGGATTAGGCGTCAGCTGGGAATCCAAAAGTCCCCGGTTCAAAACCTTGCGATGGACTAGACCAGTGGTTCCCAAACTATTTTGGTTGTGGAACCCCAAAATTTGTTGCCAATGATCGCGGAACCCTGAATATTTTTTAATCGACGACTTTTCAAAATATAATATCTGATATTATATGAAACAAGTATTATTTTGGTATTTAAAATTTTATTGAATTAAGCAAAACTAAAAAAAAAAAAAATCATCATAGAAATAGTTAATAAAAATACAACACATAAAATAAAATAAACGGAAAATCTTTAATGTAAAGAATGCACCTGCTTCTTTGATTCCATGATTCTCTTAAAATTGGGCATTAGGTTTGATAACTGAACTCGCATATCTGATGCAGCATCAAGTCTGTTACGATATTTGGTTTTTGTCGCAACATATTTTGAAAACCCAGATTCACACAAACAAGTGGTTGCAAACGGCAATAGAATTCGAATAGCCTGTTTTGCTAAATTTGGATATTCATCGAATACATCTGACCAGAATATTGTTAATGAAAATGTTCTAAATTTGGCTTCTAATTGTGTATCCGAACTCAATGCAACCAAATTTTCATAATCCATGGAATGGTAAACTTTCCGAGGAAAATGTGAATATATTAAACACCATTCTTATTTTTTTTAATCAAATAAAATTTGTCACGCGGAACCCCTAAATTTTTTCGTGGAACCCCAGGGTTCCACGGAACCCACTTTGGGAACCACTGGACTAGACTAAAGAATAGTAAAAAGTAGTGATATTGCGATCGGAGGGTTGCCAACTTCGCTACCAAAATACTAGAATGTCGTCCAGAATATCCACAAAAAATAACTGTGTGTATACAGGACTGGTGCACGATCAATATGATCGGGGTCCAAAGTCCCGACGTCTATTGAAGGCGTTGGGTGCCAGCTCAGGTGTTGTCCTCCTCATCTGACCATGGTTCAAAAATACGAGGCATCGTTTCCGGGTCTTTCCTTCGAGATAAGCCCCGAACCGTCGCCAATAGCCCACTGTGCAGCTCTAATGCGACGTTAATTAACCATACCAAACCAAACCATAAAAATACTTTATTTTCTAATATTTTCCAAACTATTTTTTTATATTGGAGTTTAAATTCAAAGCTATCTCTTTAACAATAAACAAGGTTTTTATAATTTTTTTTTATAAATTTATTAAAATATCATTTAAACTCTCCAAAAGAGAGAGAAAAAAATTACAGTTTTGTTCATTTTCTGAACGGTCAGCGGGTAAACTTTTTTTTTTAAAATTGCTTTACACATAAAAAAAAAACCTTCTGGTTGTGCTCCAACACAGCCACATCACATTTTTAAACCCTCTTTTAGTATTATGTAATTTGTTTTATAGGTTTCCTCAATGTGATTTAGTGTGTATTCTTTTGTGCTGATTCGCTGTCTCTCTGTTTCCCCTTCAGCCTCACAATGCAAAGACATGTGGCGGAAGCTTCGCAACTGCTACCTCAACGCCATCAACCGGCGACAGAACAAAAACATCCCCAAGTGGAAGTACGAGGACGAAATGTCATTCCTCCTGCCCTTCATAGACGTCAGATCATCGTGAGTGATGCACTTCATCTTATTTAATATTACTACACTTACACAATTAAAAATAAGGTACTTAAAAATAAGCAAAATGTATTCATTTTTGAGTACATTCAATGCTTATCATGGCTGCGAATACATCAGTTTCAATTTTGAAAAAGACGTGTACTCAAAAATGAGTACAGTGAGTAGAAATGAATAAAGAACCAAATTCTTGCCTATATTCTGTTCATAAATCACTTTCAATAAATATAGATAATTTCATCCTCAAGCACCGCAACCCAATGCCTTATCCATTAACGTATCAGGGCTATGTGAAGTAGTTATAAACAGATGTAATGTTAAAAAGGTGTACCAAAGACGCGGGAAGTAATACAAACAAACGAGCGGGCATTGTTAAAAATATGTACTCGAAAATAAGTAAAATGTAGTCATTTTTGAGTACATTCGATGCTTATCATGGCTCCGAATAAAAAGAGCAAATGTTAGCCTACATAGGCTGTGTTTGTATATCCTTTCAATAAATATTCACAATTACAATCAAGACTTACCGGGAATCGAACCCATATCCTCAGGCACCGCAGTCCGATCCTTATCCGTTAAACTACCAGGGCGACTTGAAAAAGTTATAAACAGAAGAAATGTTAAAGAGGTGTGCCCAAAAGAATGGGAAGTAAGATAAATTAAGCTATAATAATTCAATTTCCATTTAAGCAACCAACATAAAATAATGTGAAAAACCATCTTCTGAACAACTATTTTAAGTGTGTCAGGTCGCTTTGTTAAGATAGCGTGAACAGAAACTGAGATCAGCAATATTAAATCACACTGCTCATTTTTGAGAAAGTACGATTACTTAAATTTGAATGTCATCGCTCATTTAAGATGCAATTTTTCTCAAAGCAAAACGAGTCGGTTCAGGTACTCAATTTTAAGTACCTGTTTCTTTACATTGTATACCTAATGGGACACATGTTGTTTCCGGTGCCGTTACCCAAAAAATATTTTGGGGGGGTTGAAACAAGAAATTTAACGATTCGAAATTCTCAGCTCAACATTCGAAATTCCCAACTCCATAGTGAGGAAAATTCCCAGGTGCAACTTATCGACATTTTTCATCTTTTTTTTGTATATATTTTAGTTAATATTAAACAGTTCTCTCACAAGCATTGGTTTATTGCACCCATATTCCAATGCAGTTTCTGTTCTGAGGTCTAATTTTTATTTTAATCTTACATGCTGGACAATTTCTCATCTTCCATAGCTTTCATTTGTTAATAATATTAATTTTCTGTAAGTATAAATTTTCCCAATTCGTGGGGGTGGGGGGGAGAGGACAAATCCAGCTCGCCGATGCAGAATATGTCTACATTAGGAAAACATAATGTAATATGAAGTGTAATACAATTCAAAGAACAATTACCATAGTCTGTGGTTGGAGTTGTGTTTAACTGCGGATCCTCTTGCTGAAACAAGACGTGAGTTAAATACTAATCATATTGTAGTCAGGCCCGTCGCACCCGGGGGGGGGGGGGGAAGCACATGTAACGCTAAGAACTACTTAGCTACGCTCGGTATCGAACCGAGGAACTGCGGCCTGCTACGCCTAACTCCCTCTCAGTGAGTCGGACGGAGGAACGAATGATTGACATGCCCGTGCAGTGGGCAGTAGTTGATACCGTGAAGCGTTATCAGTGGCAGTGTTTGATTCAATGTGGTCACAAGTGCTAGTTCGAAGGTTGCGTTGAACTGCAGTCCGGGTCACCAATGTAACGTTAAGAACTACTTGGCTACGCTCGGTATCGAACCGAGGAATTACGGCTTGCTACGCCGATATTCAGCCAGTCAGACACCAAAGTGATCACTCTCGCCTAAGCGGGAGTATCTGGTAGATGAATGACCCCCCCCCCCCTCATAATCTGGAATTTCAACTTTTAAAAATTCCCGAGTTGGGAAATTTTATGTCTGAAGAACATTAACATTATTTGCAAATGAAAGCTAGGGAATATTAGAATTAGCCCAACTTGTAAGATTACATTTAAATTAGATTTCACAACAGACACTGCGTAGGAACATGCGTGCAATACATCAATGCTTGTGAGATAATTCTCTAATATTACCTAATATGTAAACCAAACATGAAAAATGTCGATAAGTTGGATCTTGGAATTTTCAGCACTGTTGAGTTGGAAATTTCGAATCGTTAAGTTTGGAATTTCGAATCGTTAAGTTGGGGATTTTGAATTGTTAAGCTTGGAAATTTATTATTCAAGGCCAATTTTTTTGTGTGTGACGGCCCTGATTGCATTGTATGTGTTAAACCAGTTTTACTCTTGAAATTAATGAAACATTTTATATTTTTGTGTGTGAACAGTTTTCTCACGATATCTTTCAATTACAGGACCGAAAACGACATCGAACCAGGTCTAGGCCACGTCGCTGTGGCCTACAACGACGCACACGTCGACAATTCCATGCTTTCCGAACGCGAGGACAGCATGGAGATGATTCTGCCAGAAACTTCAACTTTCATTCCGAAAAAAGAACTCGACGAAGACAATGGAGAAGGGCTGTCATTGGCAAGAAGGAGACACATCGCGCGACCAATGAGAGTGCACGACAGAACGGCACGTGACGAAACTGAACTGTTCTTCCTCAGCATTTCCGAGACTGTGAAGAGGCTTTCACCCGTGGATCAGGCCAGGATCAAAATGGAGCTTTGTAAACTTGTTTACGAAACTGAAATTCGGCAATTGGAAGCAGAGTATGAAGAGACATTGTAAACTCTTTACTTGTGTATTTTATTTATTGACAACTGCCTCTGCTTTTTCAGTTAAATTTTGTGAAGGGAATATTCATTTATTACGTCACTCTTTTTTAACTATTTTGTATGCCGTCACCCTCCATGTCACGTTCAAAGATATGAAGGGGGAAGATAGGCCCTGTTACATTCGAAGTAGCGCAGAAAAGAAGCCGTCAGTGCAATGCATCTTGGGATACTGTCAACAGTTTCGATATGCGCAGAACTTTAAAATCGGTCTGTGCGCACTAGAAGCTCATCAGCGCAATGCATCTTGGGATACCGATTGCTGCGCAGAACCGGTCGGCAATACTTCATATTCTGCTACTTGTTTGGATTCTTCTGGTCACGTCACAATACATTTTTGCAGTTAAAGAACATTCATTAAAATATCCATTCTGTGTATTTTGCCTACATGATTTCTAGAAAAAACGATTTATTTAAAAGTTTGAGCGATATTTTCGGTAAAGTTTTCCTACGTCACGCCATCACTGATTTCCCATTCCCATGTGACTAAATGAACGGTTCCTTACATGTTCGAATTGATTATATTTCTTTAATATTATTCTGCATACATTTAATCGATCATCTAGTGTAACATATTCATCCTATTCTTTTTCCCCAGAATGGCAAAGTTTCTAACAATTCTTGAATGCTAACCTTTTTTTGGATTCTTCTTTATTTGTATACTGTCCATAGATCTCTCAGACTATTACTTAACTTGGGCAATAATAAGAGGTGTTTACCTGCTGTATTATTTTAGAGTATACTAAACAATGAAAATTGACCATTTTCTCAAAATATTGTAAAATATTATTAAAAAAAAAACAATAAACACAATCATTGAATAAAAGTGACTAATTTTTTATTGTGTTCAGTTAGCTTCCAAACGTTAAATTGATATTCTTCATAAAATCAAATTTTGATACTTCCGGTTATAATTTTTTTTTATATCTGTATTTTTAAATTTAATATATGTGCATCTGCTTCATTCTTCTGCTCATCCCTAATCAAAGAAAAATTTGACAATATGATAATTTTTTTTATTATGTAGGTATTCTAACATATCGATTGGTTATAAATCAATGATCCCTATTCAGAGCACTCCAGAGGGAAAAACCAGTGACTAAAAGAACGTGAGATTACGATCAAAAACCGAACATGGGGAAACTAATGGTTTGAAAAATAAGTTATTTCCACGAGGTGGCGCTGCGACGACAGGAGAGGTGGCGCTGCGAACGATCTCCAGTAAAAACTTATATAATTTAACTGTTAAATATACTGTTGTCATATGGTACCAGTCGTTGTTTCATCACGGTTGACACATTGAACACTGCTAATGGCGTTTTTCTATGGTATTCTCTCACCTTCCCCTGTGCGTTCCATGTTTAACATGTTCTTGATATATTAACCATATTAAAAATTTTGGGTGCTTAGGGCCTCCGTGGCTTAGGGTTTAGGGAAATGTTTTCTGGTAGTCATGTTAATATTGCATCGGCTCTTCATGCCCCGTCTCTGAAATCTGCATGTAATGTATTTATTTAAGGGAAATGTACATTAAAGTTTGAAATTTATGGGGATTTTAAAAAAAAAATGCACCTTTGATCCACCCGGCACCAAGAAGGCAGTTATTTAGTTTAGGGAAATATTTTCTGATAATCAAGTTAATATTGCCTCGGCTATTAATGCCCCGTCTCTGAAATCTTCAGGTAAAATATTTATTTTTGGAAAAAGCACATTAACATTTCAAATGTATCGGGATTTTATTAAAAAATGCATCTTTGATCCACCGAGCAACAAGAATGCAGTTATTTAGTTTAGGGAATTTTTTTTTCCAGTAGTCAAGTTAATATTGCATTGGATTCTCATGCCGCGTCACTGAAATCTGCAGGTAAAATATTTATTTTTGGAAAAAATTCATTGAAATTTAAAATTTATGGGGAATTTTCTAGAAAAATTTCCCTTTGATCCACCGGGCACCAAGAAGGCTGTTATTTAGTTTAAAAAAATATTTTCTCATAGTTAAGTTAATATTGCATTGGCTCTTCATTCCCTATCTCTGAAATCTTCAGATAAAATATTTATATTTGGAAAAAGTACATTGACATTTCAAATTTATGAGGAATTTTCTAAAACATTTCCCTTTGATCCACCGGGCACAAAGAAAGCAGTTATTTAGTTTAGGGAAATCTTTTAAGATAGTCAAGTTAATATTGCATCGGATCCTCATGCCCCGTCTCTGAAATCTTCAGGTAAAATATTTATATTTGGAAAAAGTACATTGAAATTTCTACTTTATGGGGAATTTTCTGAAAAATTTACCATTGATCCACCGGGCACCAATAAAGCAGATTTTTGGTTTAGGGAAATATTTTCTAATAGTCAAGTTAATATTGCATCGGATCTTCATGCCCTGTCTCTGAAATCTTCAGGTTAAATTTTTATATTTAGAAAAGTACATTGACATTTCAAATTTATGAGGAATTTTCTAAAACATTTCCCTTTGATCCACCGGGCACAACGAAAGCAGTTATTTAGTTTAGGGAAATCTTTTAAGATAGTCAAGTTAATATTGCATCGGATCCTCATGCCCCGTCTCTGAAATGTTCAGGTAAAATATTTATATTTGGAAAAAGTACATTGAAATTTCTACTTTATGGGGGATTTACTGAAAAATTTACCATTGATCCACCGGGCACCAATAAAGCAGATTTTTGGTTTAGGGAAATATTTTCTAATAGTCAAGTTAATATTGCATCGGCTCTTCATACCCTGTCTCTGAAATCTTCAGGTAAAATATTTATATTTAGAAAAAGTACATTAACATTTCAAATTTATGAGGAATTTTCTAAAACATTTCCCTTTGATCCACCGGGCACAAAGAAAGCAGTTATTTAGTTTAGGGAAATCTTTTAAGATAGTCAAGTTAATATTGCATAGGCTCTTCACGCCCCGTCTCTGAAATCTGCATGTTATGTATTTATATATGGGAAATGTACATTAAAGTTTCAAATTTATGGTGATTTTATAAAAAAATGCATCTTTGATTCACCGGGTACCAAGAAGGCAGTTATTTAGTTTAGGGAAAATTTTTCTTTTAGTCAAATTAATATTGCATCAGTTCTTCATGCCCCGTCTCTGAAATCTTCAAGTTCCAAATTTATGGGGATTTCATTGAAAAATTTACGATCTGGAAGTATGCTCCTCACTTTAAACAGGTAGTAATTATTATATGGAAGAGGGGGGAGGGGGTGCACGGGCCCCTACCCCCGAGAATCCTCCAATGAGCGGGACCTTTAACAAAAAATTTACAACAATGCGAGTTAATGCAAGTTTTAAAAAATAGAAATTATTTTCCCACTAAAAAACTTTTGTCATTTTATTTGACTTAGAGCGGGCCCCCTCAAAAATTACGAGACCATGTGCGATGGTACGCGTCGCAAACCCACAAGGACGGCCTGTGTCCTAAGTAGGCCTGGACGATGATTCAGTATATACAGGGACCGACTTACAAGCGTAGGGGCCCGGGGCAAAAGAACGTTGGGGCCCCTCGACGTACCTCAATATTAAATTGCTAAATTTATGCATAAATACACATGGCAAAATAACATAATCAACTTTAATGCAAGTGTAAATACTGCAAAAAACTTTTTGTTTTTTAAACCCTGAGAATTCGAATTAATGTTAATTAATGTTGTCATATGGTACCAGTCGTTGTTTCATCACGGTTGACACATTGAACACTGCTAATGGCGTTTTTCTATGATATTCTCTCACCTTCCCCTGTGCGTTCCATGTTTAACATGTTCTTGATATATTAACCATATTAAAAATTTTGGGTGCTTAGGGCCTCCGTGGCTTAGGGTTTAGGGAAATGTTTTCTGGTATTCATGTTAATATTGCATCGGCTCTTCATGCCCCGTCTCTGAAATCTGCATGTAATGTATTTATTTAAGGGAAATGTACATTAAAGTTTGAAATTTATGGGGATTTTAAAAAAAAATGCACCTTTGATCCACCCGGCACCAAGAAGGCAGTTATTTAGTTTAGGGAAATATTTTCTGATAATCAAGTTAATATTGCCTCGACTATTAATGCCCCGTCTCTGAAATCTTCAGGAAAAATATTTATTTTTGGAAAAAGCACATTAACATTTCAAATGTATCGGGATTTTATTAAAAAATGCATCTTTGATCCACCGGGCAACAAGAATGCAGTTATTTAGTTTAGGGAATTTTTTTTTCCAGTAGTCAAGTTAATATTGCATTGGATACTCATGCCGCGTCACTGAAATCTGCAGGTAAAATATTTATTTTTGGAAAAAATTCATTGAAATTTAAAATTTATGGGGAATTTTCTAGAAAAATTTCCCTTTGATCCACCGGGCACCAAGAAGGCTGTTATTTAGTTTAAAAAAATATTTTCTCATAGTCAAGTTAATATTGCATCGGCTCTTCATTCCCTATCTCAGAAATCTTCAGATAAAATATTTATATTTGGAAAAAGTACATTGACATTTCAAATTTATGAGGAATTTTCTAAAACATTTCCCTTTGATCCACCGGGCACAAAGAAAGCAGTTATTTAGTTTAGGGAAATCTTTTAAGATAGTCAAGTTAATATTGCATCGGATCCTCATGCCCCGTCTCTGAAATCTTCAGGTAAAATATTTATATTTGGAAAAAGTACATTGAAATTTCTACTTTATGGGGAATTTTCTGAAAAATTTACCATTGATCCACCGGGCACCAATAAAGCAGATTTTTGGTTTAGGGAAATATTTTCTAATAGTCAAGTTAATATTGCATCGGATCTTCATGCCCTGTCTCTGAAATCTTCAGGTAAAATATTTATATTTAGAAAAAGTACATTGACATTTCAAATTTATGAGGAATTTTCTAAAACATTTCCCTTTGATCCACCGGGCACAACGAAAGCAGTTATTTAGTTTAGGGAATTTTTTTAAGATAGTCAAGTTAATATTGCATCGGATCCTCATGCCCCGTCTCTGAAATCTTCAGGTAAAATATTTATATTTGGAAAAAGTACATTGAAATTTCTACTTTATGGGGAATTTTCTGAAAAATTTACCATTGATCCACCGGGCACCAATAAAGCAGATTTTTGGTTTAGGGAAATATTTTCTAATAGTCAAGTTAATATTGCATCGGCTCTTCATACCCTGTCTCTGAAATCTTCAGGTAAAATATTTATATTTAGAAAAAGTACATTAACATTTCAAATTTATGAGGAATTTTCTAAAACACTTCCCTTTGATCCACCGGGCACAAAGAAAGCAGTTATTTAGTTTAGGGAAATCTTTTAAGATAGTCAAGTTAATATTGCATAGGCTCTCACGCCCCGTCTCTGAAATCTGCATGTTATGTATTTATATATGGGAAATGTACATTAAAGTTTCAAATTTATGGGGATTTTATAAAAAAATGCATCTTTGATTCACCGGGTACCAAGAAGGCAGTTATTTAGTTTAGGGAAAATTTTTCTTTTAGTCAAATTAATATTGCATCAGTTCTTCATGCCCCGTCTCTGAAATCTTCAAGTTCCAAATTTATTTGGATTTCATTGAAAAATTTACGATCTGGAAGTATGCTCCTCACTTTAAACAGGTAGTAATTATTATATGGAAGAGGGGGAGGGGGTGCACGGGCCCCTACCCCCGAGAATCCTCCAATGAGCGGGACCTTTAACAAAAAATTTACAACAATGCGAGTTAATGCAAGTTTTAAAAAATAGAAATTATTTTCCCACTAAAAAACTTTTGTCATTTTATTTGACTTAGAGCGGGCCCCCTCAAAAATTACGAGACCATGTGCGATGGTACGCATCGCAAACCCACAAGGACGGCCTGTGTCCTAAGTAGGCCTGGACGATGATTCAGTATATACATGGAACGACTTACAAGCGTAGGGGCCCGGGGCAAAAGAACGTTGGGGGCCCCTCGACGTACCTCAATATTAAATTGCTAAATTTATGTATAAATACACATGGCAAAATAACATAATCAACTTTAATGCAAGTGTAAATACTGCAAAAAACTTTTTTTAAACCCTGAGAATTCGAATTAATGTTAATATATGGTCTCTCTCAGTACTGCAACAGTTTCTTCATGTTTCTGGTTCTGTTTCTTCTTCCTTTTTTAGTTTTTATTTTAGTTCAGTCGGATTGGTATGTTCTACCCATTTTATAGGTAGCAAATTCCTAACGATTATAATATCAGAAAATTTGAAATACGTTGAAAGTATCAGTAAACGACAAATCTACATGCAATTCGTAATCCCAGTTTGTTCACGGTCCTGGCCATCAATTGAACTTTGCAAATGATCCAAAGGGCATCATGAACGTGCAGGAAAAGTGAAATCAATTGGATAAAATAGTAGAAGTTTTACGAAAAATTAACAACTGATTAAAAAAAAATATTAATTTTTTTATTAAATTAAATTTAAAGTTTTTTTTTTTTAAAAAATAGTTTTTAAATTTGTAACTTTTTTTCCATTTTGTAGCTTTATAATAATTTTTTTGGGGCTCCTTGAAAATGGGGGCCCTGCAGTGTTCACTCTAGAAATAAAAAAGGGCAGGGCGCTGTTGGCTGTAAAAGGGTACTTATCGTTTTTAAAAGGGCACTTTTTAATAAAAAGTTTGAGATGGGCGTCGCCACCCGTTGATATATCAGACTCGTGACCAAACAAAAGAAGTTCCGATTTGTTGATTGATATTGTGCTAGAGCTGCATATTGGCTACTATTGGTTACGATTCGGGGCTTATTCTAGACCCGTACAAAATTGATGTCCCTTTATGAAGATATCACTTAAAATCCAAAATTTGACACTTAAAAATTAATGTTTTCGCTAAACACCAACTCTAAGTAGCCCTAATCAGACCCCTTACAAAACTGATGAAAAGGCTACTTAAATCTCAAATTTGGTAATAGAAGGCCTAATATTGTAACCAAACCATCTTCACTTTAAAAAAAAACATAGCATTTAATATGTGGGTACAGGCAACCAATAGGATTTGTGGAATGCCCCGTGCTCGAAATAATCGCTTAATCATCGAGATTGCACAGCACGTGTATTTAAAGGCAGTTTGTTACCTACTGTCATAATTCACTTAATTTCAATTTACACACACATTTTTTTTTAATCCATGCCTTTATTAAAAACAATGGAAAGCAAGGAAGCTTGAGCTTGACTGAAAGGGCAAGAGGGGCGGATTTTTTTCAAAAGAGGGCGGCATTTTTGAAAAAAGGGGCATGAGGGCGCTATTGAGATGAAAAAAGAGCGGGCAGGGCGGGCCGCCCTTCAAAAAACGCCTAGAATGAACACTGGGCCCTGGGCTAATGCCCCGAATGCCCTGCCGTAAATCAGTCTCTGAGTATATATCGAAATTCCGTAAGTAAAAAATCATCGCGATGATTTTCATCGCGTTACGGAAGAACTCAAGTCCGGCATTTGTTTATCAACTAACATAAGAATAGTAGTAATGATTTGGCAAAAGTGACAAAGCATCTATATTTTTAATAATAAATGGGAAACAAAATTGTGCTATTCCTTGATTTAAAAACATTCCAATTCCGAAACGCAAGTTTAAGGTATACATATTTGTGTTTACTTAGGGTGCTACTGTACTTAATCTAATCATAAAATATCGATATATCGAAAAAATCGATTCATTAACAATATGTACCGTAAAATGGGGCAACTTTGTGCCACTTTTTGAGGTTTTTTCAGAATATATCTATTATGTTATGCTCGCTCTGAAATTTTTACGCAACATACCTACACATCTCGGCGATACAATGATGGGTGTAGAAAAAAAAATTTTCTTTATCGAAAGGGAGGGGGAATTTTTTTCGTGTGGCACAAAGTTGTACCCGGTTGGGTACAACTTTGTGCCACTCTCTTTTCTACCTCTAAAACACATTGAAACTTAATGTGGCACAATCTTGACCATACTTTTTTTCATACTCGGCTCATCTACTATGCTAAGAGCAGGGAAATAAAATTTGTTCTCAGCATTTTAGTGTTTTTTTTCGCATTTTTTATCAATTTTGAAGTGTTCGAAATGGTAGAAAACGAGTTTTTTTTACACTTTTAATAATAAACTGTTTCATAATATTACATTACAAAAAATAATTTTAAATTACATTAGTTGAGTGTAGAGGCAGCGCTATGAACTTAACATCATTTTCCTGACACAAACGCATGGCATGGGAACTAAGATGTGAACTGAGATTGTCTCCTATAAGTACCACTTTGTTTCCTGCGAACTAGTAACATGGTATATTCAAACCAATCTTCCTGATTTCATCAAACCTTCAGATGGGGATGATTCAGCATCCTTTCTCTTCTTCAGCATAAATGCAAGTGAATTTCAATGAGTTCCATACCTCTCTTGGGCCTTACGGATTGAAATCCTCTTCTCTGTAATTTCTTCTAACACCTTTTTAAGGTATTCATTAGTGTAAGCCCGATAAGGGCGACCTCCGACCTTCTTTCAATCATCACGGACCATTATCTGCAGAAAGTATTGAATAAAAAGCGGATTGAAGCTCAAAAAATAAGAAAATTGAGTGGCACAAAGTTGTACTCCAAAGTTGTCATTTTTGATAACATGTGAGCTTATGGCAAAACTTACAAACATTTTGAATTGCTTAATGCAGCATATTGTAGATAATAATATAGTGATTAATGTATAAACTTACCAAATCTCCAGGGGAACAACTATAATGAGGTCCAGATGAGACTCTCCTGATATCTTAAAAACCTTCAAACACTGTGATCACAAACAATATTTTCTTGATAACCATAACTGATAACTGACTAGGTTATTACATGCTCGTTTAGATTTAACATCATCATCGCTAACTACAGGATTTTTTCCAAACCTCTAATTGCATTTATATTACCGCTAGAACGCATTGAAGTCTGGAAACCGTGTGTGGCACAATGTTGTAACCTTGGCACAAAGTTGCCCCATTTTACGGTACATATTTGTGTTTACTTAGTGTGCTACTGTAC
Source organism: Troglohyphantes excavatus (assembly GCA_963932185.1). Taxonomy (NCBI): domain Eukaryota; kingdom Metazoa; phylum Arthropoda; class Arachnida; order Araneae; family Linyphiidae; genus Troglohyphantes; species Troglohyphantes excavatus. The sequence continues at coordinate 16,814,951 of OZ010677.1, read as the reverse complement.
TTAATCTAATAATAAAATATCGATATATCGAAAAAATCGATTCATTAACAATATGTACCGTAAAATGGGGCAACTTTGTGCCACAGACGATTTCCAGACTTTAATGCGTTCTTGCGGTAATATAAATGCAACTAGTGGTTTGGAAAAAATCCTGTAGTTAGCTACAATGATGTTGAATCTAAACGAGCATGTAATAATCTGGTCAGTTATCAGTTGTGGTTTCAAGAAAATATTGTTTGTGATCACAGTGTTTGAAGGTTTTTAAGATACCAGGAGAGTCTCATCTGGACCTCATATTAGTTGTTCCCCTGGAGATTTGGTAAGTTTATACATTAATCACTATATTATTATCTACAATTTGCTGTATTAAGCAATTCAAAATGTTTGTTAGTTTCGCCATAAGCTCACATGTTATCAAAAATGACAACTTTGGGGTACAACTTTGGGCCACTCAATTTCTTATTTTTTGAGCTTTAATCCGCTTTTTATTAAATACTTTTTTGCAGATAATGGTCCGTGGTGACAGAAAGAAGGTTGGAGGTCGCCCTTATCGGGCTTACACTAATGAATACCTTGAAAAGGTGTTAGGGAAATTACTGAGAAGAGGATTTCCATCCGTAAGGCCCAAGAGAGGTATGGAATTCATCGAAATTCACTTGCATTTATGCTGAAGAAGAGAAAGGATGCTGAATCATCCCCATCTGAAGGTCTGAAGAAATCAGGAAGATTGGTTTGAATATACCATGTTACTAGTCCGCAAACAAACAAAGTGGTACTTATAGGAGACAATCTCAGTTCACATCTTAGTTTTCATGTCCGGCGTTTGTGTCAGGAAAATGATGTTAAGTTCATAGCGCTGCCTCTACACTCCACTAATGTAATTTAAAATTATTTTTTGTAATGTAATATTATGAAACAGTTTATCATTAAAAGTTTTAAAAAAACTCGTCTTCTTCCATTTCGCACACTTCCAAATTGATAAAAATGCGAAAAAAAACAGTAAAATGATGAGCACAAATTTTATTTCCCTGCTCATAGCATAGTAGATGAGCTGAGTATGAAAAAAAGTATAGTCAAGATTGTGCCACATTAAGTTTCAATGTGTTTTAGAGGCAGAAAAGAGAGTGGCACAAAGTTGTACCCAACCGGGTACAACTTTGTGCCACATGAAAAAAATTCCCCCTCCCTTTCTATAAAGAAAACATTTTTTTTCCTACCCATCATTGGATAGCCGAGATGTGTAGATATGTTGTGTACAAATTTCAGAGCAATTGGTGCATAAATGATAGATATATTCTGAAAAAACCTCAAAAAGTGGCACAAAGTTGCCCCATTTTACGGTATGTTTCGAAAATATCGATATATTAGCAATATCAATTAATCGGAAATTTCGATTACTGGGAAAATGTCGACCTTTTTCGAGTCAACTAATCGGAAAATATCGATTATGGACTGGCGATTAATCGCGATGGCAAAATATCATCATAGCTCAAGCCTATTCAGAAAACTTAAATAAATACAGATAAAGTTTTTTACAACCTGGTATTTTTTTTAAGTGGATCTTCAGTGTAACTACTAATCTGTTATAATTTGTGTAACCTAATAATAAAACCTTTTTAAATTATTCCCAAACTATTAAATCTGTTTCGAAATACTTTTAAAACCTTTCGAAAAAAAATCGGTTGAATGAGGTGAAGAATTTAGTAATACATACTTGAAAATTTTAAGATGAGGTTTCGTGCTGCCATATATTGATAAAGTATAACAATATTTTTGTTAACACTCTTATTTACATTTTAAAAAAAACGTGGGGAAAAAAATGTGTCACTGGCTATTGTTTACAAGGCGTAAATAAGCGTTCAAAGATACACAATGTTTTTATTGATATATTCTCCCCTTGCACATCCTCCCACCCATTTTCTCTTGCTCTGAAATTTACTATTTTTAATTTTTAAAAGAAATAATTCGTATATGAAAGATATATAGAGATGAACATCTCCAAGTGTCTTCTACACCCTTATTATTTTTCTGAAGAATACACCCATTAAAAATTGTATAAATGTTTTCGTTAAAAAGAGATGAATCCAATACAATATATATTTTGATATATGGATATCATTCTAAAAACATTGACTTAATTGTCCAATTATTGATTTTCGATTACCACTATTTCGCTTTGGACGTGTTATTATTGTATGAAACAAATTTCAATGTTTGTGTCATTTTCCAATCGATATAAAACACTTAAAATGTCCAAGAAGTGTTTATTCATATAATGACATAAATATTTGATATTGTAAATGGGTTTAAAAAGAGAAGTTTAACACGGCGTTAAGCCGAGGATAGTGAAGACCATATATATATATATATATATATATATATATATATATATATATATATATATATATATATATATATATATATATATATATATATATATATATATATATATATATATATATATATATATATATATATATATATATAAGGTGTACTCGTACTCGCGCTGCCTGACGGAAGGCGGAGAGAACAACTATTTGACGTCATAGTGACGCCTACTTTCGCCTTCTGTGGGCGTGTCTAATGCGCTCGTTTGAACCAATATGGCAAGGCTGAACTAGATGCGCGCGTGTTGGTTGATGGTGCTGCCATCTATTCGTTTTTTTGTGAACTATTAAAAAGTGATAAGCTAACTTTATTTAGTTACTTTTACTGCATTTTATGAGTTTAAATTATATTTTAAGGATTGCATTTAGTATGGAAAAATTGCAAAAGAGTTGCTTAATAAATTAAGCGTATTAAAATAATATTAGCTGCCACGAGGGCATGTCCATGAATTTTGAAAGAGTAAAATAGTGGTCGGAACTATCCGGTCAATGCATTTGTATTGGACATATTAAATGAGTTACAATTTCAATCAAGTAAAATACGGGGACATAACAAAACAAGGACGGATTAGTAGTGAAGTTACCTGAACACAACTATTTACAGATATTTACATTAGTTTGCTAATTAAAAATTATCTCACCAGTTGTTACCCAACCGGGATCGAACCTAAGTAGCAATGCTTGAAACACACAGCCAATGAGAATGATCAAAAACCGATAGTAAGGCGGAGCTAAAATGACGTCAAAAGTAAGGCGGAGCTAAAATGACGTCATATAGTTGCCTTTCCTTGCCCACTTTCAAAAAGCGAAAAACGAGCGCACCTTCTATATATAGTCTTCACTATCCTTGGCGTTAAGCCACCTTATACTTTCCTTATGGACCCAGTTACAGTTATATTGTTAACCCTCTGACGGATAAGCAAAATTTCGAATATGTTGGTCTGTTGATCCCGCAGAAACGTTTAATTTAAATTTCCAACACATTCATTTTTTTTACAAAAATATTCTTTCGAATTAAATCAGTAGAGAAGGTTTTAAAAAAATCCTCCTAATGCTTAAAATTTGAAAATTGTTTCAAAACAGATATTTTTTATCAACTTTTATATTATGTGTACTACTGAAAAAACTGGAGAAACTCAAACGGATATACACGTTTTGTGGCCATCAGGTAGTTTTAATTAACATCCTCGTTTTTATTCAAGAAACGAGATCAAGTTAAAATTCAAAATTTTGGCATTAGAGTTTACGAGGAATTGTTGTACCTATCAAAACCGTAGGCCAATTATTTGAATTTTCCAAGATGATGTTTAACCTTAATATTTTTAATTTTGAAAAATCCCAATAACTTAACAGTTATCATCACATACCTAGAAATTCATTGATTTCTATATTATTTTAATAATGTATCTAAACTTCCTATTAAATGGAAGAGTACACTGTTAAAAATAGGTACTCAAAAATTAGTAAAATGTACTGATTTTTGAGTACATTCGATGCTTATTATGGCTCCGAATACATGTTTCAATTTTGAAAAAAAAAACATGTACTCAGAAATAAGTTCAATTAGTAAAAATGAATAAAAGAGCAGATACCAGCCTACATAGGCTGTCTTCATAAATCCCTTTCAATAAATATCAACAATTATAACCAAGTCCTACCGTAAATCGAACCCAGATCCTCAGACACAAAAGCCTTATTCGTTAAACTACCAGGGTTACTTGAAAAAGTTATAAACATAATTTTTTTTAAACGTGTGCCAAAAGAATGGGAAGTACGATAATCCAGTTATAATAACTCAGTGTTCATTTAAGTAATCGGCATCAAATGATGTGGACAACCATATCGTTTGAGCAGCTATTTTTATTTTGTCAGATCGCTTTGCTAAGTTGGCTTGAACAGAAGCTAAGATTATCCATTTTAAATCACCCTGCTCATTTTAAGAAATTACGGTTGCTGAAATTTGAGAACGTCATCGCTCATCTACGATGCAATTGTACTCAAAGAAAAACGATTAGGTTCAGGTACTCATTATTTTTTTTTTTTTACAGTGTATATTATAAAGAGCCAAACTTGTGATAAAAGAAAAATCGAATTTGATTAGTGAAAAAAGGAAACTTATAATCTTAAGTTTTGCAACAAGTGCAAACAATTGAACACATTTCTGAAATTGATTTTTGTCGCGCAGTATTTCATCAGATTGATGGTATTGTCGGTAAAGCCTTTGTTCAATTTACTGTTTTTGCCATACATACATTTGATCCTTCGATATCAATTGTGAGGTAATGCTTTAACCAGAGCCTCACTTTTGATAGACCACATAGAATAAAAGCGTAGTGTTTTATTGAAAGTGATATTGGATCTCAAGGAGTTTCCCCTTTTGCTAATGTATTAAAGAATATCATAGTAACAACGCTAAGTTAAGGTTTAATATTTTATTACTTATTTCATAGCCTTAAACATTTGAGGATTAAAATTAACTACAGATCTTACTAAAAAATATGGGCATGAATTATCCATATAGTTTCATATTCGCCTTGTTTAAAGTGAGTTTGATCTGCCAGATGAGTTTGATCTGCCAGAAACACTACTATGCGCATTTAATGCCAATAGGAGGCTCCGCCCCCTGCTCCGCTAACGCTCCGCCAACTCCAATACAATAACAATGTGTCCTAGTAACAATACTTTTTTTAATTATATTACCAAAAACTTTAAACGTTGAAACTAAATTTAAATTATAATTCATCTTGGCATCAATAAATTTTTTCGCCATGTAAATCAATATAAAATCATATAATTTAATTTTTTTAAAACTACTAATGAAAACAATGGAATCACTGGCAAGTCATTATTTATTATTTTATTTCTACAATTATTTATTATTTTCCACGTTATTTTCACACCATTCCCGCGTTTTAGTTTAATTTTTAACATTATTGGTAGTTTGTTTTGGCATAATTGACGTTAAGATTAGCATACTCTTGCCTACCAGAAGTGTATAAGTAACTAAGTTAATACGTCATAAAAATGAAGGTCATAGAAATCTAGTTTTCAAAAATGCCAACAGATTGCGCCACGTCAATGCTCCGCTCATGTAACATTTAGAAAAATGTTTTTCAAAACTTCTATTTTTAATGTAATAGGGTTTATATTCTTCCTAATTTAAGCTGACATCAACAAAATAATTATTTACTAATGAATTGAAGAGACTAATCGTCAAAATGGCTTACATAATGGCAAAATAAAAATACGGGCACAACAGAATTTCTTAAACAAACTAACTGTTGCCACTCAGCGTACAGAAAAACAGCGTTTTTCAATAACCGCGTAAGATAAATATATATAAAGATTGTACAAATTATTTGTGTCGCTACTTTGGGGTATTGAATGACGTTGTTCTCATAAAAAAGAATGGAAGCTGCAAGTTTCATGATCGTTTTATGCTTTGTTGGAGGAATATACATGACTGGGTATCGTTGGCTGCTCAATCTGAAGTCTAATGGCTTCAGAGAAATCGTTGGCATTTTCGATGGTAAAATCAAAAGAAAAGAACTCCACACGAGTGTTTGGGTGAGTGTATGGGCTGCTTCAAGCACCTTAATGCAAATCATTAACTTGGTGTACCAAACATGCATCGCTGTCTACGACCTCAAATAGGACCTCCCAATGAGATGGACCAGTCCAATCTTACTATCATCATAATGGCATATTTAACGGTAAACTATGTGCTGTTTATAATGCCTTTTAATACGTTTGCCATATTCTATGTTAACGTATGCCATCACGCAAAACAAATAATAGGGGAATTTCATAAATATAGTTGCAAGGAAAATAGTTTTGATTATGGTATGTTACTGAGGTCCCACAACAGGATAGTGTCAATTGTGGAACACATCGACTCTGAGCTATCCCTGCGCGTATTCTTCTGCACTGTCTTCAACTCAGGAACAATGTATATGTTCATTGCTACCTTCCTTCATCCGGACAGGATAAGCAGTGAATACCAACGTGCTTTCTTGCTTTGTATGTTCTTCAACACTTTCGTGTCTTTCTTCGTCATGACCTGTTCAGCCTCCCAGGTCAACGAAGCCTCGGCACTGATCGCAACTCGAGCCAGGTCATTGAGTGCTTCAAGTGCGAACTCGGCCATCGCCCTCCAGAGGTTTCAAGCTTGTGTGGACCATAGATAATGATACAAATAGAGGAATAAAAATGCTGATTTCCGTGTGTCCATCATTGAAACCACGTGATATGTGGAAATGCCAATACATTCATGCGTCACTATTACTTGGCAGGCCTTGGCGACTTTAAGAACTAAACGAGATCGAAGTATTGTAATATGGTTTTGTGTTTAATTTTGTATTTAAATATCGTTTTTTTAACGAGTGGCACAATTTAAGGGAGTTTAACAGATATATTAAGGAGATTTTTCTTACTTTGTAGTTTTGAAATAATTGAATTACGTTTTTATGTAAAAAATTTACCATAAGGGAAGTTCTTTCAATTGTTATTTTGTATACTTCAATAAGAAAATATAAACAATAAAACCTGAGAAATATAAAGAGTTTCGCTTCTTCGAGTATTGAACACAAATAAAATATTTTCGTTTCGTTAATGAAGAGGAAATATTTATCGCATATTGTTTGAAAATAAGTAAATACGTACATATATGTTAAGAAGTTGAATACGGACAGAACTCCTTATCACCAACAGAGAAGAAGTGCGCCAAATTTGAAACTCCTGCAGATGTCTGAACGCCAAATGTGGCAGCGCTATAACCACGTGATGTGAGTTTTTCTTTTCAATGTTGACACCGCGGACTTCTGAGAGTCTGGTATTGAACGCGCTCTCTATTTAATATTACAACTCTCTGGTTTCAATCATTGAACAGGAAAAATGGGGTTGATTTTTATGGCGTTTGAGTCAACATTTTGCGGATGATGTTTAAATGAGAGTTGGGGCTACCACATACAAAGAGATTGCGACTTGATTCTGCATTCGTACTTGACAATTTCGATTTTTATGTAATAAAGGAATTGAGGTAAAATAAAATATTGGCTTTAATAGTTTTAATAAATAATTTGTTTTGTCTCTTTTGAAAGTAATTAAAGTAAGGTAGAATTTTGGAATTTACCACTCTGATAAAGTACGAAATATATTTAGCTTTTTAAATTATTTTTTTATATCGCCCTATGTAAAATATTGCGTAATAAAAAGATTGTTTATATACAATCAAAACTTTGATTATGAGTTCCACAACATTTATAAATGTTTAGGTCATCAGGGTTTGAAAGGAGATTTATAAAACTAGATCTTTCACAGTTTGAGTGTATGTGCGTTTGTTTGTGATCATGAGTTTTTTACATATAAAATAACGCATTTTGTATTTGCATATAAAAAACTCTTGAGTATAACACTATCAACTAGTAGTTCTGTGAACAGTAGACCTCCTAACCACAAATAGACATTTGAAATTTACATTAAATAGAACCATTAAAAAGGCAACATCTTGAAACGGAATACAAAAAAATCATACGCTCGCCATCTTAAAAAGGAATAAAAAAAACATATTTAAAAAAAACATAAATCGTTTTTAATTACTTCAAGGAACATTCCCGCCAAATTTAAAGAAAGTCAAACAACGCTTTTGATAGTGACTGAATAACAAGCAAATATACAGACAGACAAACAGAAGAAATACCGAACGGTGGAGTTACAACTGATCCTTGCTAACTGTCAGTCAATTATAATGGTATAAATATATATATATCAACATGTCATTAACGTCTTCGGAACGTGGTCATATATTTAATTTTTCTAACTCGCATTTAATTTGCAAACCCAAATCTCCAGTTGAACTTGACTTCCTGGACGCGTTTCATATTTTTAGCAATATTGATTCGATTGTCAATGAAACATTTGCGGTCCCAATATTTCCCGCTTGTTGGCACACAATAGTTAACTCCAACCGATTGAGATAGTTTTTTGTTCTTTAGGCAATACTTTCACTTAAACTTCACTGGGCTTATTTCTATTCTAATGCACAAAGACTTTTCATTTTCTGTTGATGAAGGGAGATGTATCTCCCAAATGAAGATGGAGGGAGATGAATGTCTAAATTTGATAGATTTTTATTGCGTATTTAAACGTTGTATTTATATTTAAAAAAAAATGGTATTTTGGCATGTTTAATAGTTAATATGTTTCATTTCAAGGATAGTGAAGACCATATATATATATATATATATATATATATAAGGTGTGCTCGTACTCGCGCTGCCTGACGGAAGGCGGAGAGAGCAACTATTTGACGTCATAGTGACGCCTACTTTCGCCTTCTGTGGGCGTGTCTAATGCGCTCGTTTGAACCAATGGCAAGGCTGAACTAGATGCGCGCTTGTTGGTTGATGGTGCTGCCATCTCTTCGTTTTTTTGTGAACTATTAAAAAGTGATAAGCTAACTTTATTTAGTTACTTTTACTGCATTTTATGAGTTTAAATTATATTTTAAGGATTGCATTTAGTATGGAAAAATTGCAAAAGAGTTGCTTAATAATATTAGCTGCCACGAGGGCATGTCCATAAATTTTGAAAGAGTGAAATAGTGGTCGGAACTATCCGGTCAATGCATTTGTATTGGACATATTAAATGAGTTACAATTTCAATCAAGTAAAATACGGGGACATAACAAAACAAGGACGGATTAGTAGTGAAGTTACCTGAACACAATTATTTACAGATATTTACATTAGTTTGCTAATTAAGAATTAAATCACCAGTTGTTACCCAACCGGGGATCGAACCTAAGTAGCAATGCTTGAAACACACAGCCAATGAGAATGATCAAAAACCGATAGTAAGGCGGAGCTAAAACGACGTTAAAAGTAAGGCGGAGCTAAAATGACGTCATATAGTTGCCTTTCCTTGTCCACTTTCAAAAAGCGAAAAACGAGCGCATTTTCTATATATAGTCTTCACTATCCTTGGTTTCATTTATCTTCTTTCAATATAAGGCATTTAATATTATCAAGAAACAGTATATTTAAAATATGAATGTAATCGATATGTTGCATAATTGAGCTCTCGTAAAAAGTACACTTATACGGAAGTTCGGTTACAATATTATTCTTTAAGTAATAAACGTCGCAGTTAGTTAAGGAAAATATTTCGAATGATACAAGTAAAAACAGAAGCTTAGTAAACAACTATTAGTTTGTTTAATGACTATGTAATCACCAACCACAAAAATCAATAAGTCAGTGGTTTATTTGCGCTATTAAAAGGAAATTGTATGTGCTTTATATGGTATAGTATGTAAGATAATTTTTAAAGTGTTACACTTTGGTGAGAAAATAATAATTTGTTTGTCCTGTTAAATAAATGAATGAAAAAAAAAATTAAAACAGCATACAGGTTTCATTCACAAAGGTTGAATTCTGTAAAATTTTGTCTTCAAATTCTTGAAGGGGGAAACGGTTTTAAACGGTCTTATACAGGCAAATGAAAAATTCAGGCTTTATAAAAGTATTTGGAAGAACATGCAAATTTTATGAAGCATTTATAACGGTTTCATGAAGGTTTTAATAAATGTGTTATGCTGTTATTTTTTGCTGGATTTGGTTTATGTTAAACACTTTGAACCGAATGTTATAAAAAAATACTTTTGAGTTTAACTTTTCTGTATATTATTCAAAACTACTATTTATAAGATAAAGCATAAAGCCCTTTCAAAATTCATGTAGTAAGGATAATAAACACACACAATTGAAGTGATAAAAATATACTTTACTTCACACAGAAGCATTATAAAAGTAAATGTAGTGATTATATGTAAACTATCCTGGAGGAGATACTATTTATAAATATATAGGTAAATTATAAAATTAATAAAGGGCAAAAATTCATGACAGAAAAATCTTGCGTTCAAATACTGTCAAAACAATTAAAGGATCTGATTTCTTTATTAATGAAAAATGTCATAAAATCAATAACTTAGAAATATATGATTTTTTTAATAAGACGTTAAAATAATTTTCGATCAATTTATCATAAGATCAATACTAATAGCAGGTTAATGTTATCTGAAATGTTTATAAAGTATAAAAGACAATTCAATACATAGATACAGAATGGAAAAACTTTTCTTGTTTCAACATTCTGGACAATGAAATGCATTACTGAAATGGATGCATTTTTCATAAACTTTCATTTCTTTAATGAGATTCTGCATTGATTCTGCATGAAACGAGCGTATTTCGGGAATCTATGCCAATACGTAAAATATCGATAAAATTCAGATGAACTGATGTCAGGAAACTAGATTGGTGTTAGGAAGCTTAAGTATCTAACTCAACAAAATAGGATGTGATAAGTGTAATATTATCTGAACTATTTTAAGTTGAAGTATACGTACTTAACTTAATGAAATGGGCTGTAGTAAGTTTAATATTAACTGAACCTCTTAATATTTGAAGAGGTAGTCATCAAAAAAGTCTCCTTTGTAACTTTTCCGATTTCCTCCAGAGAATATTGTAACTAGTTCAGAAAAGGGTATCGATGTATGTGATAGCAATCCTACTGTGACTTTAACTTCTACTGCAGTATTTAATAACTTCCTAAATATATACTAGAATGAAGCATCCTTACAATCTTATATTTTTAATGTTCAAAGTAAGCTTTATTTGCCCAATTTCGTTTTCTTCACGTAAAGCTTTGATGTCGAAAATAACCAAGCGTTCAATAACAATTTTAGATGCAATCATATCAGTAACCTTTACAACTACAATGGGATACGCCATAATGCACTTGCAAGATACCCAGAAAGTAGCATTTATATATACAATAACATTTTTGAGAGTAATACTGTCCGTTTGCTACCGTTGGTATCTTAATTTAAGTTTGCACCGCTTAAAAGGAATTCCTAATATTTTCAACGACTCAAGACAGAAGACAAGCATTTGGATACATTGGTGGGCAATTTTAAGCACTGTGATGCAAATAATTAACTTTCTATATTCTACATGGTCATTTGTCTATAATTTTAAAGGTGACCTCATATTCGGAACCCTATTAAAAGAACCCTCACTCACTGTCTACTTAATGGTATATTCTGTATTTGCATCTGTGTTTCTAGTAATGCCTTTCAACACTTTTGCGATTTTTTATGTATACGTGTGCCATCACATTAAGCAGATACTCCAAGCATTTCGGAAGAATATGTGCATTGGTAGTCATGTTGACTATGATAAACTAGTGCAATCCCACAACAGAATTGTATCGATGATAGAGCACATAGACGCGGAGCTCTCTTGCCACGTATTCTTCTGTGTTGTCTTCAGTTCTGGTGTCATGTACATGGCCATTACCACCCTCCTTCGCCCCAATGAGATTAGCGGTGCATTCATGCGTGTTTACTATTCCTGCTTCTTCGTCCACACTTTCGTGTTCTTTCTTGCCATGACTCTCTCGGCATCCTTGGTGAACGAAGCCTCGTCGCAGGTCGCCATGCAAGCAAGGGTATTACGGGCTTCTAGCGTGAGATCCTCGATTTCCCTACAGAGGTTCTACTTCTGCGTGGAAAAGGAGATTAGTTTAACAGTGTGGAAGATAGTGCCCATCAGAAGAGAATTCGTCGTGGGCATAATCGGGGTTATATTTACTTATGCTCTTTTAGTTGACAGTTTGAATCGTGGATGAAGTAAAGTTATTAGACTTTTAAATAAGATGGATATTTTCCACGTTCATTTACCGAAGTTGACAATAATATTGTGGTAAACCTGATATCTGAAAGAGACGATCGGCCCGAAACTAATGATTGAAGAGGGGATTTTGAAAATTCCCCTTTAAAGAAATGGGATGGGGTACCAAGAAATAGTCATTCATTAAAAAAAAATTATATAAAAAAAATAGTTCAATCATGCTATTTGATACAAAGTTATATTGTCGAAAGTTAACACTTTAAAAGCACAAATTGAGTTTTATATCTTAATTGGAGCTTCAAGAATCTAATTTCAAACTTTGCCAAACATTATGCATTCTGTATAATACCAGACAAAGTATATAATATATTGAAATAATTAATTTATTTCATACTTTGCTTGAAAGCGCCATGCATTCTATATAAAATGCCTGGATTTCGTACATTGCATGTACATATGTAAACAGTTAAACAAAGCAATATTTATGACTAAGCCAAACAATTTGATGCTAAATTAAAGAAAGCATGGAGCTTTATTGAAACAAATTAGATACATTTCAAGGAAGTACAGTCGTATCTAATGAAGTGGAATTGCTGGAGGGCGTCGCCATCAAGCTCTTGCGCCCCATGGCTCTCACCATCATCTTGGTGGCCATGAGTGAGTAGCTGGGGCTGTGCCACTCGTGCCAGTACACGCCCTGGTACTCGCTGGGGTTGAGGCCGCTCAGGTAACGCCCGTTGAGGTTGCTGGCGTCGCACTGGTTGTACCACCAGCCGCCGGTGTGGTCCACGGCGCAGTGGCTGCCCCAGAGAGTTGTAATATTAAATAGAGAGCTCCTTCAATACCAGACTCTCGTAAGGCCGCGGTGTCAACATTGAAAAGAAAAACTCACATCACGTGGTTATAGCGCTGCCACATTTGGCGTTCAGACATCTGCAGGAGTTTCAAATTTGGCTCACTTTCTTCTCTTTTGGTGATAAGGAGTTCTGTCCGTATTCAAATTTTTAACATATATGTACGTATTTACTTATTTTCAAACAATATGCGCTAAATATTTCCTCTTCATTAATGAAACGAAAATATTTTATTTGTGTTCAATACTCGAAGAAGCGAAACTCTTTATATTTCTCAGGTTTTATTATTCATATTTTCTTATTGAAATATACAAAATAACAATTGAAAGAACTTCGCTTATGGTACATTTTTTACATAAAAACGTATTGCAATTATTTCAAAACTACAAAGTAAAAAAAAATCTCCTTAATATATCTGTTAAACTCCCTTAAATTGTGCCACTCGTTCAAAAAAAAACGATATTTAAATACAAAATTAAACACAACACCGTATTACAATACTTCGATCTCGTTTAGTTCTGAAAGTCGCCAAGGCCTGCCAAGTAATATTGGCGCATGAATGAATTGGCATCTCCACCTATCACGTGGTTTCAATGATGGACACACGGAAATCAGCATTTTTATTCCTCTATTTGTATCATTACTCTATGGGCCGCCCTCCCACCTGTCGTGGTCCGCGCCGATGGTGGAGAATGGTATGGAAGCATGGTATGTCATCCCGTCACCTGTCAGAAATAAGACACTCCGTGAGGAAGAAACACACAAAAAGAGGTACTCAAAAATGAGTACCTGAACAGTCTCGTTTTTCTTTGGTGCAATTGCTACGTAAATGATCGATGACGTACTCAAATTTAGGTAACCGTACTTTCTACAAAATGAGCTGTGGAATTTTATATTTCTAATCGCAGCTTCTGTTCAAGTCTTCTTAACATATCACGTCTTGACACACTTTAAAATAGTCGTTCAGAAGATGGTTCTCCACATTATTTCATGTCGATTGCTTAAATGGAAACTGAGTTATTACTATTCAATTATCTTACTTCCCGTTCTTTTTGCACACATTTAAACATGTCTTCTGTTTATAACTTCTTCACGTTGCCCTGGTAGTACAACAGATAAGGCGCTGGACTGCGGTGTCACAGGATCTGGGTTCGATTCAGGGTAAGTCTTGGTTGAAATTGTTGGTATTTATTGAAAGTGGTTTATGAAGACAGCCTATGTAGTCATAATACTTCTATTTTTATTCATTTTTACTCATTTGTGAGTACATGTTTTTTTTCCAAAAACGAAACTTATGCATTCGGAGCTACGATAAGCATAGAATGTACTCAAAATGAATAAATTTTACTTGTTTTTGAGTACATTTCTTTAGCATTGAAGATATGTTATTTCATATATTTTTTGACTGCGAAGATGAAGCCCGTAGACTGAATTCTATTGTCCAGAGCAGTGATATTTAATAAGTGTTTCTATCAAGTACCCCTTGATAAAACTTTTCATTTGTGAATACCCCTTTCTCTCATAACTCTTGTCGCTCCCCTCTACCTAACATAGTTTCTTTTTGTTAGGCATTAATGTTCTTAGATTGGTTTGCATATTAATCGAACGACTGAAATTGATGACATATGTAAGCTCTAATGTTAGTAACACGGGGAACACCGTCAAGAATTTAGAATAAGAATTTTTTTTTATATTACTTTATTCGTTATTTTAGGTGTCTTCTGTTTTTACTAATATTATTTTCGAGTACCCCCAACCTAACCGCCACGTGCCTCCAAACCCCAGGAATGCGTTTAGCACAGATTGAGGATACATTGATACATTAACTAACATTTAAATAATACATTAAATGTATAACATTTAAACTAGTATGTATAACATTTAAAACTAGGATATATGCACTTCATCCTATGCCAAACACAGTGCGAAAGGATTGTATGTTTCTACCTTGGCCCAAATGTTTAGCTTCTTGCTATTAATTAGCTTAAAAACTATCTAAAATATCCTTTTTTCAATACACTAACATCAATGTAATAGTGATTTTTTTATGGAATATTTCTATATATTCCATTTAATAATTTTCATACTTATATAATACATTGTGCACTAAAAAAAAGTGTGCTTAAATATAAGTACATGGATACGTACTCGTTTTTCTTTGAGTGCAATTGCAACGTAAATGAGCGATGACGTACTCAAATTTAAGTAATCATACTTTCGCAAAAAAGAGCAGTATTGTTTAATATTGCTAACATCAGCTTCTGCTCAAGCCATCTTAACAAACCGACCTGACAAACTTAAAATAGTTGTTCAGACGATGCTTTCCCGCATTATTTGTTGTCGATTGCTTAAATAGAAACTGAGTCATTACGATTCAATTATCTTAGATTCCATTTGTCACGCCTTTTTAACATTACTTCTGTTTATAACTTCTTCACGTAGCTGTCGTAGTACAACGGATATGGGTCCTGGACTTCGGTGCGGACGGCATCAGGTAAACAGATTGGGTTCGATTCCCGATAGGCATTGGTTAAAATTTATTGAAATTGATTTATGAAGGCAGCCTATTTAGGCAAGCAACTGCTCTTTTTATGCATTATACTCATTTTTGAGTACATGTCTTTTCAAAAATAAAACTTATGTATTCGGAGCTATGATAAGAATCGAATGTAATCAAAAACGAGTAATTTTTACTTATTTTTAAGTACCTATTTTTAACAGTATCTTATGTCCATTTCTGAATGTACAATTGAAGATCATTTTCTTTGCTTTATACGATTACCCCTAGATAAGAAAAATTGTATGGAAAGCAAAAGGCTTTTATACCTGCATCTCCAGCTGTTATCGGCCCTAGCAACTTAAGTATGAATTTTTCTTTTTCGCTGCCTACTGCAAAGCCTGCGTATGTTGTAAAATCTCTGCCACCATGAAAGTCTTCGAGGCCAATACGAAGCTCGTAGAGATCTTGGTGGGTTATCAAGTAAAGGTTTTCGTTTCCTGTTGGGACACAGAAATATATACAGACAACTCTCGTTATCTCGAACTCGAAAGGAAGTGTATAAAAATTCGAGATATCGAAAATTCGAGTTATCGAAAATCCTATAAAAAAGCTGTTTTGGTAAAAATAAATACTATACTCGGGGACAAACTAAGTTGAACCTGAAGCTGAAGCTATGATATGTATAATTATTAAATTGCTTTAGGTTCAACTTAGGTTGTCCCCGAGTATAGTATACTTACACGACTTTATTTAACATATCTATCCAAAATAGTTTGGCGAGTATCAACAAACCACACGAAACCACAGACAAATCAACATCACACGAAAGCCTAAACAAAAATGAGAAGGGGTCGAGTGTCGTCTTCATATTTTAAGTGAGTTGCTTTCTGGACGGTCGGTAATGTTCCAAGAAAGTGACTCGCACTTTACCAAAAACGCAAGCTGGCTTGAGGGACGATAAATCATTAATATTCCTTGTTGGACTGACTCTGTGTTAAAGAGGAGGGGATACAGCTCAGGGAATCCAGTGTGGCGACATTCAAACAAAAGGGTGAGGCACAGGTAGGAATCCATTGTACGTGTACCCTTTCAATAACGCACAATAAGAAACTGATAAAGAAGAACGTGGCAATTACATATATACTAAATGTTCTTCAAAATCCGTAGTTTTGTGAGGAAAACAAAATTTTTAGTTGTGAAGAAACTTCGAGTTATCGAAAATAACGACGAAAAACTTCGAATTAAAGAGATAAAATTACATTAAATAAGTAATGAAGTTGCAGGGAAATCGATTTTTTTCGAGATATCGAAAAATTCGAGTTACCGAAGTTCGAGTTATCGAGAGTCTACTGTATATTGAAAAGTATGACAAAACAGCATTCCTATACACTGTTTAAAATTTCAGTTCAACCATGTGCCATATCTCGGTGCAAAACAGAGGTCTGCAGCAAATGACACCATATTATGATGGAATCTAGGTTGAACCAAAATTCCTTTATCGGAAAAAAAGCGGAGATTTCACCAATAACTGGTTCAACTTCTTTAACTGCAATCGAAATTTACGCTGTCACTCCATCAACAAGCCGAGGATTCCCCTCCAAGAAATACAACGACTCACAAGGGCCTCCGTGGTTCAGTGGATAAAGGCGTTCAGCTATGAATCGGAGGATTCCTAATTTGATCCCGATCGGTAGACTTGACAAAGAAAAGTAAAAAGTTGTGATCTAGGGTTGCCAGCTTCGCTGCTACTAAAAGACTAAGAAAACTGGAATTTTGAGTTTCATGCAACGTTGTGAGTTTTGGTGTAACGTTTCGCCACTAAATGGTAACCGTGGAAGCGCCGTAAAATGCTGAAATTAAGCACTAAATGTTGGTTACAGCTAAATGGGTACCGAATTTTGGTGCAAGGTCATAATAATTTTTAATAGTGTACATACTAATAAAGTACTTCTATAATCAACTTACCTAACCAAAATTCTCCTACGACATTTCCATATCCATATTTGTAATCCTGCCATTCCCTCAGAAAGTCTACAGAAATATCCCAGCGTCTTTGAAAAACCTAAATATGCAATTTTCAAAATTTGTAGTATACTTTTTAAAGAGCTTAAATACAGTTGCTATTGTCATTTTTTACCAACAAGTAATAAGTACAGTACAATAGTAAGTAAGTACAATACAAGTAAGCGACTGTAACAATGCTATCAAAATAAATCGGGTAACCCCGAAATCTCCACATTTCAGTAAGGTTTGGTGTTGTGAATACTTTCTTAGTACCTGCACTTGCTCGACAAAATTTCTTTTAGTCTAGTTAATATTGCATCGGTTCTCCATGCCCCGTCTCTGAAATCTTTAGGTAAAATATTTATTTTTTGAAAATATACATTGAAATTTCAAATTTATGGGGAATTTTCTGAAAAATTTACCTTTTATCCACTGGGCACCAAGAAACCAGTTTTTTGGTTTAGGGAAATATTTTCTGGTGGTCAAGTTAGTATTGCATCGACACTTCATGTCCCGTCTCTGAAATCTGCATGTAATGTATTTATTTATGGGAAATGTACATTGAAGTTTCAAATTTATGGAGATTTTATAAAAAAAATGCACCTTTGATCCACCGGGCTCCAATAAAGCAGTTATTTAGAGTAGGGAAATGTTTTCTGGTAGTCAAGTTAATATTGCATCGGCTCTTCATGCCCCGTCTCTGAAATCTTCAGGTAAAATATTTATTTTTGGAAAAAGCACATTGAAATTTCAAATTTATGGGGAATTTTCTGAAAAATGTACTTTTTATCCACTGGGCACCAAGAAACCAGTTTTTTGGTTTAGGGAAATATTTTCTGGTGGTCAAGTTAGTATTGCATCGACACTTCATGTCCCGTCTCTGAAATCTGCATGTAATGTATTTATTTATAGGAAATGTACATTGAAGTTTTAAATTTATGGGGATTTTATAAAAAAAAATGCACCTTTTATCCACCGGCCACCAATAAAGCAGTTATTTAGAGTAGGGAAATATTTTCTGGTAGTCAAGTTAATATTCCATCGGCTCTTCATGCCTCGTCTCTGAAATCTTCAGGTAAAATATTTATTTTTGGAAAAAATACATTGAAAATTCAAATTTATGGGGGATTTTCTGAAAAATTTACCTTTGATCCACCGGGCACCAATAAAGCAGTTTTTTGCTTTAGGGAAATATTTTCTGGAAGTTAAGTTAATATTTGCATCGGCTTTTCATGCCCCGTCTCTGAAACCTTCAGGTAAAATATTTTCCTAAACAAAAAAAAAATGCTTTCTAGTTGCCCGGTGGATCAAAGGGACAAAATATTTATTTTTTGAAAAAGCACAATGAAGTTTCAAATTTATGTGGATTTTATTGAAAAATTTACATTTGATCCACCGGGCACCAATAAAGCAGTTATTTAGTTTATGGAAATTTTTTCTGGTAGTCAAGTTAATATTGCATCGGCTCTTCACGCCCTGTCTCTTAAATCTTCAGGTAAAATATTTATTTTTGGAAAAAGTACATTAAAAATTCAAATTTACGGGGAATTTTCTGAAAAATTTACTTTTGCTCCTCCGGGCACCAAGAAAGCGTGGTGATGGGTGGGAGAAACGAGAACTTAGGAAAATATATCCAAATGTTTCCCCCCTTCTTTCCTGCTAGCATTGCGGTCCTTACGGGTCCGTCCGTTTCACCATACTTTTTAAATTGGCATAAAGAGCATGCTGCAAGACCAGAGTTTTTATCTTGAAGTCGTATCATATCTAATATTGCCTATTGATTGACCTTCAGATTGATAAGATTCCTTTTGAGGATGCACTTCACTCACTTTTTATTGAATGAGTTGAAGAACGAAGTGCTCTACTAAAAATAGGTAAGTTCAATTTTTCATCGTTTAGTGGCTTCATGTTTGTTTTTAAGGTAAACTTTTAAATGTTTTCCTCATAAGCTGGCATATTTTATTGAAGACTTTAATGCTACACTTTCTATGCTATTTTTCAAAAAACTACTGATCAACTACAAAAACTAAGTAAGATCTGATCTAAAATTCTTTAAAGCAATTTTCATGCACTTTTAAGTACAATAATATATAAGATAAAAACTTGTTTTATTGAACATTTGCGTTAAGAATATTAAAATACAATTTCAACTTTAAAACTACGCAATAAAAATGCATAACATCTGGACATATTTCGGGAGATACATCTCCTTTCATCAGCAGAAATGAAAAGTCTGTGTACACAACAAAATGAAAATAAACCCATAATTGAAAAAACTACCTCAATCGGTTGAAGTTAATTATTCTGTGCGAAATACTGGAACAGCAAAGGTTTCATTAACAATCGACTCAATATTGCTAGAAATGTGAAATGCCACCAGGAGCTCGTTTTACATAGAGATACGTTTCATTGAGATAGCTTTTGTTCTTTGGTAACACTTTAAATTTTTGGTTTATTTCCATTTTGTTGTGCTCACAGACTTTTCATTTCTGCTTATGAAAGGAGATGTATCTCCCGAAACATGTTCAGATTTTATGTATTTTTAATAAGTAGTTTTAACAATGTATTTGATTACATTAATATTTACTGTTATAATAATGAATTTGAATCACATTAAAGCTCTTAATTATTTAATTTATTTTCTATGTGTCATTATAAAACACTTATTATAAAGTAATTTATGAATAATAGATCTATCAAATTTACAAAAGAGAAATATAATAAATTATGGACATTTATATGCCTTTCATTCGTTATTTTATAACAGCTATAAATAGTAAATAAACTAAACATTTTTATATAAACTTCATTGATTTTATTTTCATGTGTACTATATTTATTTAATTTTCATGCGCAGTCATAGATTTCGCTATCATGTATCCTTTAATGGTTTTCATTTTCATGTATCATTCCCTGATTTCAAGAAATGTGGGCGCAAAAAAATTTCACGGATACTACTGTTTTGTGGGAGCCGACTGAAGATTCTGGAAAAGTTATAAAAAGATTTCAGAAAAGCGTCGAAGAAAAAAGTGGTCTACAATTTAGTAAGTTATGTTTTAACTGTTATTAAATATTTTCATTGTTAGTTAAAACAAAATATTCACTAAATTTGTATTCGTGTCTGCTTGATGTGCATTAATTCTTTTTTAAAATTAATGCTATACATAATAGGAAAGAAGTTTCCCCCCAAATAAAAATATTTTAAAAAATATATACTCATTCTATGGAAGTTATGACAATACTTAATGTGTTCATTGTTAAAAATAGGTACTCAAAAATAAGTTAAAAGTACTAAATTTTAGTACTTTCGATGATTATCATGGTTCTGAATGCATAAGATTCATTATCGAAAAACACATATATTAAAAAATGAGCGCAATGAGTAAAAACGAATAAAAAGAGCAGTTGTTCGGCTACATAGGCATACTTCATAAATCACTTTCAATAAATATCAACAAATACCTAGACTTACCGGGAATCGAACTCAGATCCTCAGACATCGCAGATCAGTACCTTATCCGGTAAACTCTCAGGGCGACATGAACTAGTTTAAAACAGATGAAATTTAAAAAAGGTGTGCCAAAAGAATGGGAAGTAAGATAACTGAGTTGTAATAACTCAGTTTCCATTTAAGCAATCGACATCAAATAATGTGGAAAACAACTTCCGAACACTATTTTAAGTTTGTCAGGTCGCTTTTTTAAGATAGCTTGAACGGAAGCTGACCTGACTTCCTTTCAAAATTCATGAATGAAAAAACGTTCGCGATTGACTTGTGATTTGGAAATAATAGTAAATGTCTTACTTCATGAAGTACAGGATATTTTTATGAATGAACTAGAAAAAATGTATGAATGGATGACGTAGTAAACCTCGTGTCTGAGGCCATACATGTTGGCCTCACTTTGATGTTAGAGAGATTATAACCTTATGATTTCTTTACTATGAGGGATCCATGCTCGAAGAATATTATTAATGTTAAATCACACTGCTCGTTTTGAGAAAGTGCGATTACTTAAATTTGAGAATGTCATTGCTCATTTACGATGCAATTGTACTCAAAGAAAAACGAGGAGGTTCATCTACTCATTTTTTAATACTCTTTTTTTTACAGCGTTGATTGTTCGTTTAAGTTAAAAAAAATAGTAATTTAGTTTTATAAAGTTAGCAACGGAAAAATTCAATTTATGTAAAATTTTAATATGCTTCATTAAATGAAACAAAATATTTAATTCTTATTTTTGTAATTTAATTATATTCTATTTCTTTAATAAAGAATAAAATTTCTATTTTATAGATAGCTATAGGGATTTTCAAAAATGGTCCGTGGATAATAGTACTGAATTTTGGTCACAAATGTATGATTACTATGGGGTAATCCATTCAAAGAAATATGATACGGTAAGTGGAGTACAATTCCTTCCCCCTTCCTTAAAATATTATAACATTAACATTCTAACTATTAAATTGCGTTTATATTCGTTCCCAAATTTTATTCTATATTCTAGAACTAAATATTAATTGAATTATAAGCATTTAGAGATTCAAACTTATTTTAGTTAAATTTAGGTTAAAATCAATGTTTTATATCATTTGTAAAGTTTTCGACTAACGGAATCAAATTCACAAACTGAGTTACTACATTTATATCAATTATCTTACTTCCCTTTTTTTAACATACAAGTTTAAAAAAAAATCTGTTTATCATTTCTTCAAGTCTCTATGGTAGTTTAACTAATAAGGCTCTGGACTGAGGTGCCTGAGGATATGGGTTCGATTCCCGGTAAGTCTTGGTTGTAGCTGTTGATATTTATTGAAAGTGATTTATGAAGACAGCCTATGTATCATATGCTTTTTTTTTTCATTGTATTCATTTTTGAGTACATGTCTTTTTCAAAATTGAAACTTACATATTCGGAGGCATGATAAGCATCGAATGTACTCAAAATTGAGTACATTTGACTTAGTTTTAAGTACCTATTTTTAACAGTGCACGCCCTTATGTTTGACTTAAATTTTTTTGACTCTTTTTACACGCCTACGAGAGAGCAATTGTGTCTTCTTTTGGCGAGTTTCGGAACGTAGCAGTTTGGGACATCGCCAACAAGCGAACGAGCGTTGTACGCGTTCTATTTATCGTATTCATTTACGCAAGATATATTAACGATCTACATCTGCCTCCTAAATAAAGCGTAGTTGACTTTATTAGGAATCTGGTATATGGTATCATTTAGGAAATATTCAACTGCACTGTAAAAAAAAATTGATGTGTCTTTCTGAAAAGGAGGATATATATATATATATATATATATATATATATATATATATATATATATATATATATATATATATATATATATATATATATATATATATATATATATATATATATATATATATATATATATATATATATATATGTATATATATATATATATATATATATATATATATATATACATATACATATATATATATATATACATATATATATATATATATATATATATATGTATATACATATATATATACATATATATACATATCTATATATATGTATATATATATATATATACATATACATATATATATATATATATATGTATATATACATATATATATACATATCTATATATATGTATATATATATATATGTATACATATATATATATATATATATATATATATATATATATATATATATATATATATATATATATATATATATATATATATATATATATATATATATATATATATATATATATATATATACAATAAAAACAAAGTAGAAAACAATGGAAAATGATAAACAAAATTATATAATTAAATTAAAATGCATAGAAAATCAAATATGAATCAGCGCTAGAGCTGCATGAAGCATAATGATAAAAATATACTGAAAACAATAAAATATATTAAATTAAAAAAATATATAAAAATAAAACACTTTAGTTAAATTAAAATAAAAAATATGGCAAAAGTGAAAAATCCAGGTAATAAAACTAAAATATGAATTATTAAAGTAAAAATTATACTAATAAATATTTTACTAAAAGGTGAAAGACATAATCAAAACGGTACTTCATCAGGGGGTAGGACCGCATTGAAAAGTCAAATAGAGCTCTTTCTGTATTAGCAATGTTAAAAATAAATTGCCAATCCAACCCCAAGAGCTCTAAATACTTCTTTAAGTAGTCTAAAAGTTACTAAATATATACAAGAATATATACAGACTATATACATAGTATATACAAAATATACACAAAAAAAGTCATCAGATTAGACAGATCAATTAATGACAACAAATGGAAAATATAAAAACTTACAAGACGCAAACGAAAAAAGCATCCTGACTCAACAAATTCAAGGCACGATGTGAGGTCTAGCCGGGGTATATACCCCCTTTTTCCACGAATTCTCTCTCCCTCGACCTCCAGACATATCAGTTACCGCAAATGGGAAGCAGTACCAAGTGAAGCGTAATATCAATGAAAAATCCTTATAAGGAATCAGTGTTACCACAGTAACGTTTAATAAAACTAAATATACATACATACATATATATATATATATATATATACATATACATATATATATATATATATATGTATATATACATACATACATATATATATATATATATATATACATATACATATATATATATATATATATATATATATATATATACATTTATATATATACATATCTATATATATTTATATATATATATATATATGTATATATATATATGTATATATATATGTATATATATATATATATATATATATATATATATATATATATATATATATATATATATATATATATATATATATATATATATATATATATATATATATATATATATATATATATATATATATATATATATATATATATATATACATATATATATATATATATATATATATATATAAATAACAGTAAAGCGACTGAGTAAAGCAGAATCAGTTATTTCGACCAGTTCCATTTTAACTCGTCAGATTACCATTTTTGTTTCTTTCCAGGTAATGGATTTGAATGTTCCAATGAGTGAATCTCCAAAATGGTTTGAAGGCGCCAGACTCAACTACGCTGAGAACTTACTGCGATACAGAGATGACAACATTGCTCTAGTGCTGGCTGGTAAGTAAATGTTATTTTCTATATTTTAATTCGATTATCCATGACCTACGTAATTGCTTTTGGCCTACAAAGGCACTAATTTAATTTCGAATTACGCATTAAAAATACTTAGGATATTTATGAGTAAAAAATACGTGATCGCCTGGAATTGCTGCAGGTATCTTACATTGAATTATAATAATTATAATCATATTTATATGCAGGTGAAGACAGAGAAACTGAAAGTGTCACGTTTGCAGAGATGTTCAGAGAAGCCGAATTGTACGCTGCGGCCTTCAGGAAGTTTGGACTGAAGAAGAACGATATAGTTGTTTGTAAGTTGAAGAATGAAAATATTAACAAATCGTAAAATAGATAAGTACCAGTAAATAATTTTGATGTAACCAGCGTTATTCATTTATGTTATTATCTTATATGTTTGTCCTATTATCATGTCCCCGTCACCTGTACATATTTTCATGTTCCCGTTACGTGTCTATATATTGTTCCCGTTATTACGATTGTAACGCCCTCTACATATGTTATGTCTTTCCCGCTGCGCAGGAAAGCTTCAGTCATGTAACTGCCTCTTACGGTGATGCGTATTTAAGGTTTCGTTCCTCCCCGAGATTATTGTAATGTTAGGCATATGTGATTAAAGATGTTTATGTTCTATCCTTGAATAGTTATTTAGTCAATACGCCTTATAAATGGCGCCCCACGTTGGGCGCCATTTATAAGGCGTATTGACTAAATAACTATTCAAGGATAGAACATAAACATCTTTAATCACATATGCCTAACATTACAATAATCTCGGGGAGGAACGAAACCTTAAATACGCATCACCGTAAGAGGCAGTTACATGACTGAAGCTTTCCTGCGCAGCGGGAAAGACATAACATATGTAGAGGGCGTTACAATCGTAATAACGGGAACAATATATAGACACGTAACGGGAACATGCAAATATATACAGGTGACGGGGACATGATAATAGGACAAACATATAAGATAATAACATAAATGAATAACGCTGGTTACACCAGTAAATAATTTTTATCTATACTCTAGTTTTCTAATCTCCTCTTTAAAATTAAAAAATATATATTTAAACCTATTGCCGTAACAGTAATAAATGTCGGTTTTTCAGGCTACATGTCTAACAGGAAAGAAGCAGTGTACGCCATGCAGGCGGTTGTCAGCATTGGAGCTATTTGGACTGGAGCTTTGCCACTGATGGGTGCCCAGGTAAACTTTACTGAAAGTTAAAACGTTGAAATAAATAAATTTTTATCTGTCAAAATATCTCCCAGTACACTTTGTAAATTTTTTTTTACTTAAAATGAATTCCTGAACATACTTTTTTTTTAGTACAATTGCATCGTAAATTGGCGAAGATGTTGTCAAATTTTAGTAATCGTATTTTTTAAAAAACGAGCAGTGTTGTTTAATATTGCTAATCTCAGCTTCTGTTCAAGCTATGTTAACAAAGCGACCTGACAAACTTAAAATGGGTGTTCAGAAGACTGTTTTCCACATTATTTGATGTCGATTGTTTAAATAGAAACTGAGTTATCACAACTCAACTACATTACTTTCCATTTTTTTTGCGCACCTATTAAACAAGTCTTCTGTTTATAACTTCTTCACGTCTTCCTGGTAGTACAACGGATAATTTACTGTGTTTCGGTGCCGGAGGATCTGGGTTCAATTCCCGGTAAGTTTTTGATGTAATGGTCGATATTTATTGAAAGTGATTTATGTAGACAGCCTATGTAGACTAGCATTTGCTCTTTTTATTCATTTTTAACAGTTGTACACATTTTTAAGTACATGTCTTTTTCAAAATGAAGACTTATGTATTTGGTGCCACAATAAGCATCGAATGTATTCAAAAAGGAGTACATTTTACTTGTTTTCGAATACCTATTTTATACAGTTTAGATAGTATATAGATTGAAGAATTGGATGGAGCGTTTATATCAAACATTTTAAAGCATGGGTGATCAAATGAACGCAGTTAATGGTTAATTAGGTTATACTGCCTTTTACACTGGAGTGTTGGACATAAAAAAAAGTAACTGCTTTTCTATGCATGTTCTTCGAAGTGAACAAGATCTGCATTTTTTTTTGTTTGAGTAAACGCGGTTCTTTTGTTACCTTGTTCTCTTCCTAACATCGAATTGGATTGTTATATTTCAATGTAAAGATTTTCATCCAACCAGAGACTCGCCATTCCGCAAAAGGGAACATAAATAGCACAAATTTGTGCTGGAGTGCAAAGAACACTTTCCGTAGAAAGAACGCAAATGTCAAAGATGTTCTTGAAGAACACTTTCCACTCCAAGAACATATTTCACGTTTGCGTTCTTTCTACGGGCCCCTTGAAGGTGTTCTTGAAGTACATTTTCCACTCCAAGAACATATTTCGCTTTTGCTTTCTTTCTACGGAGCCCCTTGAAGATGTTCTTGAAGAACACTTTCCACTCCAAGAACATGTTTTACATTTGCGTTCTTTCTACGGAACAGTTGTTATTCTTACTTGTTTTTCTCTCAGCATTTTTTAATACTAATATAGGAATAAAATAGTCATATATTTTAGAAAAAATATCGACTTTTTTTAAACGCAAGATAATGCTGGTCTCATTTAATTTAACCCTCTGACAATCATGGATGTGATTCACGTCCAGAAATCTCCAGTTTTTCCACCAATGCACTCACTTTTTAAATTCATGAAAATATTCCATTTTAATTTTTTTAAAGTCTAATTGTGTGACGTATACTTTGAAAGTTATTTAATTACAATCAATTAAAAAAAAATGGCGCACGTCTAACAAAAGTTATTTAAACTTCCAAGCAGTGAAATCAACTTTACAATTGCAAAAATTCTGTGAGCGTCAGTGAATCAAAAAAACAGGGAACCAAAAGAGCAAATCATTATGTTGTCGTCTGTGAGGAGACAGTGTATTCCATATATTTATTACAGTAAGAATTTAAATAAGAATTATACTAATAATAATACAAATTATGAGAAATCTTTTCGATATACCTTTACTAAGTTTATTAATCTTTTCAGCATTTCTTTTAATTTAAAAAAAACATATTAAAATTATTATATAATATACACTATTTAAGTCTGGCGTCACCGTTCACACACTGGAAGGTCAGTTTTTTGTGCTGCCATCTATGGAGTTTCAAAGGAACCTTCTAGCTTAGCAATGCGTACCAAACAAAATTTGCCAATTCATAAAAAATTGTCTTTCGGCAATGAATCTACCACTATCCCTTATGCTTAGAGGGTGGCGTGGTACAAGATTCTGGATTAGAGAATCTTGAGTTGTATTTATATTAAAAACAACCGACCCTTTTTATTGATTTATTCTCCCTTCAAATTGATTTTGGTACGAAAGTTCGGATACAGAGGGGTGCCAGCTCAAAGTGTTGTCTTCATCTTCTGACCGGGTCTTTCCTTCTGGATTGATCCCAAACCATCGCCAAAAGTGTAGCTCCAGCGCGTTGTGTTTTCATTCTATAAAATGACAAAACAGACTAACGTATTGGAGGAACCTTCTAAATTATTGAGGAATTGTTTAAAAGGTCTACTTCAATATCGATGCACTATGAAGCATTTGTAAGATATTCCAATCTGTCCGTCTTAATTTTGCTTGTGATATTCTGTTTGTTTTTGCAGCCAGTTTTGAACAGATTTGAACAAGTCAAGCCCACAGTTTTGATAACAGTGGATCGATTTATGCAGGCTGGGGAAGAAGTCGATATGCTGCCCAAAGTTCAAAGTGTAGCTCTAGGTATAATTAATATAACTTAATTTTAGTTTACAAGGGCAAGGAGTTTAATGAAATGATATACCTTGCCAGACATATTGTTTAAACATATGTATACGCGCCTTTAATTTTGTATCTAAGAGTCAGACAGGCTTAAGTCAACTTTAACAACTTTAGACTGGAAAACTGAATCCTACTTTCATTGCAAAGCATTGGACTTGAATTTTTATAGCTCTTGAAAAAGGCTGAAAAATAACTTTTGAGTGAACTTCGATGTTATGATTCTATATTATACGAATTTTTAAGACATAATCTGCAATAAATCAAAAATCGCCAAATCTGGACTTACACCCGTCTGGCTCTGAAGTACAGAATTAAGTATATAAAATATTCATTTTTACTTAATCATTACTCAAATAAATGTGTAAGGTCATTTATATAATAAGAAGAAACATTATAAAATTATTTTTATAAATTTAATATTTATTTATTGTTTCAATACTTACTTTTGCTATTAAAACAAAGTTTGTATCCAATGCATTTTTAGGATTGCCTTCTTTGCAGAAAGTCATCATTGTTCCATCTAAGAAAAACTCGATTTCCAAAGACATTAGCGGAATAAAGAACAGGTAAATTGCTTGCTCTCTATATCGTAGTTTCCGGTATACATATGCATTTATTTCTTGCTATTTAGAGTTTAAAGCGGAATATCTGATAATTTTAGGATGATTTTCAGTAGCTCGCTCTAATATTTTTATACAAGAATAACGTGTATTTTTGGATTTTGGAATTCGAAACTATACATATAACTATACATATGCATTTATTTCTTGCTATTTAGAGTTTAAAGCGGAATATCTGATAATTTTAGGATGATTTTCAGTAGCTCGCTCTAATATTTTTATACAAGAATAACGTGTATTTTTGGATTTTGGAATTCGAAACTATACATATAACTATACATATGCATTTATTTCTCGCTATTTAGAGTTTAAAGCGGAGTATCTGATAATTTTAGGATGATTTTCAGTAGCTCGCTCTAATATTTTTATACAAGAATAACGTGTATTTTTGGATTTTGGAATTCAAAACTATACATATAACTATACATATGCATTTATTTCTTGCTATTTAGAGTTTAAAGCGGAATATCTGATAATTTTGGGATGATTTTCAGTAGCTCGCTCTAATATTTTTATACAAGAATAACGTGTATTTTTGGATTTTGGAATTCGAAACTATACATATAACTATACATATGCATTTATTTCTCGCTATTTAGAGTTTAAAGCGGAATATCTGATAATTTTGGGATGATTTTCAGTAGCTCGCTCTAATATTTTTATACAAGAATAACGTGTATTTTTGGATTTTGGAATTCGAAACTCGCTTCAAAGTTTTATATTTGACAAAAATATGTAATACCTCATTATGCGTGTGATGTGTTGTACGCTTTTATTTCAAATAATAAATGTATTTGAGTACAATTGTATCGTATATAAGCGATGACGTATTTAAATTTAAGCAACCGTACTTTTGCAAAAAAAGAGCAGTGGGATTTAATATTGCTAATTATCAGCTTCTGTTCAAGCCATCATCTTAACAAAGCGACCTGACAACACTTAAAATTGTTGTTCAGAAGATGGTTTTCCACAGTATTTGATAGCGATTGCTTAAATGGAAACTCAATTATTACGGCTCAATTATCTTACTTTCGATTCTTTTGGCACACCTTTAAATCTTTGTTGATATTTATTGAAAGTGATTTATGAAGGCAGCTTATGTAGGCTCTTTTTATTCATTGTGCTTATTTTTGAGTACATGTCTTTTTCAAAATTGAAACTTGTGTGTTCGGAGCTATGATAAGCATCGAATGCAATCAAAAAGGAGTACATTGTACTTTTTTCGGAGTACCTATTTTTTAAAAATGTTGTTTCATCATTTACCTGACCACTCTTCTGTTGACTTAAAATAATTTGGACTTACTATTGTATTTTGTAATGATTTTTATTTCTAACTAGATTTACAATTAGTTCTAATTTTAATTAATACTAATTATAATTCAAAATTTTAATTAGTTTTAATTCCAATAATGTTTTGTTTTTAATGTGTTTTTTGTGTGTTTTTAATCTATAAGCTGCTTTCTTGATGATTTCTTGAAATTGGGTCGATTAGAAGACGAATAGTTCCACCGATGGTTTTACCGATGTTCCACCGATTAGTTCTTTTAAAATTAGTTTTAATTCTAATGAAGTTTTGTCTCTAATGAGTTTTTTGTTTTTTCTAATCTATAAAGCTGCTTCCTTGACGATTTCTTGAAATTGGGTCGACTGGAGGACGAATAGTTCCACCGATGGTTTTACCGATGTTCCACCGATTAGTTCTTTTCCAATTAGTTTTAATTCTAATTAAGCTTTGTCTCTAATGAGTTTTTTATTTTTTCTAATCTCTAAAGCTGCTTCCTTGACGATTTCTTGAAATTGGGTCGACTGGAGAACGAATGGTTCCACCGATGGTTTTACCGATGTTCCACCGATTAGTTCATTTCCAATTAGTTTTAATTCTAATGAAGTTTTGTCTCTAATGAGTTTTTGTTTTTTTCTAATCTCTAAAGCTGCTTCCTTGACGATTTCTTGAAATTGGGTCGACTGGAGGACGAATAGTTCCACCGATGGTTTTACCGATGTTCCACCGATTAGTTCTTTTCCAATTAGTTTTAATTCTAATGAAGTTTTGTCTCTAATGAATTTTTTGTTTTTTCTAATCTATAAAGTTGCTTCCTTGACGATTTCTTGAAATTGGGTCGACTGGAGGACGAATAGTTCCACCGATGGTTTTACCGATGTTCCACCGATTAGTTCTTTTAAAATTAGTTTTAATTCTAATGAAGTTTTTTCTATAATGAGTTTTTTGTTTTTTCTAATCTATAAAGCTGCTTCCTTGACGATTTCTTGAAATTGGGTCGACTGGAGGACGAATAGTTCCACCGATGGTTTTACCGATGTTCCACCGATTAGTTCTTTTCCAATTAGTTTTAATTCTAATGAAGTTTTGTCTCTAATGAATTTTTTGTTTTTTCTAATCTATAAAGTTGCTTCCTTGACGATTTCTTGAAATTGGGTCGACTGGAGGACGAATAGTTCCACCGATGGTTTTACCGATGTTCCACCGATTAGTTCTTTTCCAATTAATTTTAATTCTAATGAAGTTTCTAATGAGTTTTTTGTTTTTTCTAATCTATAAAGCTGCTTCCTTGACGATTTCTTGAAATTGGGTCGACTGGAGGACGAATAGTTCCACCGATGGTTTTACCGATGATCCACCGATTAGTTCTTTTCCAAGTGAATTGAATGAAGTTTTGTCTCTAATGAGTTTTTTGTTTTTTCTAATCTCTAAAGCTGCTTCCTTGACGATTTCTTGAAATTGGGTCGACTGGAGGACGAATAGTTCCACCGATGGTTTTACCGATGTTCCACCGATTAGTTCTTTTCCAATTATTTTTAATTCTAATGAAGTTTTGTCTCTAATGAGTTTTTTGTTTTTTCTAATCTCTAAAGCTGCTTCCTTGACGATTTCTTGAAATTGGGTCGAGTGGAGGACGGATCAGTTCCGCCGATGGAATTCGAACAGGTGTCCTTCAGCCATCCGGTGTTCATCAGTTACACATCTGGTACGACAGGACTGCCAAAGGCCATGGTGCATGGTAGTGGGGTAAGCATGCATTTAGCTTTTTCCAAATAAAAAAATAGTTTTATGTATTTTAAATTTTTAAAAGTCTCCTGTTGATATTTTTTACAATAGATGAAGGGGTATTATTGTATTGTACATATATTGTTGTTGTTGTTGTTTGGAGAAAGAACGTTGTTGTTGTGAAAAACACTGAGGATTGTAGAAAGAATAGTCAAATTTAAATGTAGGCAACCAATAAGTATTTGCAATCTTGTCATCAAAGGTAATTTCACGTCCACCTTGAAAAAATTAGTTACTTCAACATTGAAAATGTACAACATATTTTGTATTAAATTATTTTGATCGATAATTTTATTTTAATGAATCGTTATTTGATATTTTACTAGTATTTACATTAAAAATTTCAGGTTCTTTTGGGAATTTGTCAATTCTACGGTTTGCACTATAACGCCGACAGAGATTGCGCTTGGTTCTCTGTGTCACCGGTATGGTATATATACATCCTCGTTATGTTCTCTCTCTCTCTTTATATATATATATATTTATATATATATATATATATATATATATATATATATATATATATATATATATATATATATATATATATATATATATATATATATATATATATATATAATATATATGTGCGACTTTTTTTGTGCGATTTTTTATGTGCGGTATATGAACATTTCAGTCAAATTGGAACATAATTGATTATCTGGCTACCGAGACATCTACAAGCGTCTAGTGGAACAACAGGCGTCGCAAAAACTGATCACTGACTACATGGTAACTGAAAAAAAGTCAATTCTAAACGATAGTGCGAGATAGTCTTCAAGTGACGAAAGGGATTTTGAACCAAGTTCGCGTATTGTCAGACTACGAAGGATAATGGTTATACGTTTTGAAAAGTTTTGTATGTGTAAAATAAGTACATATGTCAATAAAATATTTAAAAATGTTCGCATGTGTATTTTCTAAATCAGATTCCAAAAGGTTTGGCGAGATTCCAAGTAGCTGCCAAGCCTCGTGTCTTGATTTCGTTTAAAAAAGCAATTCCTAGTTATTTCGTAAGGTTTTGAGTTATTTTCTATGTGTGACTTTTTTTATACGGTCCCTATCCACCGCATAAAAAATATTTTTTAATTGTGTTGCGAAAACTATTTTTTATAGCTACTTGTAAAGTTTTGTGCACATTTTTTTTATGCGGTCCCTATCCACCGCATAAAAAATATTTTTTAATTGTGTTGCGAAAACTATTTTTTATAGCTACTCTCAAAGTTTTGTGCAAATTTTTTTTATGCGGTCTCTATCCACCGCACAAAAACAGGTTTCAGTGTACATGACTTTTCCAAAATTGAAATATATATTCGGAGCCATGATAAGCATCGAATGTATATAAAACTGAGTACATGTTACTTATTACTGCGTACATATTTTTAACAATCTCGGGAATCGTAACAGTTTTGAGAAATTACAAAGCCGTAACTTATTTTCGTAGAATTTGGGATTGGCGAGTTTTTATGTATTGGGCAGCCGTAAATTTTGCTTAGAACAGGCCCTGACAAAGTATACAAAATTATTATAATTTATTATTTCTAAAACCTGTTTTAATTTGTAGAATGTTTTTTAATAGGTTGGATGGGCGTCTTGGGTAATTTTTATTAGCTTACATTTCGTGGGACTAAAGGTTGTGCTTTACGAAGGATCACCGTTCTTCCTCAGTCCTACGTACGTCTGGGACTTGGTGGACGAGTTCAAACTCACCACCTTATTCCTCCCCTCGAGCACCTTGGATGAATTGCAGAAGAGGGGATACACACCACGTAAGAAATAGATTAATGTATTTTCTAGTTGAACACATTGATATGAAGTTAAGGCATACACATCCTTTGAAAATCCTTCAACATTTGTATATTTTTTATTTAAAAAATTTCCTCAACAGGTACATTGTAAAATAAAGTGCTTAAAAATGAGTACATCGACGTACTTGTATTTTTTAAGTACAATTGCATCGTAAATGGGCGATGACGTACTCAAATTGAGTAATCGTACTTTCTCAAGAATGAGTAGTGTGATTTAATATTGCTCATCTCAGCTTCTGTTCTAGCCATCTTAACCACCCAGCAAAAAAAGTCAGCATAAAACCTTCATCAACATTTTTTTTTGAAGGTTTTATGCAGGAAAACTGCAGTTTTTTGAAGATCTATAAAATTAAAGGTTTTTGTTTCAATGTCCTTCATAAAAACTGCAAAAAACCTTCATAAAAACTGCAAAAAACCTTCATAAAAACCTGCAAAAAACCTTCAATTTTTAATCATGAAGGGAAAATGCAGATATTTTAAAGGTTTTATGCAGGAAAATTAAAAACTTAAAAAAAAACTGCAGTTTTTTGTTTCAATATCCTTTATAAAACCTTCAATTTGACAATTTTGATGAAGGTTTCATGCTGACTTTTTTTGCTGGGCAAGAGCCCAAACAAACTTAAAATAATTGTTCAGGGGGGTGGTTTTCCACATAATTTGATGTCGATTGTTTAAATGGAAACTGAGTTATTACAATTCAATGATCTTACTTCCCATTTTTATTTCGCACCTTTTTAACATTATTTATGTTAATAACTTCGTCGCGTCGCCTTGATAACTTAGCAGATAAGACTGTGGACATCGTTGCTGCAGGCCTGGGTTGGATTCCCGGAAAGTCTAAGTTGGAATTGATATTTATTGAGAGTGATTTATGAAATCAGTCTATGTAGTCAATTTACTGCTCTTTTTACTCATTCTTGTGTACAAGCCTTTTTCGAAATTGAAGCTTATGTATTCAGAGCTATGTTAAGCGTCGAATATACTAAAAAATTTGTTCGTTTGACTTATTTTTAAGTACCTATTTGTGACAGTGTACGCTTTAATTTGACAGAATTTTATTGATGACATTCATGATACTTTTTAAATTGTGCCTATTTTTGTGAACATAAACGTTAAAGAAAGACCATAATGTTTGTCCGTTTCAGTTGCATTTATGAAGAACTAATTTTAGCATAATGAAAGAAGTAAATTCAAACTTCAGTTTAAATAAACCAAGTTGTAAAATTTAAACTGTGTTATAAAGATAATAATGCAGGTCATCACATAAATATAATGCATTTGTTAAAATTAAATTTTTTTATTGTATTTTATAAATTTTCTATTTAAAAAAAAATCCGTTGTTTTACAAAATTTTAAAACAAACTCCAACTGATTAGAAATAGGATAATCGCTTTTCTATTCCTTATAATAGCACTGCTAAAATGGCAAATTCAAAGCAACCGCAAATGCATAAATCGGTAATAAATCGTAAAATATCGTTAAGTATCGGTAAAATATCGTAATTTCGAATAAATCTAAATGAAAGAGGGGTGTTACGAATTTAATTTCTATGTGATATATAAAATATAACAATAAACGATAGCAAAAGGCATGAGATAACTCATTTTCATTTATATTATTTTTCAGAGAAGCATCACAGTTTATCAACACTGAAGTACATTATGGCTGGTGGGAGTGCAGTGAAACCTCAGAACTACGACTTTGTATACGATAAACTGAATAAAAACGTTGTACTAAACACTGGATATGGTGAACATCTCATTTTACTAATTAATACCTGAATTGTTTGAAATTTTAAATTTAATAAATTATTAATACATTATTTTAATTTAATAATTTTCATTTAAATTATAATATTTCGATTAGTATAGCCATGTGAATAGGATAGCATATACATGTATGCAACATAGAAAAAATCTATGTTCTAATGAAATCTAAAAATAATAAATGACTAACGTATTTCTCTACCTACACTTTATATGTAGTATGCATAACTCTATATATCTAATTTGATTGTTATAACTCATCTTGTAAAAATATATCTTCGAATATTTACTTGTATTTTTAATTTGCTAATTGATATTTGAATTTACTAATTAATATTTGAATTTACTAATTAATATTTGAATTTACTAATTAATATTTGAATTTACTAATTAATATTCGAATTTACTAATTATTATTTTAATTTACTAACATTTGAATATACTAATATTCGAATTTAATAATTAATATTTGAGTTTACTGATTAGTATTTGAATTTATTGATTAATATTTGAATTTATTGATTAATATTTGAATTTACTGATTAATATTTGTATTTACTGATTAATATTTGAAATTACTGATTAATATTTGAATCTATAATTAATATTTGAATTTACTGCTTAATATTTGAATTTACTGTTTAATATTTGAATTTACTAATTTATATTTGAATTTTTATTTAATATTTAAATTTACTGATTAATATTTGAATTTACTAATTTATATTTGAATTTTTATTTAATATTTAAATTTACTGATTAATATTTGAACTTACTTATTAATATTTGAATTTACTAATTAATATTTGAAATTACTGATTAATATTTTAATTTAGTGATTAATATTTAAATTTAGTGATTAATATTTAAATTTACTGATTAATATTTTAAATATTTCAAATTTCTGCTTAATATTTGAATTTCTTATTTATATTTGAATGTACTGATTCATATTTCAATTTACTGATTAATATTTAATTTTACTAATAAATATTTGAATTTACTAATTAATACTTAAATTTACTAATCAATATTTTAATTTTTTATTAGGTTGCACTGAAATTATGGGCGGCTGTTTATTGTCAGAATCGACTGAACCAGTTCGCAGAGGTGAAATTTCTTCACCAGCTTTGGGCATTGGAATAAAATCTGTGAACGATTCAGGTATCTAGCACTAAATATAAACTTAACCTTGTTGGTCTATAATTTTTTCAGGTGGACCCAGGTATACCCAGATAACAAGGTACAAGGTAAACCCAGGTATACAATGTAAACCTAGTTATATCAGGTATATAGATGTCTCTTAAGAGGGATTGTAATATAGTAGTCAAGTAGCAATAATGTGTAAAATTACGAATGGGTCCCCATAATTCTACTTAGCTAACTAAAATGCCTTCACATTTGTAGGAAATAAATATAAATCTTGTTAACAAGCAGACATATTCATTTAGTCATTTCAAAATTGCAGACAAGGTAGCAAAAACAAGGTAGACAAAAACAAGGTAGCTCCAGTTTTCACAAATGTACAGGAAGGACCAAAAACACTGAAAGTTTCTTGCATCGTATAATACAAAAATACAGCTCTTTTTTTTATATCTCCACAGCCATTGCTTGTCTGGTTCTTGAACTAATCAAAGAATGATTTGTTTTTATATGGATTAGTGAAAAAGTGTAAATCAGAAAAAAATGGAGCTGCCTTATTCTTGAATCGATATGATCATTCTGTTTTGGTATAAGAATGATGTAAGCAATATTGTTTTATTTTTTCAAGTTTTTAGCTGTTAAGAGAAAGTACAATAACTATTTGTTATTGTTATTAAATACGTTCAAATCGCATAACTTAATTAAAAATAAGTTTTTTTTGGTTTCGTTAATTAACGTCGCACTAGAGCTGCGCAGTGGGCTATCGTCGACGGTTCGGGGCCTATATCGAAGGAAAGACCCGGGAACGATGCCTGTATTTTTGAACCATGGTCAGATGACGAGGACAACACCTGAGCTAGTACCCACCCAGCAAGAAAAGTCAGCATGAAACCTTCACCAAAATTGTCAAATTGAAGGTTTTTTGAAGGTTTTATAAAGGATATTGAAACAAAAAACTGCAGTTTTTTTGAAGTTTTTAATTTTCCTGCATAAAACCTTTAAAATATCTGCATTTTCCCTTCATAATTAAAAATTGAAGGTTTTTTGCAGGTTTTTATGAAGGGTTTTTGCAGGTTTTTATGAAGGGTTTTTGCAGTTTTTATGAAGGACATTGAAACAAAAACCTTTAATTTTATAGATCTTCAAAAAAACTGCAGTTTTCCTGCATAAAACCTTCAATTTCAAAATTTTGATGAAGGTTTTATGCTGACTTTTTTTGCTGGGCTAGGCCTTCAATAGACGTCGGGGCTTTGGACCCCGATCAGATTTACCGTGCACCAGTCCCGTATACACGCCGTTAATTTTTTGTGGGTGTTCTGGACGACATTCTAGTATTTTGGTAGCGAATTTGGCAACCCTCCGATTGCAATATCACTACTTTTTTACTATTCTTAGTCTAGTCCGTCGCACGGGTTCAAACCGGGAACCCTCGGGTTCCCAGCTGACGCCTTAATCAACTCGGTCACGGAGGCCCAATTAAAAATAAGAAAATTCGATATAAGAATTACAAACAGGAATTGGTCGACAAAGAAAACTTTGCCGGCTCCCATTCACATCCCACATGTATTCCGTTTTATATCCACTTTCAACATGTTTTTTTTCTCCCATTTTCATATAAAGCAAAGCTAACTCTACGAAAATGGGGTACTTTTAACAGAGTTATAGTGTCGGAGTCGATCACCATAAAAGCATAACATAGTGTTCTATTGACACACAGCTGATTTTAAAGACGTTTCATATTGTATATTGTATATAATATTGAATTATATAATATTGTATTGTATTCATATTGTATTGTATTCATATTGTATTGTATTCATATTGTATTGTATTCATATTGTATTGTATTCATATTGTATTGTATTCATATTGTATTGTATTCATATTGTATTGTATTCATATTGTATTGTATTCATATTGTATTGTATTCATATTGTATTGTATTCATATTGTATTGTATTCATATTGTATTGTATTCATATTGTATTGTATTCATATTGTATTGTATTCATATTGTATTGTATTCATATTGTATTGTATTCATATTGTATTGTATTCATATTGTATTGTATTCATATTGTATTGTATTCATATTGTATTGTATTCATATTGTATTGTATTCATATTGTATTGTATTCATATTGTATATAATATTGTATTGTATTCATATTGTATATAATATTGTATTGTATTCATATTGTATATAATATTGTATTGTATTCATATTGTATATAATAATGTACTGTATTCATATTGTATATAATATTGTATTGTATTCATATTGTATATAATATTGTATTGTATTCATATTGTATATAATATTGTATTGTATTCATATTGTATATAATATTGTATTGTATTCATATTGTATTGTATATAATATTGTATATAATATTGTATATAATATTGTATATAATATTGTATATAATATTGTATTGTATTCATATTGTATATAATATTGTATTGTATTCATATTGTATATAATATTGTATTGTATTCATATTGTATATAATATTGTATTGTATTCATATTGTATATAATATTGTATTGTATTCATATTGTATATAATATTGTATTGTATTCATATTGTATATAATATTGTATTGTATTCATATTGTATATAATATTGTATTGTATTCATATTGTATATAATATTGTATTGTATTCATATTGTATATAATATTGTATTGTATTCATATTGTATATAATATTGTATTGTATTCATATTGTATATAATATTGTATTGTATTCATATTGTATATAATATTGTATTGTATTCATATTGTATATAATATTGTATTGTATTCATATTGTATATAATATTGTATTGTATTCATATTGTATTGTATTCATATTGTATTGTATTCATATTGTATTGTATTCATATTGTATTGTATTCATATTGTATACAATATATATTGTATTGTATTCATATTGTATTGTATTCATATTGTATATAATATTGTATTGCAAATATCCTTCTTTGTATTGTAGGGAAATCTTTGGTGGGTGAAATCGGAGAATTAGTTCTAACTAAACCCTTACCGTCTCTACCATTAGGACTTTGGGGAGACATGGATGGGTCTTTATTTCGAGAAAAGTATTTCTCCAAACATCCAGGTGCGTATCAAATTTTTTTTTGTATCATATTTCATACGTAAACATATAAATAACTGTATTCAATATACTACATGTAATATTAGCTAACATATTATAAACATTTCTAGGAGTATTTTATCTGGGTGATTATGGAATCATAAATCCGATTACTAAAGGTTACATCATATGTGGAAGAAGGTATAGAATATACTTAATGAAATATATTATTTATTTTCTCGCTATACAGACATCATATTAATAGTCTGTTAAAAATTGTTGCTTTCTTTTTCTATTAAAAATATATCCTCGATAATTTGTTGTAATTTTTTTTAGCGATGAAACATTGAAACAACGAGGCTGTCGGTTCGGGAGTTCTGAAATATATAACGTAGGCAAGTATATAATACTTTGTTAAAATCTACTGTATTTTTATGAATAGGTATGCTAATTTAATGTACTTTTTCTTACTAATAGAATTTTTATAAATAGCTGTATATAAAAAAAGCAATTGTTTGCAATTCCCTAGTTAGAATTAAAAAATATTTTTTTTTAATTTTTAAGATTTTATGTAAATTAATATTTTAATTTGTAATAATTCGAGTTGTTCAATGAGTATTTCCCATATACTAATTTTGTAAAATCAAGTTCAACATTAAATCCAAATTATAAAGAGTCACAAAAAATAGAAATAAGGTTTAATATAAATAGCTTTTTAAATTATTTAAAAATAACAAAGTCGGGTAAATATATGCTTCTTAATGTCTTCCCAGTAAAATATTCAACTTTAGCGACTTTTCCCTACCCTGAAATCAATCTTAGAATAATTTGGTTCCAGCTAAGGCCGCTGGGACGCAGGGTCTCCCCAAGGGGTGTGCCACAGGTGCCGTCGCACATGGCCACGCGCAGATACGGAAGTAATTTCTTAAAAAAAAGTTATAAAATCGGTTTTTAACTTGAAATATCTTTAAATCATTTACATGGGAAATCAGGATTGAAATATGATAGGGTATCCATTCTGACACAACTCCGCGACGAATAGCACAATTGACATAAATTTGGCTTCTTCCAATAGGAAATTAAGCGTCTATGCGTATATAAATCATGATAT